>OY726531.1:3873602-4276656 GCA_963383655.1 Bathymodiolus septemdierum
CTCACTGTTACATTCCTAGGTGTATGTAACAGTGATGAAGCAGCTTCCTCACCTGAATAATTCTAGGTGAGGAACTGCTTCATACCTGGACATACACCTAGAATTAACAGTGAGGAACGGTTGAGAGACGAAACTTTAAAGGAGAGGCGAATCTGATTTCCCTTTTAACTTTCCATTTATACAACTTCTTACCAGATTTTGTTTTGGCATGAGCAACACGATGGGGCCACAGACATGTCGTGTCACTGCAGTGGGTCGACTTTTTCAGCTTCCAAATATATAGTTTATCCATAGGTCATAGTCGATGCAGTGGGTCTACTGGGTGGGGGGGGGGGGGGGGGGGGGGGGGGGGGGGGAGGTTTCAATACTAAAAACTCAAAAACCACCATACCCAATTTTACCTTAAGTCCCCCCTCCCTCCAGTGAATCCTTCACCTGAATGTCTTCTCCATGTTTTTTCAACAGTCAACAACATCCTTGCAATGAACCAGCAAAAAAACTTGAATTTGTTTATATTTTATTTCGTCTTTGTATAATAATTTACAACACTTAGACCTTAATTGTTAACCCACAGGCCTTATATAAACAACAGAAATAATCTTATTCAAATTGACAGTGTTAACAGGCCTTATATAAACAACAGAAATAGTCTTATTCAAAATGACAGTCAACACTAAGACAGAACTTGTGCATCATAGTATTTCAAAATATTGGTATGAAACATGCATGCGTAATATTCGACATATACAAAAATAAACATGTAACCTGTATATAAATATAATTATCTAGAGGCTCAGGTGAGCCTGTATCGCTCACCGGACACAATTTTGAAAGTATACTACCCAAGGACCATCCATGCCATGTTTGCTTTAAATTGGCTGACTGGTTTCAGAGGAGAAGACTTTTAAACAATTTTCCCATAGGTCCTATGTTAAAACTATGTCCGCTGACGGTGGCCATTTTGGACCGAGATCGGGGTCACTGAACACATTTTTGGCAGTTGACCACCTAAGGACAATCGATGACATGTTTGCTATATTGGCTGATTGGTTTCAGAGGAGAAGATTTTAAAACATTTTCTCCCCATAGGGTCCTATGTTAAAACTATGTCTGTTGAAGGCGGCCATCTTGGATGGAGGTCAGAATCACCGGACACAATTTTGAAAATTGACCACTTAAGGACCATTCATGCCATGTTTGCTTTAAATTGACTTACTGGTTTCAGAGGAGAAGACTTTTAAACATTTTTTCCATAGGGTCCTATGTTAAAACTAAGTCGAGTCATGGTGACCATCTTGAATTTCCGATCAGCAAACGATTCACAAATTTAGTACAGGACCACCCAATGATCATTCCTGCAAAATCACAGTTTAATTGGCTTGGTGGTTTCTGACAAGAAGATTTTTTAAATTTCAGCCCATGAGAACACATTATGGACCCTGGCAGCCATGTTGGATTTCAAATCAGCACCAAAAACACAAATCTGGTAGAGGACCATCCAATGAACATTTCTGGCAAGTTTGGTTCAATTCTGTTGAGTGGTTTCAGAGAAGAAGATTTAAATGTGAAAAGCTAACGGATGGACGCTTACCCATGACAAAAGCTCACATGGCCTATGGCCAGGTGAGCTAAAAATGACTTGCAAGCAAACATATAATTTAGTATTTGTAATTAGGAAATAAGCCATTTCAATCTTCTTTTTCGCCAATTTGAACGAAGATCAAAGTGAAATACACAAAGATAAGGAAGTTAATACATAAGAAATGGCAATAACAAAATAAACAAAGCATTCTACAGGAAGATCAAATAGTAATGATGAAAGATCAAAGGTTAATATACTCCAAGATCAAATAGCAATACACAAAGATCAAAGGTTAATATACTGCAAGATCAAATAGCAATCCACAAAGATCAAAGGTTATTAATATACTCTAAGATCAAATAGCAATACATAAAGATCAAAGGTTAATATACCTAAGATCAAATAGCAATACACAAAGATCAAAGGTTATTAATATACTCTAAGATCAAATAGCAATACACAAAGATCAAAGGTTAATATACTGCAAGATCAAATAGCAATACATCAAGATCAAAGGTTAATATACCCAAGATCAAATAGCAATACACAAAGATCAAAGGTTATTAATATACTCTAAGATCAAATAGCAATACACAAAGATCAAAGGTTAATATACCTAAGATCAAATAGCAATACACAGAGATCAAAGGTTATTAATTAAGATCAAATAGCAATACACAAAGATCAAAAGGCTATTCATAAAGATCAAAGAGAACAATGTCATAATGAATAAGACTAAAACATATAAATATGTAAATGTCAAAACTGCCACAGATTCTAGCAGTCAAGAGATTTCAACAGAAGAAAAAATAAAGATTATTTCTAATATTATCAATAACAAAAACAAATAAAAATGATAGGAATGTACATAGACAAAAATAAATATAAAGAAAAATATATAAATAAATTACAGATCTTAGATTGCACAACCTATTAAGGAATTAAGTAAATACATGTACATTGTATTTGGATTTCATTTAATTTGTTACAACTTGTGGAATTGTAAACTGGATTTTTATTTCTGTGTGGATGATAATAATAAAAAAAATACATGTATTTTGTACTTTTTATTCTTCATAAAGCTACAATTGGAATGGTCAGAAAATGTATATATAGATAAACAGTCACCTTGAATTAGTGGTCATCTGCTGTAAATGACCAGCTTAAAACCCTCCTTAGTGGTCATCTGCTGTAAATGACCAGCTTAAAACCCACCTGGTGTGATTTCTCTGTTATTTTAACTCAAATAAACTTTTAGCAGTCATTCAAATTCCCCTCATGGTATCAGTTTACCAGTATGTAGAGGTCAGTTTTCATTCTAGATTTTGAAAATTCATCGGTTATTAACTTTCGAGGTGCTCTCATTACACGATAGCAAGAATCTAACAAGAAGAACAAAAAAGAAAACACTTCTAAATGCTAGAACCACAGAGAGGACCAAAAAAGAAGTTGATTTTGTTTGTGTAATTCTAAATAAAAACATCTACATCAGTTGACTGGATTATTTACCCAGGTTCTCCAGATGTTGGAGGAACAGAAAAGAAAACGACAAAGGTGCTCCCAACATTGGAGAAAGTTAACAATAGGCAAAGAAATGACTAAAAAAAAAACAGAAATTGATTTAGCTTCTTCTCTTCTGTCCACAATATTTTTACTCAATTTAACAAGTGTTTTTGGGTGTAAAATTTGAACGATTTATTACATTTGTACATATATAACTGTCATAGAAGTGTCTGAAGGGATACATGAGACATGAGGAGATAAATATGTACAGGATCAGAAAAGTTAGCAGTCATGTATGTGTGTGTTAAGGGTTTACATTTTGCCTCTTTCTACGATTTTGGAACTGTTTTGACAGTGTGGTATTTTTTATTAGAAACCTTTTATCACAAGATTGTAGTGGTTGGGTCTAATAATATCAGATCTAAGGTTAATATCCAACTACCAACAATCCAGAGAGATTTCTGGTAAAAAAAAAGGGGGGTGGGCAATACAGATCTATATACAAATGACAATTTCACACCTTACAGGATTGTATCAGTAGATTTTTTTGGCTACTGCTGATAATATCAGATCTATGATGAATGGTGACTACAGATCTATGATGAATGGTGACTACAGATATCAGATCTATGATGAATGGTGACTACAGATACAATTCAAATACAAAAATAAACAATAACATAAAAACAAAGCAAAACAATAGGAACAAATATAACAACACAAGAAACAAAATATCTGATAAAAACCCCAAGCGTGAGAGACAAGGGTCTTATGGGCTTAAAAATATCTAGCATTAGATTAGTATTCATGTGTCAAAGTTGAGGGTGGTCATGGTCGTGATTATATGGTAGTTGGTTTTATACAACTACCTGTGCAATCAGTGCCATTCACCACTAAAGCTGTGAGTTTGAATCCTGGTCGTGGTGAGGTGAACTCAATACAACATTATGTGGTTAAGTCTGTCAGTGACTTGTCATCGGATTTCTCGTGTACTCCAATTTCCTCCATCAATAAAACTCACCACCTCGATATAACTGAAATATTGCTGAAAGTGGTGTTAAACACCATAACCCTATGCCCTAACCTCCCAAAAAAATTGTCCAATCAGAATGCAGCAACTATGGTAGTATATAATGTGAATGGATTATAATTGGATGATTTTTTTATTCCATTAGATTTACTATCTCCTGCCACACATAATATGGCACCTGTTGTGATTCAAAATGACCAATCAAAATGTACATAAAGAGAGATAAATATACTACTAAACAAACACAGTCATTATCACAAAATTTTGTTCTGACATCATGCAAAAATTTTCAAACTTCTCTATGAAAAAAAAAAATTCTTACGTAAGGGAGACAACTGATTGTTAACTTTGTGAGTTATTGAAATTCTGCAATTTTTCAATTGTGCCATGTAAACACTTCACTAAACAATTACATTCCAGTAAAAATAAACTTTCTAAAAATAGTAATAATTTTGTTTATTTGGTACAGGGTCAGTTAAGATGTGTCTGTCAAGTAAACTAAATAAATAACAGATGACAAGACATGTCTTGGAATTCTTCATTTTTGTTTGGTATAGGGGCAGCTATGATGTCTCTAACAAGGCCAAATAAAATATGGATGACAGTACAGGTCTATATCACACCAACAATTACATTGGACCTCAAGTCAAGATGACAATACAGGTCTATATCGCACCAACAATTACATTGGACCTCAAGTCAAGATGACAATACAGGTCTATATCACACCAACAATTACATTGGACCTCAAGTCAAGATGACAATACAGGTCTATATCACACCAACAATTACATTGGACCTCAAGTCAAGATGACAATACAGGTTTATATCACACCAACAATTACATTGGACCTCAAGTCAAGATAACAATACAGGTCTATATCACACCAAAAAATTACATTGGACCTCAAGTCAAGATGACAATACTGGTCTATAACATATTAATAATCACATTGGACCTCGAACCGAATTAACGTACCACATGTGTTAACAGTCTCAGAATATTTGTTTTCAAGGTAACTTGCCATCATACACTGCCGTTCAATTCCTCATACACACACACACACACAGTACATATTTCTCTAATTTACAATAAAGTACATATATATTTATCAAACTGTCTTAGACATACAATGAAAGCTGTCTAAACTGACTCCATAAATTCTGTTGCTTGCAATAGAAAGGTGTTTGAATTACGCAGATCAAATTTCTCCAGATTTCATACATTGGGTCTCAATTTACAGGTTATTTACATAGGATTCTCCTTTATTCAGAGTTTGGTTTAGACAGGTTTCACTGTATATACAAATAACATATATCCAATAATAAATGAAATCGGCAAATTACTATACATTATATATAATACATATTGTATCCAGAACATACCACATATTTACTCCACCCTGGAAATTCAACATGTGTAAACACACAAAGACGTCTTGACTGTCCCTACATGGAAGATGAAGAACAGTATGTGAGAGTATGCTACGGAGGTTAAGGTCATATGATATGTGACTGGCTGACAAATTCTCTCTATGATTTACATTTAAATTGTATTTTGGTGATCAACAATGTATGAATATGGCGACACTATGACCTATCAATGAATTTCATACAATAAATCATCAATGAGGTCAAAAGTGAGGTCAGGGTTAGGGAACAAAGGTCAGAAATAATCATCATAATATTGACCAATCATGATTAACCTATCATTTGTATTGAAGAAACCTTGTTGCAAACCTATAGTTAATGGACCATGAAAATGAGGTCAATATCATCTACACCATGAAAGAATGCCCCAGTTATGGTTGACCTATGATGTAAGGTTGCTGTGAAAATAAGTCATCAGAAAAAAAATGACATTGGAAAACAGCACCTCCATCTTCTGTGACAGGCAGGACAATTTAATAAAATTTCAGTGAGAGATTGATTGCTGTTTAATGTCAAATGAGCAATTTTTCAGCTATATCAAGCCGAGAACAAGTTGCATTTGATTGGGAAGATGATATCTGCTTTGTATTAGATCAACACGCTTAGTTTGGATTTGTATAAAGCTAGTTCACTGTAACAACAGTTGGAGGCCTACAGGTAGACATGTTATTCCACTAAGATACATTATTCTGATTCCACGACAACTATTTTTTGCTCTTATTCCTTAATACAGGATACAATTTTAACCTACATGTGCCAAAGCAAATTTAATAAAATTTCAATATCATCTTATATTTTTAGTTTGTATTTGTCTATATAATATTTGTATTCTATGAAATTATCACAAATCGTGAATGTTAGCAATTAATATAGAATAACTGCAGTTAAGAAGGTCGAGACAGACATTATCGTTAGCATCACAGTGAGGCCAATATGCAGCGTCACACTGTCCATTGATACTGAAAAAAGTATCTCTCTGTGAGAACAAAAGAAAATATTTTAAACTACCGATGACTAGAAATAATGGGGGAAAAAACGTGACAAATTTAGTATATGTAATAAAACAATTCTCCGGGTATGATAACCATGGAAACAATCAATCATTCGGCATCAATAACAAAACAGGTTCAATATCTAGAATGAAACATTTAAGAAATTAACGAGTCTTTATAAACTTGCGTCTGCTGTACACCATTAGTTATTGATTGTTCATTGCTTACAGAATTTTCCACCAATGACATTAATATGGCGTTCGGAGTTCCCTAGAATGAACTAGTTTCTGAAATGTTGAATTATTCAATGAAACAATTTACTCTGTTAAGAAAACTTTGACAAAGTAAAACAATAGTAAATGATAATACCAGGTTCATCATTGCACATTAAAATTGGGCATTAGACATATCTTCTTCAGTCTTGCCGATGGCGTCAGGATTTGATAATGGATCAAGGTCAGCAAAAAGATTAAACCAGGCAGACATATCTTGACCCTGAAATAAAATATCAATATTCCTATAAACATTAAACAATGACAAACAAAAGTTTAATCATGTCTTATCCCCACAAATTACCGTATTTCACGGACGATAGGTCGATGGAGACGATATGTCAAATTGCTGCTTTTCGGCAAATTTTGGGGGGATACTAAGATAAACATGTAGGTTGAAGCATTCCATAGGTCGAAGATGCCGATAATAACTTGGGAAAATATCGTCACATGGAAAGGTTGTCTTTTTACATCGGTTAATATTAGTCTTATTATAACGATGTTCTTCGGTAAATATCGACCTATCGTTGGTAAAATACGGTTATCATATCATTAGAGAATTCAAAGTAAAATTGGTTCTGTTTGAAGTACCCGTAGCTGTTAACTCAAATATTTGGATATTTCAAAGACTAATCATCTGACCCTTCACCTTTGACACAACAAGGTTAATCTGTAGGTGCATTTGATACAACCATTTCTGTTTTCAAAAACGTTGTAACTAAAATTATGATAAAGTGATGCCCATGTGTAGTTTGCTAAGTAAAGAGCATGCTCAACTGCAGACCAAGGAATGTTTAACACTTATGGCATGAGTTATGCTCATTGTTGAAGACCCTACTGTGACAATAAAATGTACACAAGCACTAAAAGATCTGTTTATTTACTTTAATTTGTGTCTTATAAATATAATGGTGGATAGTCTCTAATGTTCATTTACATCCATATCTTTTCTTACTTATTATTTGTCATTCCAATGTATAACAAAAAACACCCATAATTCTTGTGTATTTGGTGTAATTTATTTTTCATTTTAAGAAAAGAAGAAGTTTGAAGATATCTAAAGGGTAATGAGAAGTCATTAATCAAAAGACAGACAAAGAGTAATCAGAAGTCATTAATCAAAAGACAGACAAAGAGTAATCAGAAGTCATCAATCAAAAGACAGACAAAGAGTAATCAGAAGTCATTCATCAAAAGACAGACAAAGAGTAATCAGAAGTCATTAATCAAAAGACAGACAAAGAGTAATCAGAAGTCATTAATCAAAAGACAGACAAAGAGTAATCAGAAGTCATTAATCAAAAGACAGACAAAGAGTAATCAGAAGTCATCAATCAAAAGACAGACAAAGAGTAATCAGAAGTCATTAATCAAAAGACAGACAGAGTAATCAGAAGTCATCAATCAAAAGACAGACAAAGAGTAATCAGAAGTCATCAATCAAAAGACAGACAAAGAGTAATCAGAAGTCATCAATCAAAAGACAGACAAAGAGTAATCAGAAGTCATCAATCAAAAGACAGACAAAGAGTAATCAGAAGTCATCAATCAAAAGACAGACAAAGAGTAATCAGAGGTCATCAATCAAAAGACAGACAAAGAGTAATCAGAAGTCATTAATCAAAAGACAGACAAAGAGTAATCAGAAGTCATCAATCAAAAGACAGACAAAGAGTAATCAGAAGTCATTAATCAAAAGACAGACAACGAGTAATCAGAAGTCATCAATCAAAAGACAGACAAAGAGTAATCAGAAGTCATTCATCAAAAGACAGACAAAGAGTAATCAGAAGTCATTAATCAAAAGACAGACAAAGAGTAATCAGAAGTCATTAATCAAAAGACAGACAAAGAGTAATCAGAAGTCATTAATCAAAAGACAGACAAAGAGTAATCAGAAGTCATCAATCAAAAGACAGACAAAGAGTAATCAGAAGTCATTAATCAAAAGACAGACAAAGAGTAATCAGAAGTCATCAATCAAAAGACAGACAAAGAGTAATCAGAAGTCATCAATCAAAAGACAGACAAAGAGTAATCAGAAGACATCAATCAAAAGACAGACAAAGAGTAATCAGAAGTCATCAATCAAAAGACAGACAAAGAGTAATCAGAAGTCATCAATCAAAAGACAGACAAAGAGTAATCAGAAGTCATTAATCAAAAGACAGACAAAGAATAATCAGAAGTCATCAATCAAAAGACAGACAAAGAGTAATCAGAAGTCATTAATCAAAAGACAGACAAAGAGTAATCAGAAGTCATCAATCAAAAGACAGACAAAGAGTAATCAGAAGTCATCAATCAAAAGACAGACAAAGAGTAATCAGAAGTCATTAATCAAAAGACAGACATTACAAAAGAAGAAGGACAAAAGACAGACATTACAACGGCCAAAAGACAGACAAAAGAAAAATGATCCACAAAACACTACACAGAAAAGTAAAGAACGAGCAACACGAACCCTACTAAAAACTATGTAAATCCTGCTCCACTAATGGCACCTGTCGTGTTATTCTTGTTACAAACCTGATGAAAAATAACATTACAAAAAATATCTGTGTAACAAACCTTCTTTTTCTGCGACTTAGATTTCTGCTGTTGAGATTGTTGACTAGCACCACTTTGTGGCATCAATGAAGACATTCCAGGGCCCATAACTCTATTTCCTGGTTGTGTAGATGTCATTCCTGGAGGTCCTAACATTAAACAAAATAGCTATTCATTTTGTAAATTTGTATATCAGAAATAATTGTTTATACAAGTAAAGAAACAAATGAATGACTTAAATAGATGTCAATCTATTTTGAGCTAAAATTTAGGCTTTCACGAATAAAGCTTTTCAAATAAATTTCAACACCTTGCTTGACAAATGTATGGTGAGACAACAAACTTTCGGACACATGTTAAGATTTTTGATTATTTCTCATTTTTACTAGCCCAAACTCGCAAGTGTCTCTGGAATATATGTTACCTGAGGGAATATTACATTATTACTCTTGGAATAGCAGACAATAGTTAGCTTTGAACCCTGTAAACCTATATAATGTATATACAATCAGTGTTTTACCACTGTTAAAGTTCTGCATACTTTATATTCCTGCCTTGGGCAAGGTGTACTCAATACAATATTACAATGTCCTTGGGCAAGGTGTACTCAATGCAATATTACAATGTCCTTGGGCAAGGTGTACTCAATACAATATTACAATGTCCTTGGGCAAGGTGTACTCAATACAATAGTACAATGTCCTTGGGCAAGGTGTACTCAATACAATATTACAATGTCCTTGGGCAAAGTGTACTCAATACAATATTACAATGTCCTTGGGCAAGGTGTACTCAATACAATATTACAATGTCCTTGGGCAAGGTGTACTCAATACAATATTACAATGTCCTTGGGCAAGGTGTACTCAATACAATATTACAATGTCCTTGGGCAAGGTGTACTCAATATAATATTACAATGTCCTTGGGCAAGGTGTACTCAATACAATATTACAATGTCCTTGGGCAAGGTGTACTCAATACAATATTACAATGTAGATGATGAAGTTTGTAAATGACTTGTGACAGGTCTTTAGTTTTCTTCAGTTTAATGAACTTCAAAATTGAAAGCCATGATACGATCTGAAATATTGCTGAATTTAACTTCAAACATCTGTAATGCAACCAAACACAATATATACACAAGAATACCTTGTGTCAAACTGATACAAGAGTGGCATAAAGTGCCTTGTCTTCTCTCTACATCTTAAAATAGAAGTCCAATTAAAATACATAGAAGGCAGGAGGGACTCGTGAGTCCTCCCCTGTATGTGTTACAGGGATAGCAAATGACAGAAAGTAGAAAGCTCAGCAAACAAAGTAGAAGACAATTTAGCAGGCTGCTGAAATTCAAATGAGAAGGCCTGTAACCCATCCCCAGAGTTCACGAAATTCATCAGTCCTGTCAAACACGACCAGCAAAATTTTGACAAATTGCTAAGGACTGACACAAGAGTGGTATTTTGCATTAGAAAATTAATGAGGACTTCACTAGGACCACCAAACCCATATGTAATTTCGTGAACCCTGCATTCCATTTATACAAACATACCTTGTGTCAAACTGATACCTGACATCTGTTTATTCAGATCCAGTAAATTAGAAGGCATAAACTCAGAATGTTGATCTGATTCACTCCCTTGGTTTGTCCCTGTTGGCGCTGACATTCTCCCGTCACCAAATACAGCATGCCATTCCGCGCTGAATTCATCGTCTTCTGTTGACGGAGCGTTTAAGATTTCATTCAGAATGGTCATATCATCTTTGTCTGTATCGTCAGGTTCAAGGTCGTCTGATAATAAATCTTTGTATGAAATAGAAAATAAAATTGCTAAATTACCTCCCTTGTTTGTTTGATTTAAGTGGGGGCGTGATTGGTATTTAACGCCAATTGAGCAATTGTATCGTGGTGAGAACAACATTTTGTTGAGATGATAATAATGTTCATTTTAGACCAAGACAATGAGTATGATTTTTAAAGTGCTAGATCCCTAAAACAACAGTCCGTGAATAGACATGTCGCTCCACTTAGATATATTGTTCTAATTCCAAACCATCCTGTCTTTGTTCTTACTCCTTAATGCTGTGTAATTAACGTAGAAGCAACAAATATCAATTTTATAGACTTTGGTTTGACTAAACCAGAGCTTTGACCCACGATCTACCGCAATTGAGACAGACACATTAACCTAAAAATTACACCACTGACATGGTTCATTTGAAGATAAATATATATTATTGGTGATTTACTTTGTGAGAATGGGGTTCTCAGAGCAATTTCACAATGAAGGAAAAACCTGAGATGTGAGATATGATGAGAAGTCCATTCTAAAGCCTGAGATGTGAGATATGATGAGAAGTCCATTCTAAAGCCTGAGATGTGAGATATGATGAGAAGTCCATTCTAAAGCCTGAGATGTGAG
This sequence comes from Bathymodiolus septemdierum, assembly GCA_963383655.1. Lineage (NCBI taxonomy): Eukaryota > Metazoa > Mollusca > Bivalvia > Mytilida > Modiolidae > Bathymodiolus > Bathymodiolus septemdierum. The sequence goes on from OY726531.1 coordinate 3,885,386, forward strand.
ATATGATGAGAAGTCCATTCTAAAGCCTGAGATGTGAGATATGATGAGAAGTCCATTCTAAAGCCTGAGATGTGAGATATGATGAGAAGTCCATTCTAAAGCCCGAGATGTGAGATATGATGAGAAGTCCATTCTAAAGCCTGAGATGTGAGATATGATGAGAAGTCCATTCTAAAGCCTGAGATGTGAGATATGATGAGAAGTCCATTCTAAAGCCTGTGATATGAGACGTGATGAGAAGTCCATTCTAAAGCCTGAGATGTGAGATATGATGAGAAGTCCATTCTAAAGCCTGAGATGTGAGATATGATGAGAAGTCCATTCTAAAGCCTGAGATGTGAGATATGATGAGAAGTCCATTCTAAAGCCTGAGATGTGAGATATGATGAGAAGTCCATTCTAAAGCCTGAGATGTGAGATATGATGAGAAGTCCATTTCGAGCAAAACAAATCAATGATAGTTATATTGATCAAAGATTTGGTAAAGGGTTATGTATAGCACGGCATTGTAAGAAAGCACCAAGTTGACAAAGTCTTCCCCCTGCACTACTTTTACTGGAAATTTCTACAGACAGACATGCTAATTATATCTCCCTTATTCTTTTCTTTATTATTCATTTAAGGTAATATTTAAGATCCCTTAAACTTTAAGATATATATACAAAGATCAACTGAAACTACTAGTGAATTCTTAACATAATAACCTTTAATAGTTTATTCAATTGATTAATTGATTGGTGTGTAAAGTCATCATTAGAAGTATTTCAGCTAGTATCAGGTCATGAAAAATTTATTTGAAATAATCATTAAATAATCATATAAAAGTACGGTAGATCACATCCATTTTAATTTCTCTACAAATGACACGAACAAAATTGTATGAATTTAAATTCAAATTTCCTTTTCATTCAAAATGATCCATAAAAAACTGGAAACTTTTAATTCAAAATTTAATGCCAAAATACTGACAGGTACAACCAGGTGTATGCATCATTACAATAATAATTTAAATATATATATACTATAATAACTTTATATAATAGATATATATTTACATACATAACATAGAACAGTCAACAAGAGTTAGAAGATACCAAAGGGAGGTAATCAGAATCTGTATATTGAAGAAGAACAGACAACACAATGACCAAAAGATAAAAGACAAAAGGACAAACAACAATCTACAAAACATACACAGAAAACTAAGGATCGCGTAACATGAACTCCACAAAAAACCGGGGGTGAACTCAGGTGCTCCGGAAGGGTAAGGCAGTTCCTGCTCAACAATTTCATTCCTATTAAACTGACTGAAGGAAGACAATTAGTTTGACTTTTAAAAGAGGTAGTCAAACCTGTATCAAGATGTCATTTTGGGACAAAGAAAAAGTGCTTTTTTAAGACAGGTGACCTCTTAAAAGAGGTTCAATTCATATAAAATTTTCTGATAGCAAAAAAAAAAGGTGACTTTTAAATATGGGCAACTGCTTAATAGAGGTGACCAAATGAGCAAGATTAACTGTATGTGCAATCATTGTTGAACTGTTATAAAATAATGCCAGTCTGAAATTATCACCGAAGTCTACACAAGATAATAAACAGAACTATAAAAGAGAGATTACATGATCACATCACTTCAAACTTTTATTCGTCCACTTGTTTCAAACACAAATTTAACAGTATAAATATAGATTCTCCTTCAGTTGCCCATGGGTTACGATATTTCTCCACTCAAGAGAGTTAACATTTTTAATTTAACTCTCGAAATACCGTAACCCACATGGGCAACTGAAGGAGAATTTGTTTCTCCCATTATTTAACACAAATTTTATTTCAAAATCCTTTCAATTACCGATTTGACAACATGCGGGGAAAGGCACGAGATATTTTAATCCTCTAGAGGATTACAGATTTTTCCACCACTGGTTCAGCAGAGTTAAAACGCCGTAATAATGGGAGAAACACCTATCTAACTCCCTTCTAATATTTGATGGACTGATCAAACAAGTATGAGGACGTTCTTACACGATCAAACAAGTATGAGGACATTCTTACACGGTCAAATTCATGTTTGATGATTGGCTTACACGGTCAAATTCATGTTTGAAACCAGCGCACAGGTAAATCTGGAAGCAAATTTAAAGAAAACATTTCAGGGTGTAAACATACCTTGTTTGTTTGTTTGTTTCTGTTTAACACCACTTTCAACAATATTTCAGTTATATTGTGGCTGTCAGTTTTATTGGTGGAGGGAACCGGAGGACCCAGAGAAAACCTGACCGACCTTCCGCAAGTCACTGACAAACTTTATCACACAATGTTTCACACCTCGCCCTGATCGAGATTCGAACTCACAACATCAGTGGTGATGGGCACTGATTGCACAGGTAGTTGTAAATCCAACTACCATACGATCACAGCCACGACGGTCCTTAAATGCACCTTAAGATAAATGGTATCTCCCCTTCATGGCCCTCACATCCCGACTAACTTCACAAGGAGAACTCAAGTAGATTTATTATTCTATAGATAAAGAAAGCTAATTATTCCATTCATTTCTCTGACAAAACACCAATAATTTTGTCAATAATTCAATAATTCAATAATGTTGTTTGTTTATCTTGAAAGCTGTCCATTAAAAAATGTTAAAAGGCTTTAGGTATAGTCTATTTTCAAAATTCTAAAATAAATAAATATATACTGCTATTGGGGTTGATCTTTTTTTAAGTACCTTGATTCTATAAATTTCTTAGCTAAAATCTTTAGAGATTCCTTTTAAAATCAATTTGTCAAGTAGTTGAAGGAACATTAGTGGTATCATTCATATTGTTATGTTTTCATTTTCTATTTAAACAATCTGTTACTATCACAGTTGTTAGTTTGATTCTGAGAAATTCTAGGTAAGGAGGTTTAGGTTTATGGTGTTTAATGCCACATTTAACAATATTTCAGTTATATCATGGCGATCAGTTTTATTGATGGAGGGAACTGGAGAACCCGGAGAAAATCACCGACCTGTCACAAGTCGCTGACAAACTTTATCACATAATGTTGTATCACCGTGAACGGGTTCAAATTTACAATTTTAGTGGTGATAGGCACTGATTGCATAGGTAGTTGTAAATCCAACTACAATATGATCACAACCACGATAGCCACTTCTAGGTAAGGAATTGTAGCTCTTAACTATCTTTTTTTAACATTGGAAAAAATACAATTACAATACAATCACAACCATGATGGCCACTTCTAGGTAAGGAACTGTAGATCTTAACTGTCTTTTTTTAACATTAGCAAAAATACAATTACAACAAAAACACATTGATATGATCATAACACTATAACTGCAAAAAAAAAAAATTCGTATAAAATAAAACGAACTTTTGTCCAAAAAAATACTGTATCGCTCTTCATACTGACAATCTCTGTTTGTTTTCCACTCATTCATATCCTATATAAACTTGTCACATTCATTCCCTCAATATATCTGTCTTATCAGTGGTATACTTCACTATGTCAACACAAAACTAGGGAATTAAAACCTCTCTATATTAAAAATGTCAATAATTTGTAGATTTAAGGTTCAATAAATGACAAATTCATGTCTTTAAATAGCTTCCTTATAAGATAAAGATTACATGTACTAAAATTTATAGTTATAACTGTGAATCCTTCTTTACATCCAGACATAGTTAAACACAATCTGTGGAATTTTACCATTATAAATATACACTATCGTTAATTATTATGCTTTCTGTAAATTTCTTCTGTAATATAAGTTCATACGATATTTTGGCATATATCACAAAGAATTACATAGTGTTGATATACTATGTGAAAATAGTACATCAGGACCTCCTTTATTGTAATAGTTCTCAATATATTTTGTCTACATATAACAGTCACTGAGTCAGCATAATAATAATAATAATGTTGTGTTAGCAATGACTATGCCATATAGTGGTCAGGGTTAAAGACATAGTGCACTCCCCTTCGGGACATGCACTATGTCAACACAACATTATTATATAACTTGTACATTTTCCCTTTGATCTTTACACTCAATAATATCTATTATCACATTAACATAACATAGCATTTTCTAATATGACATTATAATGACGTCACATAATCAAATCCTTGATAAAGAAACTATCGTTGCCATGTTTTGCTCAAAATGGACTTGTCATCGCATCTCCCATCTTATAATTCGCCTTCCATGTGAGATTACTCTGAGAAATCCATTCTTGTAAAACTAATCAATGATAATTTGTATCAGAGAGTGCCACTACCCCTGTATGCCAAAAGGTCTCTGTTGTCAATTTCGAAAAAGAGTATGCGCAATGCAGCTGCTACTAAAGACTAATTTTTTCCTCCCTACCCAACTCTTTCAGGGGGTACCATACACTACAGGGAGATAACTCTTTAAAATCAGTTGAACGTTTTGATCATATGATGTTTGTATGCAGATTTCAAGCATCTCGGTGATCAAACCCACAGAGAGAAAAGCTGCTATGTGGCTAGTGAATTCATAGCTCCGAGTCTGTTGGTTGGAATTTGTTAAAATTTTGATATTTATTACAGTGAATATATTCAAACACACTGCCAAAAAAATAAGAAAATTAAACGAGCAGATCAAATTTTACCTGAAGTGTATGGTACCACCTTAAGTCATTGAAAAATATTTGTCTTTATTACCATCAAATAATGTATTTTGTTTAAATACAGAGGTAGTAGTAATTGATTGCTAGTTGAGACAGGAAAGTGGTACAATATATCTAGAAATGATAGGTTGTGCCACTTTTGCAACTCAAATGACACAGGAGATGAATTTCATTATATACTGACATGTAATCTTTTTCAATAATGAAAGAAAAAAAACTTGCCATATTATTGTTACAGGAATGGAAATACTCCTAAGTTTAATCAGTTGTTTTTATCTGAACACATTGCTGTATTAGAAATATTAAATGATATAAAATCAAAGTAATTACTGTGAAAGTCCCTCCTCCTGCTTATGAAAGATATTTTGTATTTTGTTGTTTATATCTTTTCTGTAACTTAATGTATAGTTTATGAGAATAAAGATCATTCATTCATTCATTCATTCACCAAAGGCCACCTCTCTTATAAAGACAAATTTTCATTGTATATATAGAGAGCCATATAAGTGGGAGAATACTATATTAACAAGCTGTATCTCATTAAAGAGTTTTCTTTTAAAAAAACTTGAATTTTTATTGCCTCATTGAAAGGGTAGATCTCAATAAAAATCTATCTATTTTTATTTAATGATCTCAGACTTTCATGCAAGCTAATTACCTGATTAATTACCTGTAATTAACTCCTTTCAAACACATCAAAGGAACATTAGATGAAGTAAATAGAGTAAAATTTAATTAGATTTTCAAATTCTTTTTAAAATGTAAGTTAATCACACTTTACAAGTAAGAAACATAAAACCTTGTTTTAATACAATTATACAATCTAGTGACTCAAGGTAAAAATGAAGTGCACAGCTAACTACTAGAATAACATATATATATAGAGGTAAGAATAACATATATATAGAGGTAAGAATAACATATATATATAGAGGTAAGAATAACATATATATAGAGGTAAGAATAACATATATATAGAGGTAAGAATAACATATATATAGAGGTAAGAATAACATATATATAGAGGTAAGAATAACATATATATAGAGGTAAGAATAACATATATATAGAGGTAAGAATAACATATATATAGAGGTAAGAATAACATATATATAGAGGTAAGAATAACATATATATAGAGGTAAGAATAACATATATATAGAGGTAAGAATAACATATATATAGAGGTAAGAATAACATATATATAGAGGTAAGAATAACATATATATAGAGGTAAGAATAACATATATATAGAGGTAAGAATAACATATATATAGAGGTAAGAATAACATATATATAGAGGTAAGAATAACATATATATAGAGGTAAGAATAACATATATATAGAGGTAAGAATAACATATATATAGAGGTAAGAATAACATATATATAGAGGTAAGAATAACATATATATAGAGGTAAGAATAACATATATATAGAGGTAAGAATAACATATATATAGAGGTAAGAATAACATATATATAGAGGTAAGAATAACATATATATAGAGGTAAGAATAACATATATATAGAGGTAAGAATAACATATATATAGAGGTAAGAATAACATATGTATAGAGGTAAGAATAACATATGTATAGAGGTAAGAATAACATATATATATATAGAGGTAAGAATAACATATATATAGAGGTAAGAATAACATATATATAGAGGTAAGAATAACATATATATAGAGGTAAGAATAACATATATATAGAGGTAAGAATAACATATATATAGAGGTAAGAATAACATATATATATAGAGGTAAGAATAACATATATATAGAGGTAAGAATAACATATATATAGAGGTAAGAATAACATATATATATAGAGGTAAGAATAACATATATATATAGAGGTAAGAATAACATATATATATAGAGGTAAGAATAACATTACATAATTATCTACTTTAAGTCTTTGCATTATTTTTTTTCACCTACTTTCCCGAAAGCCAAATTTAGAAAAATTTTCTATATAATCAAACAATTTCATTTTTTTTTTGGCATTTGAAAATTTTCACTTGTCCGAATCCAGTTTTTCTTGTCCCGGTCTTCGGGCAAGTAGGTTAACGTGAAGACTACGTACCTATCTTGTAAATTAACATAAATACAATCTAATGTAAATCAGATCATTAAATTTCCCTCTCCCTACTTTTCTGTTATGTCTTTATGTACAACATACTAGAAAATGGGGAGCAGTTATTGAAGATCTTAATTTTAAATAGATAGCTGAAATATTGTTGAAAGTGGCATTAAACACCACAACCCTAATCCTTGATTCTGGGGAAAATTACAAGCTTAAGGAAGAAAACTGCAAGAAATTATTACTAAAAAAAATTTTTGAAAATCATTATTATCATCATACAGGTATATTGTAGGTAACTTTTACACCTGATTGATTTTTAATTAATATATTTAATTCACCATGACAACAACAATTATCTACCATTATTAATTAGACCCTTTATAAAAGGTCATTGAGGTGTTTAAAAATGACCTAATCCTTTTAAAACACTTTTCTGATATAAACTATACCACAGAAGCTACATAATTAAAGTTTTTGACAGGTAAATCATTTTTACCTGTTAGAACTTAGTACACAAACTTTTACCTGGTGATGTAAAGACATGTTCACTTGACAACAAGGGGGAGTTTTTTTGGATGTAACAGAACTCTTAAGATATACAGTAGGTACTGTTATTTTTGGACTCTATAATATTCCTGAGTATTATTTTACTATTACAGATGAAAAACAGCTTATATTTCATACCAAAATGTTCTTAGAACATTTTTTTTTTATTAAAATTGAAAAAGTTTTTTTTTTAATATTATAGACATTCTGTTTCTATATGAAAAATTAATTACACTTAATTAATTAATCAATTAATTGTTAATAATTATTTTGATGCTCCCTTTTCTAATATGTGAAGATAAAAGCAGATATAGTTGACCATTTAATAGTAAAGTGTATTGTTCTATTGTAGTCTGGCATGTCCCCGCCCCCCCCCCCCCCCGCTGGTGTTGAAAAACACCCCATTCATATATTAAAAGTAGGAAAACATTACCTATTCATATATTATTCAGTTATTGGTGATCCAATCACATATTAGACTAAAATCCATAATAAACACACTTAAATCGATTTTGTAGCTTATCTTTTTAAATTATATCATAATTATAGAGGAATTTGTCTTGGCAATAAAGAAACTGCATGGTCGTGTAGAAATATGACATTTTGATATATCATAGGCTTAAAATCCCTGCAGATTGATCTATTGAATTGGGGAAAAAATACTGACCTACATGTAATCGTATATTTGAAAGCTGAAAAAATTTCAACCATTTGCAGCAGCACATTTGTATACATGTATATCTATAAATAGGAAGTGATCTCCATCTCCATGGGCTGTGGACAGACTCCTGCTCTGTTTTGGATATACGTGTAAAAAGTAGGGTTATGGTGTTTAATGCCACTTTCAACAATATTTCAGTTATATCATGGCAGTCAGTTTTAAATTTATTGGTGGAAGAAACAGGAGTACTCGAATAAAAACCACCGACCTGCCGCAAGTCACTGACAAACTGTATCACATAATGTGGTATAGTCCCCCCTGTTTGATTATATACTAAACCCAGTGATTAGAAATAAGCCTCTTTAACATTCCATGTCTAAATACTCTTGCACCCAGGAGACTACTTACACATGAAGTCAAGTGTTTCACACCAAATACACAAATATTATGCTACCTTTTGAAATCTTATATTAAAAACAAACATTGACATATTCTAAAAGTTATTAAAATTTTGTGGACATAACGTTTAAATGTCATTTTGTATTTCATTTTAAAGTGCTTCACGACATAATTCACAACCAATTTAATATTCATCTATTGTGTCAAATAAAATATTCGTGTATTTTATAACTAAAACATTTAAATTATTTCCATATATAAATGCACAATAAAATAAATTACAACATATATATATATTGTCTGAACATTTTAGATTTTTTATAAGTTTATTTTGGTGCAAGATATATTATTATGGTTATTTAAATACTAATATACTGAAAAATACTGTATTTGATTTTTTCTTTATTTTTGGGGTGGGGATAAAGTTTGAAGAAAATTATATTTTCAAGCTTCTCACACAATGTTAAGCACATTTATATAATTTTTTATCAAACAAATAAAACTTATACCAGTTCTCTATACTGGAAATACAAATAATTTCTGACCCAAATTTTTCCAGTATTTAAAATTACTTTTTACATAAAGTAAATAAAATTAAAAAGCACCTCTTACTATGTTAAATATTAAACCCTCTCTACAATGGTCTATTCAATTTCTCTTTTTTATTAAAAAAAAAATCAATTAGAATAACACCACCATTGAACTTTTAATTCTCCACAAAGAACACTAAGATCAGCTGAACATTGACAGATTAATTACCTAATCACACAAGTAATATAATTAAATTTTGTTTTTCTCTTTGACCAATCAATAATTGAAGTCTGATTAGGTCAGTGTTTATCCTTTATCAGGATTATTGTCCAGTCAAACATACTCATGCAATCACCTCTATTAAGCAGTCACTTGTATTAAAAGGTCACCTCTATTAAGCAGTCACCTGTATTAAAAGGTCACCTCTATTAAGCAGTCACCTGTATTAAAAGGTCACCTCTATTAAGCAGTCACCTGTATTAAAAGGTCACCTCTATTAAGCAGTCAACTGTATTAAAAGGTCACCTCTATTAAGCAGTCACCTGTATTAAAAGGTCACCTCTATTAAGCAGTCACCTGTATTAAAAGGTCACCTCTATTAAGCAGTCACCTGTATTAAAAGGTCACCTCTATTAAGCAGTCACCTGTATTAAAAGGTCACCTCTATTAAGCAGTCAACTGTATTAAAAGGTCACCTCTATTAAGCAGTCACCTGTATTAAAAGGTCACCTCTATTAAGCAGTCACCTGTATTAAAAGGTCACCTCTATTAAGCAGTCAACTGTATTAAAAGGTCACCTCTATTAAGCAGTCACCTGTATTAAAAGGTCACCTCTATTAAGCAGTCACCTGTATTAAAAGGTTACCTCTATTAAGCAGTCACCTGTATTAAAAGGTTACCTCTATTAAGCAGTCACCTGTATTAAAAGGTTACCCTTTTCTGTTATAGACAATTTCATATAAATTGAACCTGTTTTAATTAAGAGGTCATATGTTTTATAACACCACTTTTTATCCTTGTCTAAAAGGTGACCTCTTAATACAGATTTGACTGTAAATCAATTAAAAATTAAAGTCTAACAAGTCTAACAAGTCTAACAAGTCATGATAGGAATTCTATTACTTCTTAGCTACTTTGTATTTTCCTAGTGATTAAATTTCTGGGTTGTAATTGTGGTAAACATGTATTTGTTGTCCTTAAAAGAATTACTGTCTAATTCCAGACTTATTATAAAAAGTACTAACTACATGTGGTACAGCTATTCAAGGCTTATTCCTTAAGCTTATTATTATATGCAGATCAGTTTTTTAATTGGAATATCTTTTTTAATACTGGTTCATTTTACATGCTGATGACGGAGCTAAACCATTTTCTTAACAGTAAGTTACATTTCATGGCAATTCAAGTTCTCGTAGACTTTCTGAGATCAGTTTTTTTTTTTTTATAATATTTTTTTGGGGGGGGGGGGAACTTCATCATTTATTCCTTAAATTTAGGAGGATATTGTAATCTTCAGAACATAAATCAGATCCATGTTTTTGTTGAACAAATTTGTCAAAAATGGTTCTTCATTTTGTGTACCCTATGTTGCCAGTTTTTCTGGATTGTCCATTTTCTACTGTCCCTTCGGTATTCTCTAACGTTTATTTCGGTATTCCCTAAAATTGATTTTCTACAAAACTATGTTAACAATAGTCTTAATGCAAAGAATTTTTATTTTTGGAAAATTTTAATTCAAACAGTTACCTCATTTTAGTGGAAAATTCTAATTCAAAGTGTTTTATTATTTTTGGAAAATTATATTTCAAAGATTTACAAAAATGTATTTATATTTGGAAAAAGCTTAATTTAAAATTGAAAAAATAAATCGTTGGAAGAACAAAAATCCATGTACAAATCTATATCACTGTACACCACAGACTAAGACAGCTCTAAGCCAACAGATGTCAGATATTAACAACAAACCAGCACATTCAAAATAGATAATGAAATAAAAAATACATCAAAGAAACAAGATTTTATTTATAAAACTGATACCGTAATGGTCAGTGCATAGTACACACACACACACACACATTTTACCAAACTTAATTGTATGAATATGTCATATAATAAAAACCTAGATATGCAATCTAGAGTGTATGACCATTTCTTCTTGACATATGCTTAAAGTCTAAAGATTGGAAAGCCAAATAATTTTAAAATCTTTGGATCAAAAAAACAAAACGGCATAAAGCAAATGTACAATGTAGTTTTATATGTTGCTTGATATTTTTTTTACCAAAGATTGTATTACATAATGCACAACTAATTACAGTGAATACTTTTATTCTTTACAGGAAGTAAATATGAATGACCAGGAGAAGATAACTCTAGCTGAGTTGATTGAATCAAAGTTCCTGATATGTTCTAAATGTAACAAAAAATATGACAAGCCAAAAATTCTGCCATGTTTACATTCATTCTGTGAAGGATGTATCGTAAACATTTCACAGGAAGTACAAGGGTCAAATTCTGAGGAGAAATCTGCAAAGAGATTGCAGTGCCCTCTGTGTTTATCATTTATAGGAATTCCTGAAGATGGAGCCACTGCATTTCCTGAAAATCCATTTTTACACAATTTATTGGATATCAACGAATACAAACACGAGCGAGAGCGTGAATGTGACTACTGTAAATTTGACGGGAAAAACACAGAGGCCGTCTCCTTGTGTTTAGAATGCAAAGATGACATGTGTAATAATTGTGCCGACGCTCACCGTAAAACAAAAATAACACGCAACCACCATGTGATACCGTTCAAACAAATACAAAACGGACTGTACGATCATGACATGAGAAGTCATCAATTTCACTCATGTTCCGTTCACGACGATCCACTGGAATTTTTCTGTGAGCAGTGCGAAGTGACGATATGTGGAAAATGTAAAGCTTCTGAACACGACAGTCACAAGTGTATTAGATTTGATGACGCACTGCCACGATATAAACGTCACATTAACGGACTACTGGAGGGTATTAATGGTCAGATACCAAACATCACAGACTACGTCAAATACTTGCAGGCATATTGCAAATCCGTGGAAGAAAGTAAACATGCATTAATGTCTGATTTAGAAAATCAAGCCAATAGCTTGCATACAATGATCGACAATTATAAGACGGAGCTGATTGACAAAATTTCTACAGCATGCGAAACAGAAATTACGGAAGTGAAATTAAAAAGTTGCAATCTTGAAATTGCAGGAAAATCGTTACAAGATAACGCCACGTATCTCAGAATGTTACTTGAACATGGAAAAAGTGATGAAATCTTAGCCTTGCATAAACAAATAACATTCCGTCTTACCCAACTCTTCAATATGCAAATTGATGGAATAAACAAAAAAATCAAAATGGGATTTTCTAGTGGTATCAGTATAGAGCAAAATTTGAAACTTCTGTTTGGTAAACTTGTTCTGGAACATGTGTCTGTCAGTCAAAAAGAGGCTACTCTTGTTTCTGGAAACGGTCAACTGACCGTGAATACAATGTTACCACCGCTTAAACACACGCCCGAGGTTGTTAAGACATTTGACGCTGAAGGAAGTGATGATTTCAAAGACGTATGGCCAACAGGGGTTGCCATTACACCAAGTGATGAGGTCATTACTGTTGATAGGGACAACAAAAAGGTCAAGGTCTTTGATAAAAATGGTAATCTCACCTTAGAGTTTTCTGGAAAAGCAGATAATAAGCTAGGGTCACCTTTTGATGCTGCAGTCTTGAAAAATGGAAATATTGCAATAACAGACTACGAGACCAACGAAGTCAAGATATTTGACCATGCTGGACAATTCCTCATGGCTATTTCTGGACATTTCAAACATCCAAGGGGAATAACCACTAACAGTCAAGGTCATATCATCGTTGTAGATTGTGGAACCTTACAGATTACAGTTCATGACCCCAAGACGGGAGAACTCATTAAAAAGATAGAAGCTGTGGACGAAGTAGGTTCTAAAGTTTTAGTCGACCCGTATTGTGTTGCCGTGATGAACAACGACAATATTCTGGTCACTGACACAGCAGCACCAAATATCAAAATATTCAGTCCAGATGGCAAATTCATGGCCAAATATGGAAGTTACGGAACCAAACAGGATCAAATACTTCAGCCATATGGAATCTGCTGCGATGATTACGGCTATATTTTTGTTGCGGACAATCAAAATCACCGTATCCATGTTCTTCTCCCCGACGGGACTTTTTCAAAATATCTCCTGACGAAAAGTGACGGACTTTGGCATCCAATGGGATTAGCTATAACAAGGAATGGACATTTTCTAGTCACTGAGGCTCTTGGGAAAGTTCGAGTATACCGATATATTTAAATATCATGCTTATAAAACAAACTATACAGCAGATGGTTGTGCATAATAAATTATATCATTTTTATACATTATTTTAAAGTCTGTGGTGCATGAATATCTTTTAACATTTTTAAGTTGTGATATTATTTAATAGAAAACTAAGGCATAAATTAATTAGTAGTTTTCATAAAGATGTGTGATCGATCGATCGATCGATCGAGAGGGTAATTGTTGTTTAACGCCAAGTGAGCAATTTTTCAGCCATATCATGGCGAGAACAAGTTACATTTCAATGAGATGATGATGAAGTATGCCGAGTACTAGACCAACACACTTGGTTGGATTTTTATACTGCTAACTCACAGAAACAACAGTCCATGGATAGACATGTTGCTTCCCTTGGACACTATGACAGTCTCCTGATTCCTTATTGCTGTGTGCATAATGGAATAAGTAGCAAATATCAATTTTGAGTTTGAACCGACCGGAGCTTGAACCCACGATCTATCAGATTCAAGGCGAGTACAGTAACCATTACACCACTTTTTGCCAATTATAATTTACATATACAGTCAAACCTGCCCATGTGTTCACCTCTATAAAGCAGGAATCTATATTAAAAGGTCATATTTATCTTCTCCTGTCATAGAATATTTCATATGAATTGAACCTCTTTTAACAGGTCACCTGTCTTATAAGACCACTTTTTTTTGTCCTAAAGGTGACCTCTTATTACAGGTTGGACTGTATATTACAACATGTACCATGGTAAATAATCGGTCAGACTCTATTGGCTGAGTCAGAAGTATACATACAAACATCTTGTAAAGTTTCAATCAGTCAGACTCTGTTGGCTGAGTCAGAAGTATACATACAAACATCTTGTAAAGTTTCAATCAGTCAGACTCTGTTGGCTGAGTCAGAAGTATACATACAAACATCTTGTAAAGTTTCAATCAGTCAGACTCTATTTGGCTGAGTCAGAAGTATACATACAAACATCTTGTAAAGTTTCAATCAGTCAGACTCTGTTGGCTGAGTCAGAAGTATACATACAAACATCTTGTAAAGTTTCAATCAGTCAGACTCTGCTGGCTGAGTCAGAAGTATACATACAAACATCTTGTAAGTTTCAAGGATCTAGGTAGGAAACGTTTGGAGCAGATAAATTAGACAAAACAAATATTTCTATTCATCTGCAACTCACATTAATTATTACCTAACCTACAGCATTTGTGTTCTATACTTGTACCCAGGGTTCACCAAACCAGGCGAAGTGGGCCACTTCTTCGCCTTGGTTTCAATGAACTTGCCCAATTTCTGTCAAAAAGCAAAGTTTTAGTTGCCCTTGTCAGTCTTTTCAAGTCCGTATTTTTTTTCACCAATAATCAATACTTTTTCTTCAATATTCCCATGTTCCTGAAATTTGACCCATACAGGGTTTGATGTTCAATATTTTATTCCAAACTCGTTAATTGCATCCTTTTTAAGATCATTGTGCAGCACATTTGTTTTGTGAAAGGTAGGGGAACATGCGGTAATGGGGAAAGAAACGTTAAAATTTGGATTGATTTTCGAGTCTCCCAGATTTTCCCTCACTTCGCCCTTAAGTCAAGAGAGAGAGAAGTCAAGTCACCCTGTTTTTACTATGTGTGGTGAGCCCTGGTAACCAAGTTATTTTTGCAATTGATGACAGGTAGTTTTTCGTTTTGTTGATATTGATGAAATTAGTGACCATCACTGTTTAATTTTAACTTTTTTTTTTTAAATGGTCAAAACTCAAGAAAAAAATACTAAATCTGGATACATGTGTATAATTTTAATCTGCACACTTCCTTGTTTTGGTTAATTAATGACAAATAATATCTATTTGGTCAGTGTTCTGATTTACAGGCCAAACCGAAACAAAACTATCACTACCCATATAAATATCAGGAAAAGTAACATATTTGGATAGAAAAGATAATTTACTTATATATCAAACAGTCCAAAACTAGAAAGTTGGGTTACACCAAGCTGTGATAACAATTTCCACCATAGAACTTGTTTTGACTGTAACAGGGAACAAATATATATATTATTTTTGTGAGAATAGATTTCTCATAGCAATGTCACTGATTTCTCATAGCAATGTCACTGATTTCTCACAGCAATGTCACTGATTTCTCATAGCAATGCCACTGATTTCTCATAGCAATGTCACTGATTTCTCACAGCAATGTCACTGATTTCTCATAGCAATGTCACTGATTTCTCATAGCAATGTCACTGATTTCTCACAGCAATGTCACTGATTTCTCATAGCAATGTCACTGATTTCTCATAGCAATATCACTGATTTCTCATAACAATGTCACTGATTTCTCATAGCAATGTCACTGATTTCTCATAGCAATGTCACTTTGAAAGCTTTCAATGCAAGATGCGACGAGAAGTCCATTTGCAGCAAATCAAACAAAGACATCAATATTACATTAGATCAGATTGTGTGGTGCTCAATAGAAGGTGCTACAAGTTGTCCTATTTTTGTACAACACAAACAATGTAGGGGTTGTATACTGATATTTTCCCCTGACAACGAACACCAAATAATCTACTCCTTCATTGTTTATACCATATTAGACACCACATGCTACACATGACATTATCAACATCTATCAAGTTAACCTACCTTTTTTATTGACCTTTGAACTCTTTTTCTTTTCTGTTGATATAATTTGACCACTAAAATCTTCTACAGGTTGATCTTCTTCAAATTCAATGAATGGACTAGAACTATCTGTATGTTTAGTGTCTTTAGAATGGTTTGATTTATTGTCTGTGAAAGAAAACAAAATATTTATTGGAATGTCCCTTGCAAACAAGTCCTTGACACTTTAACCGCTAAAAAAAAAACGTATTGTCTGCGAAAGAAAACGAAAATATTTATTGCAATGTCTCTTGTAAGTAAGGGCGGTCTGGTGTATTACCAACGGTAAATTTGTGGGTTCTGTAGTTCATAAAAAATAAAACTTCACAAATCAAATTCATTTTTCTAATAATTGTAGTAAA
Organism: Bathymodiolus septemdierum; assembly: GCA_963383655.1. Taxonomy (NCBI): domain Eukaryota; kingdom Metazoa; phylum Mollusca; class Bivalvia; order Mytilida; family Modiolidae; genus Bathymodiolus; species Bathymodiolus septemdierum. The sequence continues at coordinate 3,901,681 of OY726531.1, forward strand.
TGGCTTGGGTAAAGTTTATAGGTGTTTTAACATAAAGTTTCAGCAATATTTTAACTATATCAATAATTAACAGTTTTATAGGTGGAGGAAACACAAGCTCACAGATAAAAACGACAAAACTGGCAACATTCTGTGTCATTAGTAACTCCAAAATAATATTGTAAATAAACATTGGATACAATGAGTCACTGTCAAACACTCGATTGTGTCAGCAATGGACATCTAAAACACACGGCTAGGGTTATTGTGTTTAACACCACTTTCAACAATATTTCAGTTACATCATGGCAGTCAGTTTTATTGGTGGGGGAAAGTCGCAAGTCACTGACAAGCTTTATCACATAATGTTGTATTGAGTACACCTTGCCTGAGTGGGATTTGAACTCACAACGTTAGTAGTGATAGGCATCGATTGCATAGGTAGTTGTAAATCCAACTACCATACGATCACGACGGCCCCTTCTAAAACACAGAGCTCCTTGTTACTCGCCTAGATGAGTTCTGGAGTCATTATTTTTGGTTACGACTCATCAAAGTTTTCTAATTTTAGAATCATTTTTTCAGAAATGTCTTCTGGACTTGTCAAAATAAATTGCTACAAGTATAGGTCTTTCAATATTTTTTCAAGTATACCAGTACTTCACTGTTTACAGGCAGTACTTTTTATTAAAATTTTAACAATTTCATGAATATCTTATACAGCATTCTTTAAAATCAGGAGGTACCATATTAGGTGGGTAAATGTACCTGGTACCACCCTTTATTGTAGGGCCTGCAAATCTCCCTCTAAAACATACCTTCATTTAAACTGTTTCCGTCTCCGTCATACAAATTTTGCATGCTACCATTAGTTTGGAGGGGATCTTTTCCTTCATCGTCATGGTAATCTTCAAATTCTATTAATCTGTACAAAATATATAAAGGTCAATGAATTATTCATTTTCGTTTCTCAATAAATTTTATAAAAGGAATCTCACAAAACAGAAAACAGACCACGCAACAAGCAAGCGACAGTAGAAATTCATATGAAAAAAAAGGTACAGCTTCCTTGGAATTCTGGAAAATGCTTGAATACTCTGAAAATAGGATGATTTTCAATCTTTTTGAACAAAAAATTAAAGGAAACTGCTTGACTAGTTTCAATTTTCCACAGGCAATGAATTAAATGGAATAGAGGGCATTTGATCCAAACATGAACTGCATTATACATGTATATAAAATCTCAGGGAGGGTCAACAATGATCAAACTTTTACCCTTGGAGAAAAAGTTAAAATAAATATGGTGAATACCAACAGTAATTCTTTGTCAAAAAGTCAGTTGTTTTATATGCAGAACATTTTGGGAAAGTGTTACCTACTCTTAGAAAGCTAGAAATTTGGGACTATTTGTTTGGAAAAGAGTTAATGTTCTTGGATATTTTAAAATTGGCATTTTTCTACAACAAAATAAAAACTTTAACCAAGTGAGCTAATAAAAAATTCTTATATTTAAATGCTTTTTTCCTCTATTTTCTTTTTTACCTGTCATGATTAGAATTTTCTGAAACGTCTTCATTATTTTCCAAAAGATTTATATCTTCTTCTAATCTACTGGACAATTCTACAGGATTATCTCCCCTTTGTAATCTACTGGACAAATCTACAGGATTATCTCCCCTGTCTTTCTCTATATAATCATAACTGTAGGATACAACAACAAAAAACAACATTTACAACAACGATAAACAACATTTACAACATATATACAACAACAAAAAACAACATTTACAACAAATATACAACAACAATAAACAACTACAGTAGTCCCTGTCTTATAAGGCCACTCCTTCTCCAGAGAAAAAGTGGCCTTATTAAAGGGATGGCCTTTCTTAAGGGTGACAATTTAATAGTACTTCACAATCTTAGTGCATCTGAAACCTGGCCTGATAAGAGGGGTTGTATTTGATGGGTACAATCTTATAATATGGGCGACTGTTGGTGGGAGTGGTCTCATGAGAGGGGTGACCTTCTACTAGGGGTGACTGTTGGTGGGAGTGGTCTCATGAGAGGGGTGACCTTTGGTGGTTGGTGGGAGTGGTCTTCTACTAGGGGTGACTGTTGGTGCGAGTGGTCTCATGAGAGGGGTGACCTTTGGTGGGAGTGGTCTTATAATAGGGGTGACTGTTGGTGGGAGTGGCCTTATAAAAGAGGCAACTGTTGGTGGGAGTGGTCTCATAAGAGGGGTGACCTTTGGTGGGAGTGGCCTTATAATAGGGATGACCTTTGGCAGAAGTGGCCTTATAAGAGAGGTGACTGTTAGTGGGAGTGGTCTTATAAGAGGGGTGACCTTTGGTGGGATTGGCCTTATAAGAGAGGTGACTGTTGGTGGGACTCATAAGAGGGGGGACCTTTGGTGGGAGTGGCCTTATAATAGGGATGACCTTTGGCAGAAGTGGTCTTATAAGAGAGGTGACTGTTGGTGGGAGTGCTCTCATAAGAGGGTTGACCTTTGGCAGAAATGGCCTTATAAGAGAGGTGACTGTTGGTGGGAGTGGTCTCATAAGAGGGGTGACATTTGGCAGGAGTGGCCTTTTAATAGGGATAATTGTTGGTGGGAGTGGCCTTATAAGAGAGGTGACTGTTGGTGGAAGTGGTCTCATAAGAGGGTGCCCTTTGGTGGGAGTGGTCTTATAAGAGGTGACTTGGTGGCAGTGGTCTCATAAGAGGGGCAACCTTTGGTGGGAGTGGCCTTATAAGAGAGGTGACTGTTGGTGGGAGTGGTCTCATAAGAGGGGTGACCTTTGGTGGGAGTGGCCTTATAATAGGGATGACCTTTGGTGGGAGTGGCCTTATAAGAGGGATGACCTTTGGCAGAAGTGGCCTTATAAGAGGTGTCCTTTGGTGGGAGTGGCCTTATAATAGGGATGACCTTTGGTGGGAGTGGTCTTTAAAGAGGGATGACCTTTGGCAGAAGTGGCCTTATAAGAGAGGTGACCTGTGGTGGGAATGGCCTTATAATAGGGGTGACCTTTGGTGGGAGTGGCCTTATAATAGGGGTGACCTTTGGTGGGAGTGGCCTTATAATAGGGGTGACCTTTGGTGGGAGTGGCCTTATAAGAGAGGGACTACGTGTACATTTATTAATGCAAATCAAAGACTGGAAAAGATGTGAAGTATAACCTTAATATAATGTTAGTTTTCCCAAACTTGACCCATGGGTGTTGGACATGGGTAGGCAAGTAGGGAAATTGTTTTTTTTCTTCTTTTAAATTGAGTTACAATTTGGAATAAGATACCTTATTGCTATGAAACTTGGAACTATCCAGAAATAAAAAAAGGAAAAAAGGCTTGATTACCAGTAGGTTCTGGAACAATTGTAGGTGACCTACATTTGTACCAGAACAGCTTGAGCAAACAATTTTTTTTTTAATTATGGCCTAAATTATTGAAATTTAGCATAAAAGGATATGGATGTAAATGAATACGAGAGACATTATACTTAGACACAAACTAATATAACACAACAATACATTTTTATGAGGAAATGGAAGGAATTTAAATTAATTTTTCATAAATATTTTCAAGGATTGGTATTAATGTTTTAAAAAATAGTTGGGGACAACAAAAATCTATCCTCCTTCTCTCCCATACATTTTTTGGGGAATAAATCATATCTGCTAGCTTGACGGAATAAAAAAAAAACAGGTTCTTCTGACAACATTTATAATGATATAAAACTGAATGTGTTCTATTTGTAGGACTAAAGCTTCAGAAAAACAAAATAAACACAACACAACAATTACTAAGTGAAAACAGTGGTTTGATGTAGTATGATGTAACAACATAAATAATGTTGGGCATAATGATGACAGTATTTATACTTGTACAGTGGACTCTCATTGTCTCGAACTCGGTCGACTCGAATTTCCGGTTGAGTCAAATTTTTATCAAAGTCCTGAACTTCGTTGTGCATAAATATATATAATTTGACTCCTGTTGAGTCGAATTCGGATGAGTCGAAATTTCGGTTGTCTCGAATAAAAGTTTTGGTCCTGAGATGTAGAAAGCCATATCATTTACATTTGTTAAGTCAAATTTACCTGTCAAAACATGTGTATTACCTTGGGATTAAAATCGGATCACAGGTGAAACATCCGGTCATTGACTTTGACATTTTTACCTAAAGGCTGTTTCACATGTTTATTTCACAATCTCAAATTAATTAGTGAAAATATTTGAATTGGCTTGGTATTATGACACAGGTTAGATGTGTACAATCAAAAATTATCGATTCATAATAAGTGCGCTTGGGTCGGCATACATCAATGATTATGAAAAGTACACAAAGGAAGCGTTTTATCTATTGAATTATTTGTCGAAAATTAATTTTGATTAAAGAAGAACAGTTTTCTTTTACACTTTATTGAATAATAAAAACACACAATTTACTGTAAATAAACAGTATTGCACAAAGAAAAATACGTCTTGATGGGTGAAGTTTAATGACAATGCAACAGCTGAAAAACATAAACAAAACAGATAAACATATTCATACACAAAAAAAGATATTTAGAAGTTATCAGTCGTTCCATAAGATTCAAAGAATTTAACAGAGAGAGAAAAACAGCAACAAAAACATCGATTATGTTTAAAATCGTTCTGAGAATAGGGACATGCGATGCTGGTTTTAACTCTTCAAAATTTCGCTCGAGTTGTCTCCCTTTCATCGTTAAACAAACTACACTTCCGGTATTTTCATAGCTCCTCTTGAGTCGAACTACGGTTGACTCAAATTTTTTCCATGGTCCCATCGAATTCGAGATAACGAGAGTCAACTGTACTTCATACAAATTTGTATTTGTTTTGATGACATTGTATGATACTACTAGAGGCTCAATGGGCTGAGCCAGTGTTGCTCACCTTTCATTCTGCTTTGAGGAAACTTAATACAGAGCCTTCCATAGGTGCTTCCCACCAAGTTTCGGTTCATTTGGCCAAGCAGTTTCAGAGAAGAAGATTTTTAGAAATCAACCAACCAGAAACAAGAATTGCCTATGGCAGCCATGTTTGTTAACAGATCAGGATGAAATTAACAATCTTTATAGAGGACCTTCCATAGATGGTTCCTACCAAGTTTCAGTTCAATTGGCTAAGCAGTTTCAGGGATGAAGATTTTTAGAAATCCACCATTCAGAAACAAGAATTGCCTGTGGTGGCCATGTTTGTTAACGAATTGGGACGAAATGAACATTATTTATAGAGGACCTTCCTTACATGCTTCCTACCAAGTTTCGGTTTATTTGGTAAAGTGGTTTCAGAGGAGAAGATTTTTAGAAATCCACCATTCAGAAACAAGAATTGCCTGTGGCGGCCATGTTTGTTAACAAATTGAGACGAAATGAACAAATTTATAGAGGACCTTCCATACATGCTTTCTATCAAATTTCAGTTCATTTGGTAAAGTGGTTTCAGAGGAGAAGATTTTCAGAAATCACCATTCAGAAACAAGAATTGCCTGTGGCGGCCATGTTTGTTAACAAATTGAGACGAAATGTACAAAATTTATAGAGGACCTTCCATACATGCTTTCTATCAAATTTCAGTTCATTTGGGAAAGTGGTTTCAGAGGAGAAGATTTTTAGAAATCCACCATTCAGAAACAAGAATTGCCTGTGGCGGCCATGTTTGTTAACAAATTGAGACGAAATGAGCAAAATTTATAGAGGACCTTCCATACATGCTTTCTATCAAATTTCAGTTCATTTGGGAAAGCGGTTTCAGAGGACAAGATTTTCTTAGAAATCAACCAATCAGAAAAAAGAACGGCATGTGGCAGCCATGTTTGTTAACGGATTGGAACTAAATGAGCAATCTTTATAGAGGACCTTCCAAGGATGCTTCCTACCAAGTTTTGATTCAGGACGTTGAAATCGAACAATGTTGAATTTTGGCCGTATTGTGGTGGCCATTTTGAAAATGGCGACCGGTAGAAATTTTTCGATGTCATGAATAAATTCGGGACATCATAATCTACCCACATATGAATTGGCGTTGAAATCGGACAATGTTGAATTTGTGCGGTATTGTGGTGGCCATTTTGAAAATGGCGACCAGTAGAAATTTTTCAATGTCGGGAATCAATTTGGGACATCATTATCTACCCACATCAAATTTTGATGATATCGACAATGTTGATTTTTTGCGGTATCACTAGGGACATCAAAATCCTAATTTCCTTGGCTGTATATTAACTTCCGTCATGAAGTATTAATTATTAATACTTTTTGGTGGAGATTCAATGTGAAATGTAGGGATTAATACACAATAATGGAGATTAGACTTGAATCGAGAGATTTACACTTGCATCGAGAGATTATAACTTGGATCGGCAACTTATTACTTTGTAGTTCAATTTAATACTTTATTTGGCAGGATTTAATCGATAATCTTTTTATATATATATATATATACATTTATCGATTTTTTACGGATGGGTACGTATACGCGATCGAGTTGAGAAAAATTGGATGTTTGTTTTCATTTAGTTATGTATCGACAGCTATAGTGTATTCACCATAAAAAACGAATTTGCAACAAATGAAAACGGAATACATATTTCGCCAAAGATCGAGTCTGTATTAATGAATATATATATGCAATCAAGTATTCACGGCTGACAAAAAACAAGATGAACTGTGAGCTAATGCTCACCTATGATACCCCCGCTCTTTGGCAAACAGGAAGTAGGAATCTGACGGGTCCAAAAACGCTTCCCACGATATGGGGTACCTATATGAAGCTTGTGACCAATTATCAGATTTCTGCCAGCAATAGTTGCTGAGAAAAATGCGACGAAAAATGAGCATATATGTTCAATGTGTAGAAAAATCAACAAAATCAGCAAACAGGAAGTAGGAATCTGATGGGTCCAAAAACGCTTCCCACGATATGGGGTACCTATATGAAGCTTGTGACCAAATATCAGATCTCTGCCATCAATAGTTGCTGAGAAAAATGGGACGAAAAATGTGCATATATGTTCAATGTGTATAGAAACCAACTAAGTCGGCAAACAGGAAGTAGGAATCTGACGGGTCCAAAAACGCTTCCCACAATATGGCATACCTATATGAAGCTTGTGACCAAATATCAGATTCCTGTCATCAATAGTTGCTGAGTAAATGCGACGAAAAATGTGTATATACAAATGTATGTTAAATGTGTATAAAAATCAACAAAATCGGCAAACAGGAAGTAGGAATCTGATGAGTCCAAAAACGCTTCCCACGATATGGGGTACCTATATGACGCTTGTGAACAAATATCAGATCACTGTCATCAATAGTTGCTGAGAAAAATGTGATGAAAAATGTGCATATATGTTCAATGTGTATAAAGACCAACTAAGTCGGCAAACAGGAAATATGAATCTAACGGGTCCAAAAACGCTACCCACAACAAGATGTTGCAAGCTACATCGTGCTAAGAATACCCCCACTCATTCATTTGTAAGTCGCACGGTAAACAGGAAGTAGATGTGCGGTAAACCTGGAAAGGGGAGACACGGTACAAGTCACCATGCCAAAGCCATATATCAAATATAAAATCCTTTCTTCCAGTAGAAGCTGAGATAACTGTTACGAAAGTTTTCATTACGGCAAACATGAAAAATTCTAAGTCGCTCGGTAAACAGGAAGTAGATGTGCGGTAAACCTGGAAAGGGGAGACACGGTACAAGTCACCATGCCAAAGCCATATATCAAATATAAAATCATTTCTTCCAGTAGAAGCTGAGATATCTGTTACGAAAGTGTGAACGGACGGACGGACAAATGGACGGATAAACGGATGGACGGACAAGGAGATTGCAATATAGCCCCCACTCTATGAGTGGGAGTATAATATGGTATACCTATATGATGCTTGTGACCAAATATCAGATTTCTGCCATCAACAGTTACTGAGAAAAATGTGACGAAAAATATCTTGGACGGACGGAAGGACGGACAGAGGTAAAACAGTATACCCCCCTCCCCCTTCGGGGAGCGGGGGTATAATAATAAACGTAATTTACACATTTCACCAAGATCAAGTTTAACAGCCGGTTTAATTTTCATGAATTAAATGATGAATGTTGAAATAAAAATTCCTTCTATGTTTTCCTAAGACCTAAGACTCTATATTCTCAAAAAACCATACATTACAATGGTACAGAGAAGTTACATATAAAAATACAACAAAACACATACATGACAAATAGATAAAAGATACACAAATACATATACATACAATATTTACATTACAACATGTTTGTGTACTGATCGATCACAAGAGCTATATATAGCACACAGGTAAGTTATATATTTTAGCTGCAGTATATTAATATGTATATTTTTTTTTTTTTTTAGACATTTCAAGAAAAGGTATCAAAATATAAAATCGTTTGTTTTGTGTTATACCACAAGTTAGTTTTTATCTTATAATTTTTAGTTCTTTTTTCATTAAACTTTAATTATCTTTATTTCTGTATAATGTACTAACACCTGTTTTCACTAACAAAACAATTTATTTTGCAAGTTAATTGCTAACCCTTTCATTTGTATAGAAAACAGAATATAATTATTGATTTTTGCAGGTGCGTACATGTATATGTATGGACAGCCTGTTGACAGAAAAAAAAAACCGAATACACATTTCTCCCAGGTCGAGTTTTAAATTTAACAGACTATTTTAATGAATATATATATGCTATCAAGTTATAATGAAGAATGTTGTATTAATCCTGGCATTTGTTTGGATATTAGGCCGTGTTTTTTTTTTACCGGTATTTGTACTGCACGAAATCGCGGACAAAATATGGTGATATAACCCGATCAAGTGAGTTAAAGTATATCACATAGTGTAATTATTGTAGCTATTAATTATCTGTGTTTATTTAAAACCATGTTTGCTTTTTATTTTTAATGCTTAAGTATAATTGTCTTTAGTGCTTTTTCGGGAAACTGCTTATATTTCTTTTATTTTACAGATATTTCAATAAAAGGTATCAAAATATTAAATAGTTTGTTTTATGTTATTTTGTTACCTTCCATTCAGTTTTTTTTTGTTGTAGTTTGTGTTATATTATTTCTGTTAAAGTTTTTTTTTTTAATTCAGTTTCTAATACAACTTTTTATGTTTATTATTCTTATTGTTCATTTTTATAACTGTGTTCATTAACAAAACAATTATGTTATAGGTTATTTGTTAATCCTTAGTAAGGTTTGACAGTCTTATCAATGAATTATGTAACTTTTATCAAGTTTTATGAAAGTAAATTATTTTTGTTATCACTTAATTATCTATAATTAAAATAAATGTAACGTTTCCACATTAGAAAAATGAGCTTCAAATTGTTTCTTACTAATAATTTTATCATTTCCAGAAAATAAGCTGGTTTGAAGCCTAGTCAACAACAGACCTACAAAGAATTAAATTATTATACACGTGTATATATATGTGTGTGTGTGTGTATATATTTTAGTTAGAAAAAATTATGGTAGAAGTAAGCAAACACATTTTTGTCCACCACTTGCTCTTCCTTTCCCTTCATGCAGCTTCTATAAGATAAAACTACCTCACAGTTTATTAGGACTTCTGTAATGAAGGAGGGAACTATATGGTGCCAAGGAGAGTTTATTTGAGGTGCCCGCAACACTGGTATTATAGGAATGGTGATTGTTAAAGACATCACATGATGCCAAGATGAGAATTATATACACATCAGAGTACCAGAAGTAGTAACATAAACAAATTATAAAAAACACGTTTTAGGTAGTCGTATATTTGGACATATCAATTTAAACTGGTGCGATGAATGAAAAAAAATCAATACAATTTTATTATATTATACAGAAAACAAGAGATTGCTTTGATTGTAGGAAATGCACAGAAAACATGATTTAAACAATGAAAGACAAAACAAAGAAATACTTTCCCAAAGAAATAAACATTTGAAAAGCAAAATAATACTTTTTTTTAATCCACTACAAAATTAAGTAATGTGTAACAATAAAAAATAAAAGAGAAAAAAATATCAGACTGACAGGAAATTATATAATTCTTATTACTTTGGTATTTCACCCCCATAAAATAGTTAATACCTTGACAGTAGTGAATACAGCACGTTGACACCCGAGAAAGGGGCCTCTGGGCATGACTAACTGTATAAATCTCTTTGGGGCAATTCCCCCTCCCACCCCCCAAATAATATCAATATAATTATTAAGAATATAAGAATATTTTAACAAGAAAACAAGGCCTTATACTTTACAAACAAGAAAACAAGGCCTTATACTTTACAAACAAGAAAACAAGGCCTTATACTTTACAAACAAGAAAACAAGGCCTTATACTTTACAAACAAGAAAACAAGGCCTTATACTTTACAAACAAGAAAACAAGGCCTTATACTTTACAAACAAGAAAACACGGCCTTATACTTTACAAACAAGAAAACAAGGCCTTATACTTTACAAACAAGAAAACACGGCCTTATACTTTACAAACAAGAAAACAAGGCCTTATACTTTACAAACAAGAAAACAAGGCCTTATACTTTACAAACAAGAACTTATACTTTACAAACAAGAAAACACGGCCTTATACTTTACAAAAATATTGCATAGTGACATTTTCTATTTATGAACGCTACAGTTAACTAAAATTCCAAAAACGTGTCATGTACAGTACACTCTGGTCAGGTCGGACATATCCCTCCCAAAATGTCTGACTCACTCCAGGGAAATGTCCGACAAATTTGAGAGTCAACACCCTCTAACTCCGACTATTTGGTCGGACATCGTGGGTGCATTCAGAGTATTTGGTCGGACGTGAGAGTGGATATTTAAAGATTTTTTTTTACATTTCTCGAGGTGAACATGTCAAACATTTTGTGATCAATGTGTATTTGTAAGCATACTTTCTTTCCGGTGTGTAGAATGTCCGGGTACATAAATACCCTAGTGTAGTTCTACCTTGCACCATATTTGCACCAGGAAAGGTAGCTTAAAGATCAATAAATAACTGAAATATTGTTGAAAAGTGACGTTTAAACACCCATAGCCTCATATAAATTATTGCAATAAAATATCGATTAAGTATCGAAATCGATATAAATTATTTTCCAGTATATTTAGTATAAAAAGCTTGTTCTGCACGCTTACTGTGAGATGCATTGCAACCGCCATTTTTTACTACAACCACATGCGCATGCTCGTGTTTGATGGGAAAGCTATAGCTATATTTAGATATTTTGTGATAATAATCTTATATTGTATATCGATCCACTCTGATTTTTTTCAACAAGATACGTTTTTTATAGTATATATTTTATTATAAAATACAATATTGAACTGATTTTCGATAACACTTCAATCATTGAATATTGATTTTTTTCGGATGTTGAATATTTTTTCCCCAGAATTGCACCCCCTGTTAAGTATACTTTTATTGCTTTATTTAAAAAAAAAATAACACGAAGAACATCGATGATACGAGTCTTCTTATATAGTACTGTTTTGACAACTATTTTACTTATTTTGTTCCTGTATTTAAATACTGTTATAGTGACAGCCGGAACCTTTGAACCGTAATGAGAGCGGGAGGTTTGGCGCTTTAAAATCTGATTCAACCCACCATTTCTTTAGAAATGCCTGTACCAAGTCAGGGTCATTACGGTTTTCACAGTTTTCCGGTTGTTGACTGATTTTGTCTGTTTATATAATTATGAGTTTTGACTTTCCCTTTATAAGATTGTTCGGAGTTCGGTAATTTTTTTATTACCCTTATTCAGAAATAAACCTACAGCAAAATAAAGGTATACTGTAAACAAAATCGTCATTTTTATCCAGATTTATCGTCCGAAAAATACGGTACTTCTCTACTATACAAATTTGGATTAGGTGATGGGAATTAGGTGCCATCATCAAAATAAAGATTAAAAAAATGTATTTTATGATAATGATGGCTGATTAAAATTGTTTGTCATGCATTAGCTGTCAGTTGTAATATACAGGATGTAACCAATATACAGGAAGAGCCCCTACTGTGAAGCCATCTATTTTGAGATGTCATTCAATGAAAATAACAACCTGACCATATTGTTAAATAAGAATAAGAATTTGATAAGAAATTAAAATATATAGAAGGCAAGGATTTATATAATTAACACATTAAGTCACATTTCATTTATTTAGCTTGGGTCAGTTATCAATTAAAAAGACAAAAATGGTTTAAAAAAAAATCTGTCTAATAAGTATTTACCTAAATAATGACATCATGACGTATAATAATTTCTCACCGTAAATGTATTTATTTTATATAGATATTTATACACATATATGCAAGAAAGAAAAAAATATAAATTTATTTTTTAAGTACAAATAAATTGGAAGACGGCTTGAAAATCGAAAACGTAGAATAGTTATTTTTGTTTATAAGTCTTAGTAAAAAGATTCTTGAGCAACGTTTTTTTTTCACACCTGTGATAGGTGTATTTGTATAACATGAATGCACGATGCGACGATATGCTGAGATGGGTGATGTTTTGACAGGTAAACTGTAAAAAAAAACATAGAATACACTAATAAAATATTATTTCAGACTCCGCAGACTGCCAATTTTCGAGAAAAAAAACCCGGGATTTACGGATTTATGACCCATTCGCCAACAACAAAATAAAACTTAAATGTTACTAATTAATTTTAATCCAAATTTGCCTTTAAAGAAATAAATGTATAAATTAGAATTATTTACCCGGGTTCGTTCGCCCTACATTTGGCAAACACGTAAAAGAGCAAACGCACCCGATATGTAAACCGGCAACTGTCTGCAGCAAGTGAAAGGGCCTTGGCATCGATTGTCGCGAGTACATAGGGACATATTAATATTCACATCTAGTGCACTTAAAAGATGGGTACTGCATGTTAATACATTTTATTCATGGATATTATTGTATATATCGCCCGTGACAGTCGTTAACATATCTATACTTTCTGTACTGTATATCACTCATTTACTTCAGCTTTACTAAGATACGCATGTTTCTTTATGCACGAATTTATTGGTTAGCAGAATTTGGGGACGTTTCCTGTTAACAGTTTAACTATCTGAGAGTGGAGACTCTCACTCCGACATGGGATACTCTCACTCTCACTCCGACCTGGGAGGATTTTGTCGGACAATTTTAAGAGCGACACTCTCTTCAAGTCCGACAAAACTCTGAGTCCGACCTGAGAGTATGATCGTTGATACACTTGGAGGGATCTGTACACTAAATTTGATATATAAGTTTGACACCGCATTACTGATTATTTAAAAACTATACAACTTGCAGTTTTCTAAAAAAAATAATTTAAAAATCAATCGAAAACACGATTATAAATCAATTATAGAATTACCAAATCTAATTATGAGGGTTAAATGTTGGAGGATATAGGTCGTGTTCTTTATTTAGCTTGCAATTTTGAAACACAATAATTTAATAAAGAGTGAGTGGTGATCATTGTTATTTAACGCCAATGCAGCAATTTTTCAGCTATATCATGGCGAGAACATGTTAATTTTCAATGAGATGATGATGTCCGCTTTGTACTAGACCAATACGCTGGATTGAATTTTTATAGTGCTAGCTCACTGAAACAAGTCCACGGATAGACATGTCGCCCCACTCGGAATTGTTATCCTCATTCTGAGCTAACCAGTTGTTGCTCTTTCTCCTTAATGTTGCATACTTAGCGGAGAAGCAACAAATACCAATTTTATAGTCTTTGATTTTGTCCCGACTGGAGCTTGAACCCACGATCTACCGCACTCGAGTATGAGTGATTTTTTGATCAATTTTACAAAAGATCGATCGTTCTACCGACTCTTAATTCACTTATCTTTGCGTATATATATATATATATATATATATATATATATATATATATATCTGCTTTACTTATTCCAAGGGACTGAAATGTTTAACTTTGCTCATAATCGAAACATACACTTGTTAAAATTTCTCAATTTATTATTTGTAAACATCAAATATCATTTATACTTTGTTTATTTTTAATACCTTACATATATATAATTATCAGGGAGAACGGACCTGAAACCCGACTAATGCAGGTAAAAAAATATTCCACATAAAAAACGCCATCCAACTGGAAATCTCCAAAAATGAAAATAGTCGAAAAATTTGAGAAATTATATTAACTAAAAGGGAAATAAAAAATAACTGATAAAAACGCAACAGAAAATAATAATAATAAAAACTGAATGGAAAGTAACAAAATAACATAAAACAAACTATTTAATATTTTGATACCTTTTCTTGAAATATCTGTAAAATAAAAGAAATATATGCAGTTTCCCGAAAAAGCACTAAAGACAATTATACTTAAGCATTAAAAATAAAAAGCAAACATGGTTTTAAATAAACAGAGATAATTAATAGCTACAATAATTACACTATGTGATATACTTTAACTCACTTGATCGGATCATGATCATTCTACCATATTTTGTCCGCGATTTCGTGCAGTACAAATACCGGTAAAAAAAAAACACGGCATAATATCCAAACAAACGCCAGGATTAACACAACATTCTTCATTATAACTTGATAGCATATATATATTCATTAAAATAGTCCGTTAAATTTAAAACTCGACCTGGGAGAAATGTGTATTCGGTTTTTATTTTCTGTCAACAGGCCGTCGATACATATACACATACACACCTGCAAAAATCAATAATTATATTCTGTTGTCTATACAAATGAAAGGGTTAGCAATTAACTTGTAAAAGAAATTGTTTTGTTAGTGAAAACAGTTGTTAGTACACTATACAGAAATAAAGATAATTAAAGTTTAATGAAAAATGAACTAAAAATTATAAGATAAAAACTAACTTGTGGTATAACACAAAACAAACGATTTTATATTTTGATACCTTTTCTTGAAATGTCTAAAAAAAAAATATACATATTAATATACTGCAGCTAAAATATATAACTTACCTGTGTGCTATATATAGCTCTCGCGATCGATCAGTACACAAAAATGTTGTAATGTAAATATTGTATGTATATGTTATCTATTTGTCATGTAATTGTATGTGTTGTGTTGTATTTTTATATGTAACTTCTCTATACCATTGTAATGTATGGTTTATTTGAGAATAAAGAGTCTTAGGTTTTAGGAAAACATAGAAGGAATTTTTATTTCAACATTCATCATTTAATTCATGAAAATTAAACCGACTGTTAAACGTGATCTTGGTGAACTGTGTAAATTACGTTTATTAATAATTAATACTTCATGACGGAAGTTAATATACAGCCAAGGAAATTAGGATTTTGATGTCCCTAGTGTATTGTGGTGGCCATTTTGAAAATGGCGACCGGTAGAAATGTTTCAATGTCGGGAATCAATTCGGGACATCATTATCTACCCACATATCAAATTTTGATGATATCGGACAATGTTGAATTTTTGCGGTATTGTGGTGGCCATTTTGAAAATGGCGACCGGTAGAAATTTTTCAATGTCGACAATCAATTCGGAACATCATTATCTACCCACATATCAAATTTTGATGATATCGGACAATGTTGAATTTTTAACGCCCATTTTTTAATACCGTGTTTTGACAGCCATTTTGAAAATGGCAGACATCTCGAAAACGCAGAATTGCTCCTCTAATGGTGACCTATCACTATGTCAAATTTTATGTCTCTATCATTATCTATTTAGAAGTTATCAACATTAATGTACGAAATTTCAACTTTCCCATAGGATTCTATAGTAACCCCCACCCCCTTTGAACCCCTCAAAATATGACTTTGACCCCCTTTACCACAAAGCTGAAAACTTTAGAACCAACTAGAAACATATATCTATAACTCCAACAAGTTTCATGAAATTCTGTCCAGTAGTTCCTGAGATCTGCCGTGGACAAGTTCATGGTCCGCGGAAAGAAAGAGAAGAAGAATAATAATAATAAAAATAAAAATAATTATAAGAAACGGAGCAAAAACAATAAGTCTCCCAAACTTTGTTTGGGAGACTTATTTGTTTGGGAGACTTAATAATAATAATAAGAAGAAACGGAGCAAAAACAATAAGTCTCCAAACATTGTTTGGGAGACTTAATAACAAGACAAACAAAATCTATTGGCAACATAAAACATGTAACAAACCTGTCATATTTTGTACTCCCTATAAATAGAAGTGGTATAAGACTGTGAACTTACTTGCTGGGGTCAAAATCATCATCAATATCAGCCTCTTTATCTCTCCCCGTTTCCTCTGCTAACTTTCTACTAGGTTCTGCTAAATCCTGTAAAATCATTATTTTCTGTTATACTGGGTAATTCTCGTGGAAAAATGATATACAGTCAAACCTCTGTCCCTTGAACTCGGATGGGCTGAATACTATGGATGGCTCGAACTGATTTGAAAGTCCCGTCAATTTTCCTTATATTACTAAGTAAAAAAAACCTTTCACTCGAACAGTAGAACTCAATAAATGGTTCCGTCATTAATAAAATCACGAGTTTTACCATGAAAAATCAAATTTTATAATCGTAATACAGTTTATTAAAACAATATTTAAAATTGTTATTACATGAATTAGTATTATTGAGAGTGGTTTATTTTAATTTTTATAGTTGTTGGAATCAAATAATATCAAACTGTGTGATCTCAAGGTTCATCTAAATACCAAAAAAAAACAGAAATGTACTAGTAGTGAAATTCCGATTAAACTGAGTTTTTGTGTCTACCGGTATATAATACCAAAATAAACAAATATAATTGCTTCAAATTCAAATTAAGAAAAAAGAAAGTGATCATTGGCTAAAATTTGAAAATTGGCCATTAAAAATATATATCTGAATTATCAAGCATTATACTGATATCGATCCAACTATTAATACCTGACCTCGTATTTCCTGTATATAAAATAGATCGTGAACAATGTGAAAAAACGTTTTTAAAGAAACATTTGAAGATACCAAAGAGGTATTCAGAAGCCGTTGTCTTTGAGAACTTTCTAAAGGATTAAATATTTCTTACAACAATGGTCCATGGTACTGTGTAGTATGTATCAGTTATCACAGCGTAATGAAACCGTCCCGGGTCAGAACCAGATTTTTTCTCTCTGAAATTGTGGGACTTCGGTGGCTCGAATTTCCAATAGCTCAAACACATTTTGACAGTCCCTTCGAGTTCTACTGTATATATATACATTTTTCCATTTTGTACATTAACAAAGGGAGAGAATGCATATCCAATCATTGATATAATTAACTTTAATGATTTGTCATTCACTCTTTCTTTTTTTTAACTTCTGACCTGCAACTTCTGAAGTCTAAAAATCATAGACTGTATAAGACATTCTACCAAATTCTTATTTACTCTCTATGCTGAGGAGAAGCCGTCGACTTTGTGATTGGATGGTAGTTGGATTTATAACTACCTATGCAATAAGTGCCTATCACCATTAAATGTTGCGAGTTCTAATCTCACTCAGTCGAGGTGTACTCGATACAACATTATGTGATAAAAGTTTGTCAGGTACTTGCGACAGGTCGGTGGTTTTCTCCGGGTACTCCTGTTTCCTCCACCAATAAAACTGACTGCCACTATATAACAGAAATATTGTTGAAAGTGGCATTAAACATCATAACCCTCTCTATGCTGAGGGTAAACCTAAATACCTTTTATTATTGTAAAACAGGTGGTTAATACCCCACTAACTTTAATATTATCTGCAGCTCTGTTATCTTATTATTTTTTTTAATTGACGTGCATATCTTACCTTAATTATGCTAAATTCATAATATTGGTATCCTTTAAAACTTTCGGCTACGGCTGACATGGTCCGTGACGTCTTCTCCCAGAAATGTAACAAAGTCGACTGATAATTGGCTAATACATGAGAAAACATATTACATCGGCTGGCAGCTAACAGGTCTACTTTCTGCATAACATCTAACTTTAATTTGTCAAATTTGGCTTTTGTTTTCCGAACTTGGGCTTGCACCTTGAAAAAGAGAAAGAATAAGCTCTAAAAGTTGATTGGTAGATTTTGTAATAGCTTTTCGTCGAAACATGATTTTTTTAATTTAATATACATGAAAAACAAAATTGTAAGAATTGTATCAAAATTCAAATTCAATATTTTCATCAGTTTGTGCATATCAAAAACAAAAATATTCAGGTGTTCAATATATGTCACCATTTATAGATGGCATTGTGTTTCCCATGTGTTGTAAGACATTTTTATTAACAGTAGTCTTTATTCCTTAGTAAGGACCTAAAATTTGTAATGACTTTCAAACATACACACGATAGGAGAAAATGATCACGTTCAACAAATCAGGATTTTGTTAGTTGCCAAATCATTATATTTGATTTGATTTGATTGATTGGTGTTTAACATCCAGCGAGCAATTTTTCAGCTATATTCAGGACGAGAACATTTAAAAATTTAAACGCCACGGGACTCGAAACAAATCATTATAATGCAGTCCTCTATGTTGGTGACTTATTGACAATTTTGAGTTGTCAAATGGATTTCCAAGTCACCATGGCTACTAAAATGGGCCTGCTATTAGCATGATATCCTTTAAATTTCAAATTTATGAAGACGATTTAGAGTGCAATCTTTTATGGCTAAATAGAATTATCTCCTCTTTTTTAAAATAAAAGTACACATAATTATCTCCCCTTATTTAAAATAAAAGTACATATATTTATCTCCCCTTACTTATAGTAAAAAAGAAATCAAATTATCTCCCCTTTAATTATATATGAACAAAGGCATACTTACTTTTCTAAATTTTTCTAATTGTTTATATGTATCTGGGTCTAACTGTTCTGAAACATCTTTCATCCACAAGAGGGCACCTCTGTACTCTGTCCTTGCTCCTTCCATTCTATTTATAGTCATCAATGTGTCTGATATTGCACGATAACGGAATGTTTCTACTTCCTGGTATAATCTGACAAGAGGCACTCTCATTGCTAGTCTGAAAAATAAAAAACATATTTCTTCTCAAATCTAAAATTTAAGTGTTCCTGTTAACATCAATCCATTCATAATTTCCAACATACACAGTCACACTTGTATTCAACGGTCACCTTTCGGACTATGGAAAAATTACCACCTTTCGGACTATGGAAAAATTACCGGTTAAGATAATTGACTGCTTATTGATCGATCCTGATTTTCAGCTCTGGTCCGCAATATTTTGCATATTACTCTTATGGGAAGGTATTTTATTGGAAAACATGGCGGCCTCTTTGTAAAGCTCCGGTATATTTGTAACGATTTACATTTACTTAGTAAATTATTTATTAATTTGATAGCTAAACTGGTACAATTATGTATTGAAAACACATGGAAAGTTAAATAATGATGATATTTTTAAAGTTCAGAATGAAAAATGACTGATACAAATGTGATAAACTTTGAGTGACAGTTGACGGTGTTAGAGAGCTATACACTTATTTTAGCTAAAATAACAGTAAATCAAGATGGGAGAGTTTTAAATTGACTATATCATCATGTCATGGTGACTGAGAACAAGTTCATTTTCAATGAGATGATGATGAGGTCCGTTTTACACTAGACCAACAAGCTTAGTTGGATTTTCACAGTGCTAGCTCATGGAAACAACAGTCTGCAGGTAGACATGTCGCCCCACCCCAACACATTAATCTGATTCCAAGCCAACATGACTTTGCTCTTTCTTCTTAATGATGTGTGCTTAGTAGAAAAGCAACAAATACCAATCTTATTGTTTTTGGTGTGACCCGACCAGGCTTGAACCCATGCTAACCATTACATCATTGATGTGATTTTAAATCAAGGTGACTGTTAGGACAGGTTTGTATATCAAGGTGACTGTTAGGACAGGTTTGTATATCAAGGTGACTGTTAGGACAGGTTTGCATATCAAGGTGACTGTTAGGACAGGTTTGTATATCAAGGTGACTGTTAGGACAGGTTTGTATATCAAGGTGACTGTTAGGACAGGTTTGTATATCAAGGTGACTGTTAGGACAGGTTTGTATATCAAGGTGACTGTTAGGACAGGTTTGTATATCAAGGTGACTGTTAGGACAGGTTTGTATATCAAGGTGACTGTTAGGACAGGTTTGTATATCAAGATGACTGTTAGGACAGGTTTGTATATCAAGGTGACTGTTAGGACAGGTTTGTATATCAAGGCGACTGTTAGGACAGGTTTGTATATCAAGGTGACTGTTAGGACAGGTTTGTATATCAAGGTGACTGTTAGGACAGGTTTGTATATCAAGGTGACTGTTAGGACAAGTTTGTATATCAAGGTGACTGTTAGGACAGGTTTGTATATCAAGGTGACTGTTAGGACAGGTTTGTATATCAAGGTGACTGTTAGGACAGGCTTGTATATCAAGGTGACTGTTAGGACAGGTTTGTATATCAAGGTGACTGTTAGGACAGGTTTGTATATCAAGGTGACTGTTAGGACAGGTTTGTATATCAAGGTGACTGTTAGGACAGGTTTGTATATCAAGGTGACTGTTAGGACAGGTTTGACTATAGTCATTACAGATGTTTACGCTATTTTCAAATAGATTTCTGTTATATCATACCCACCAGTTTTATTGGTATACATTGTAAAAACCACTTACTGCCCACAAGGACGTTTTCATAAGCAGGGCTCACCAAACCAGGCGAAGTGGGCGACTTCTTCGCCTTTGTTTCAACGAAGTCGCCCAATTTCTGTCAAAAAGCGAAGTTTTAGTCGCCCATGTCAGTCTTTTCAAGTCAGTATTTTTTTCACCAATAATCATACTTTTTCTTCAATATTCACATAAAAGGAGCTCCCATGTTCCTGAAATTTGACCCATACAGGGTTTGATGTTCAATATTTTATTCCAAACTCGTTAATTGCATCCTTTTAAGATCATTGTTTGTTTTTGTGAAAGGTAGGGGAACATGCGGTAGCGGGGAAAGAAACGTTAAAATTTAGATCGATTTTCGGAAGTCTCCCAGATTTTCCCTCACTTTGCCCTTAAGTCAAGAGAGAGAGAAGTCAAGTCGCCCTATTTTTACTATGTGTGGTGAGTCCTGCATAAGTCATAGACAAACTGTAATATGAATCTGGAATCTTTACAGCTTCTCACTGATGGGAATCAAATCACTTAGTGATTGGTATTTAATGCCAAGAGATCAATTTTCAGTTGCATCATGACGAGAACAAGTACCATTTTGAGTCAGTGATTGGTTTTCTACAATTTTTCAGCTACATCGATATCATGTCACATTAAACTATTAAGGGCATTCCACAACAGCCAGGAACAGGGCAAATTGTCCATCTAATTACATCCATCCCCACCCTGGTTACTTTGTTTTCAAAAATGAAAATGTCAAAGTGAAAGTAAAATATGGCTTTGTTTTGTATACTGGTTTATCTTTTGCACTCAATTGGTAATCAAGAATGAAAATTTTGTGAATTTTGCATGATTTTAGAATATTTTTCATTGATAAAGGGTCATTTTACTGCACACTGGGGAAGGCTAGAACAATTCATGTCCTACTTTAGGATTATCACCTCCTAATTGATATTGAGTGGAATGTCCTGCTATTGATGAGATTATCATGATATCTGTTTTGTACTAGACCAACAAACAGTTGGATTTCAATAACGATAGCTTACTGAAACAACTGTTCATAAGCAGACATTTCTATCCAGAGTTGCAGAAAATTTTTTTTCCTGCCAGACATTGAGTCCTGCAAGTAAGAGAGTTTTGCAGGACCTATCAACTTTTTGCCAGACCTACTTTTTTTTTTAGAAATCTTTTAATATTTCACTTTCAATATATGATTAAAGGGACAGTCTTAAAGCCTTGACACAGTTAACGACTACTACGACCAGAATCAGATTAAGGATATTGCCAAAGGGGGGGGTTAGTGACTGAGACCACATTCAATTTAGATAGCCCTACAACATCAAATAATCAATACTTCATATCAGTAAGATTTTATTATTCCTCTAATGAGTATTTTGATATCAAGTCGTCATTTGTTTTGTTCATTTTGTCCTTCCATTTTCGATTAAAGGACCGCCCTGGTCGCCTCTCATTCTCATATGCCGACCTTTTGGTTTTTTCATTCTCTGTAGATAAATTGATAGGTAGTGGGTGCTTTTTTCCAGATTTAGACCCCTCCATAAACTTAATTGGCCATGCAGCCATAACGGAAATGATCAAATTACAATTTACAACGATTACCGATAGGATACAAAATAAAATCCGGAATGGGAACTGGTTCCCGAAATTTAGCATAAACAGAAATTTTTACCGATTTGTTTATGACTTTTGACTTAATTAACAATAATCAAAGATCCTTCGCTTAGGGGTCTAAGAGGTAACCAGGACCGACAGAAATTTGATCTTTGACAGCCCCAAGCAGTAAAAATGTTTGCCAGTCAATAGGTCTGACATAAAGACGTCATTTGCTGGACACTCTAAAATTCTGCCCCCTAGGTCCGACAGGGCCGACGATTAGCTGCATCTCTACTATCCTTTGTGAACATGTTATCCTGATTCCAAGCTCACCAGGCTCCAGACATTTCTATCCTTTGTCAACATTTTATCCTGATTCCAAGCTCACCAGACTCATATTCCTTAATGCTAAAGCAGCAAATATCAGTTTTATAGCTTTTGGTTTTGACCAGACAGGAAATTGAACCCATGACATACTGTATGCTACATGTACAAGGTTCAAACATACTTACATAGAAGTAAAAAATTCCCTTTCATGCCACATCACAGGAAAATCACAGGTAAAAAATAATAAATAATTTCAGACAATATTACCTTTGTTGAGCTGAAAAGCTCTGTGATTTTCCAACGGCAGCCATCATTTTTCCAGCCCTCGTTTTATCAATGTTACTCTGTGACTTAAGAAATCTCCCAGTACTGCTTTCTTCTTGTGATAACCCTACACATAAAATCATTAAATCATTTTCTTGCTTATAAATAATACAAAACAAGAGGCCCAACTATGCAACAAATAACAAATACATTTAAAATCAACAGAATTGTTGCCTGCAAGTGGTCAAATTCTGATAATCAAAAATACAGTCAACATAGGAAGTTCATTACTTAACTATCCATAAGAGTGAAAGTGAATTCAAATGCATTTTTGCATTAAAATGTGCATAATTTTATCATTGTTGAAAATAGTATGTTTACATGTGTTTCTAATTTTCCATTTAAAATATAATTTCCACCATATAAGATGGCAATTTAAAGATATTTCAGAGGCGTCAATATTCTGTAAGTAGGATACCAGTAAATGCATAGTTCACCAAAATAAGTAGTTAATCCCCAAAATCACTCGCCTCCCTTAATTGGAGGGTATGCATAGATGGAATATCTGTTAATGTTTCATTGAATAAAACATTTTTAACTGAAGACAAATATCTCAATTTCCCCATATATATATTAATCAGTTTATTTTCAATTATAAAACTTGTTAACAATTGATTGACAGTGTGCCGTGTTAAGACTGATCACAGCTCCCTCTGTTATAGTTTGACCACTAGACCACACAGCATCCTCGCTCGTTTAAGTTTCGCCCTACATAACTTACTACAAAGTCTGTCTTGATATTTTTCTATAACCTTCAAAAGATCCATTGAGGATTTTTGTATGGCTCTAAAGACCTGGAAAATAAATAAATGATATCTTATACAAAATTACATGTAGCTACTAAACTGAACTGCATATGAGTTTTTACTATGTTTTATGAGATGTGACTAAATACAGTGAGTGATTAATTAAGTAATTGTTGTTTAACGTCAACTCAGCAATTTTTCAGCTATATCACGACACGAACAAGTTAATTATCCATGAGATGATGGTGAGGTTCATTTTGTACTAGACCAACACGATGAGTTGGATTTGCATAGTGCTAGCTCACAGAGAGAACAGTCTGCAGATATATATGTCGCCCCACTCGGACACATTATCCTGATTCCAAACCAACCAGTCGTTGCTCTTTCTCCTTAATGCTAGTGCTTACCAGAGAAACAACAATAATATAGCCTTTGGTTTGACCCGATCGGGGCTCATACTCACGATCTAAGCACTAAAGGTGAGCTGCACGATCGGGGCTCATACTCACAATCTAAGCACTAAAGGTGAGCTGCACGATCGGGGCTCATACTCACGATCTAAGCACTAAAGGTGAGCTGCACGATCGGGGCTCATACTCACAATCTAAGCACTAAAGATGAGCTGCACGATCGGGACTCATACTCACAATCTAAGCACTAAAGGTGAGCTGCACGATCGGGGCTCATACTCATGATCTAAGCACTAAAGGTGAGCTGCAAACCATTACACCACCGATGCAGTTCTGGGACTAAATACAAGATTGTTGGAATATTATATAGATTGATAGATAATAATAGTGTCAAGACATAGATTGATTGTGGTTTAGAGTCAATTGAGTGGAAAATTTTATGACAATCTTTTTTCACAAACATTAAGAAAAGTTTGAAGAAATACCAAAGAGGTAAGGCCAAAAAAAAAAAATATGTGTGTTTCCAATTGCATGGTAGGTAGGGATTTTTTTTTTTTTTTTTGAAACCTACAAGTATGCTCCTTCCTCTAAAATCACCCAAACTTGTTTCTTTCTTTCTTACTACAGCTTATTAATTATTTAACATGCAGTACAATGTTTTTGTTATCACTTGTGTGTATTCTCCATTCTTTTATTTCTACACCTGAATAATTATGATGCTGAAACATCGATCAAATGTACAAGGAAATGAAGAAAATTCAAACAGGAAACCGGTCTTTAATAAATCCGTTTCAATTAAACGCTTATCAGAAAGCGTCAATATCGCAACAGTCAAGCGTCTATTGTTGAAGTCGGAAACAAATAGCGAAACGGAGACAAATTTCCAGATTTTGCCGATCTATTTTTTTTTTCGCATAAAAAATGTTAAGGTCAGTCGGTCAATCGGAACACACATATTTTTTTTTGGCCTAATCGGAAGTCATAAATCGAAGGACAGACGGAAAAGGACAAACAATGGCCAACAGTACACTACATAGAAAATTAAAGATTAAGTAAATAAGGGTAATAACTAAATTACCAAACTCCGAACAATCTTACAAAGGGAAAGTCAAAACTCATAATTATATAAACAGACAAAATCAGTCAACAACCGGAAAACTGAAAACCGCAATGACCCTGACTTGGTACAGGCATTTCTAAAGAAATGGTGGGTTGAATCAGATTTTAAGGCGCCAAAACCTCCCGCTCTCATTACGGTTCAAAGGTTTCGGCTGTCACTATAACAGTATTTAAATACAGGAACAAAATAGGTAAAATAGTTGTCAAAGCAGTACCATATTCAGTAACGTAAATGTCAAAAATATTTTTACGTCACACATTGACAAAAAAAATATCCTTGACATTTTTTGACTTCTATATCATTATACATTTTCACTATATGAAAATGAATCGCTTATAATTTTTTCTGCAGAGACGGAATATATTTTGACAAGATCTTGGTATCAGAATATAAACTTTTTAAGAGATCGAATAAGGCGAATCTTTTTATAGCCCTGGTCCAGTAGCCTGTTTCTCAGATGAAGATGACGTTTCAGGAAATCAGAATAATTGCTACTGGCCCTTGCATAGCGAATCAATTGCGAGATGTAAACACCATATGCAGGAGAAGCTGGTATATTGCTGCACATGTTTGGAAAATTTATGATTTTAAAATTGAAGTCGTCCCGCTTATCATAAATTTTAGTACTGAGTTGACCACTGTCGTCAAATTCGAGGTATAAGTCCAAAAATGATGCGGACGAAGCTGAATCGGTGGTCTCTTTAACTTCCAGCTCTGGAGGATATATCAATGGAAGAAATTCTGCAAATCTAGAATTATTGATAGATAAAATGTCATCAATATACCTGTATGTGAAATTAAAGGCTCTAGCTTCATGAATCTTCTTATCTTTTACAAGATGAACCAGAATAAAAACTAGTGGTAATAGAGTGGGTCCAAAAGGGAAAATCAAGTGGATAACATTTATCATACAGCTCTGGTTTACTCCAATGAAATTTATCGTGACATAGCTAGTTCAAAGAAACAGATTGATTAATTGATTGTTGTTTAACATCAACTGAGCTGTATTTCATCTTATTGATGACAAAATATTTTAACAAACAATAAGGCCAAAAAAAAAATACGTGTGTTTACGGTCACCCGACCCACCCTATTTTTCAGCCGCCGACCCAAACCTTTTTTATCGGCAATTATTCCACCCTAATTTTTGCTAACGACCCTATCAATTTTTACACAGAATTCGGATAACCATTTTTGTTGTTTAATCAGCAGCAATGTTTTATTTATTCAACCGCTAGCTTTTTGTCGAAATTGAGAGCATAGAAGGTCGAAAAACTGCGTAACTCGTCATACCAACAAAAAAATATCATGTTTTTGTTTGTTAGTTTGATGGTGTTTAACGCCACTTTCAACAATATTTCAGTTATATCATGGAGGTCAGTTTATTGATGGAGGAAACCGGAGAAAACCACGGACCTGTCACAAGTCACTGACAAATTTATCACATAATGTTGCAAACCTCGTCTTGATCAAGATTTAAACTCACAACATCAGTGGTGATAGGCACTGATTGCATAGGTAGTTGTAAATCCAACTACCACACATGATCACGGCCACAGCAGCCCCTAAAAAATATCAAAGATCCAACACACATCAAAGTATAGTATAGATACCATACCTCTAATTTAGAATCTAATTCAGCATCTGACGCGACAACATGTACATCTTCTTTCTTCCCTAATTTCTGTATGACAGCTTGTTTTGTGGTCCAGAAAGTCTCCTTAATCTTATGTACTGTAGAAGTATCTGTACGCTCCACATATTTGTCATAATTTGACCCACTGTACCCGTGTCTCCTAAAAACAAAGAAAACAGTAATTTGATATACAGTCAAACCTGTCTAAATTGAACACCTGAAATACTTTAAACAGGTATTTAGTTGAAACAGGTTCAAATTATATATAATTACATAGACATTTAGTAGATTGGACTGTAAAGTGTGTCTGGTTTAAGCAGGTTTTCGGCTTACGCAGAGTTCGGATTAGACAGGTTTTCGGTTTAGACAGGTTTCACTGTATCTCGCCCTCTTTTTATTTTTCAAGTTGTTTGATTCTGTTGAATGCCAAAATGAGCCCCCAGGGGTCGAAATAAGCGATGGCCCGAGGCTCCAAAATTTTCAGAAGGACTCCTTGAATCAAATGTAGATATCCCGCCGGGCTCCTTCTTTCTTAGTATCTGTGCAAACCATAGACTAGAGGAAACATTTTATTGCCGAGATTTGTTGACGATTTGTTAGCTGTGTCTAACCTTTATTTGCATGAAGCAATCTGATTGGTTTCAAGTGCCTTCTTCATCAAGTTTTGTACCAATCCGTTTCCGATTTGCATTTAAGTTTTCAGCCTCATCATATGCGTTCGTCTCTTGAACCTTTCAAACGTAAAACGGCATAGTTTCGTGATTTTTTTTGCCGTAAATTCCACAACAAATGTCTTTCATATTTACTATTCGTATCTTTTTATACTACAGCATAATATTACTTATTGTTGAAACCCAAACATTGCTGTTAAATATAAATACTTCTTTAACAGGGCGAAGAAGTCATCGGATGTAATAAGGGCCGAATTATCCTTCGTATATTTTGTATTCATTTCCGGTAAAATAATGTCAACAGAATGTACAAATTTCTATTAAATTGTCCGGAACCATCCACTACAAATTAAGCTAAGGAGTATTGATGTCATGATCAGGAAACTGAATTGTAGTGTACATGTATATTATAACAACAGAACAGAAAAATTACTTAAATTAGAACCTAAAAAAATACAAAAATCTGATGAAAATTTAAGAGCTGAATTGACACATATTTTGTTAACCAAACAACACAATGCTTAAGATTAAACAAAATATACAAACCAGTAATCCAACTGTGACAGTTTAAGGTAATGACAAGTATCACAATTAGCAGTTTTAAGGTGATTGATTGTCTTGATCAGACAACACAGGTCTGCATGATAATGTCAAGAATTATTTTTTTATAAAGTTTTGAAAATGTACCTTATAAAATAGTGTTTTCAAGATGTCAAATTAGAGTTCAGGAAAGTGCCAGAATGCAGGATTTTGCACCATTTACCCCAGACCCCGATCATACAGCAACTGCGCTTTACGCAGTAGGTCAACCCGCTTTGCAGGTTGAAGGGCCACTTCCATGTTGTGGAGGGCTACTAGGTTAAGAAACTTAGGGGCCCTGCTGGCTACTTACTGACTTTTTCTTATTTCTACCTCTAGCTTCCAATGTGTTCCAATTGATATGGGTATACAGTGTAGATATATAACAAAAACCATTATACTATTTACTTACGACATCATAGTCTCCTTATTATAACTGCTGTTGTTGCACAGAAGTTGGATTATCTGAAATAACATCAAATGTGAAGGAAATAAAATCTACAAGATACACATTTTAACTTTTTCATTGAATTTATATATATAATTAAGATATTTATCACTTAAAAAAAAACGAACCAAACAGTTAGAAAAGAAAGTGTAAATATTGTGTCCATTGTGAGTGAAAGCAAATCTATATTGCCATTTGACATCCAATCCAATTATGAGGGGTAGGGATCACATAACTCGGTTTAATCCAACCACATTGGTGTGCCTGTTCCAAGCAAGGACCTAGATTTCCTTATGTAATGGCATACATGTTAACCCTCCCCCTTTGCGCGGGAGTCTCCCACGTAAGAGCCTTATCTCCCGCACAAACCTTTTCCTCCCGCACGATCTCCCCCTAACAAAATTTTTTTTACATTCTTCAGTCGCCATATTTGCTTACAATCGATCGGCTATTTCTGTCAATCGTCGAGATGTTTCGCATAAATTTTTATCGAGTTTCTCTAGACTTTTCGTTCAGGAATACGAAACTGATTGTTGCTTACGTAATCGAACGGATAACAACACCAATTAGAAATGTACATTCTCGGTGAGTACTATTCAAATTTAGCTTTAAATAAGATTTGTTTCTGGCATTTTATAACGATGTCTCAATCAACAAAGAGAAGGTGGAATTCGGGACCTAATACTCCTTCGACATCAAAGAAAAAGAAATACAATTGTAAATTCCAGGACGAGTGAAAAAAATCTAACATACCATAGTAACATAAGTTCATATAACTAGACTGTCAAGCTATTAATAGAAGGGTCAACAATAATTTGCATACAATGAATGTGTCTTTATATACCATTTTACATCATTGCTTTATTATCATTCAACTACATGGTATAATTTTGAGCGTTTAAAGGTGACGTGCAAAATCTCCCCCTTAGAGGAGTTGATAGGGGGGAGATCTCCCCCCTAGCAGTTCCCAGAGGTTAACAGGATTTTTTTTTTTTTTTTTTTATCGGCAAAACCGGAAATAGTCGTTCCCGGTTCCGGAATCAGATTCCGGTATTTCGTTTTCGAAATTTCCGGTAAAATGACGAATTATGCAGTTTTTCTACCTTCTTTGCTCTCAATTTCGACAAAATTCTAGCAGTTGAATAAATAAAACATTGCTGCTGGTTAAACAACAAAAATGGTTATCCGAATTCTGTGTAAAAATTCATAGGGTCGCTAGCAAAAATAGGGTCGGTCGTGTGACCGTAAACACACATATTTTTTTTTTGGCCTAATGGTATTTTTTTCTGTTCAAGGATTTGAGGTGGGATGTATTTATGAACAAAAGGTTTAAGCAGTGATGCTCAACAATTCTGAAAACATTAACGAAACAAACAACTGAAGACCACAACAATTTGACCCCAACCCCATATATGCCATTAATATGATTTGTGTAGAATAAATCAATAACCGTGCACTATGATTTTGGAATGAATTCACCGACACGGTCACTCTCGGAACGTTAGGTATGCAGACTTATAATACGGCTCTGTACATGTATTCATAGGTGCTTGGGACATTTTCCAACAATGTTTGTGACCAGACCTGGGAACAATAAATTGTTTCAGTGTTTATATTATACCATTGGCATTAGTAATAAATTTGACGATATGATGTTGCAATATCTGGGGAGGATAATAAGAATATGATATTTGTGAAATAAATCACCAACCGTCCAATACGGTTTTGAACCGAATTCATCGACACTGTGCCAGGGAATGGTCACATTATGGTGCTCAGACGTGTCAATATCTTTTATGTGAATTAGTGTTTGTTCTTTCAGAAGACAACATATTTATATCAGATTTTCGTTGCATATATTGATAATGATCCCAAGGGGTAAAATTTTACCGGATCTTGTGTCCCTCATTTAAGTCTAATCGATAAAATATTGCTTCATTACGAGTCACATCAGTTTCTGTCTCCCATGTTTACTAACGATTATTAACGAAATAATACGGAAATGTACGAGCCAACCAGGGGAGATAATCATTAATCATAGCACTAAGAGTACTAATATCTAGATGTTAAAAATACTAATTAATTTCTTGAAGATTTCTTCACTTCTTCTTCACATTTTCTGGCCGTCCTTCACTACTGAAGATTATTGACCGAGCGCCGTATTAAATTTAGTTAATACATAAGTTAACATATGTACAATAAACAATGAATCAAAGGTTAAAACTATATACATTTGATAACTACTATGAATATGAGTGATTATGGTGTGAAAATTGGAATCAAGGCAGATACTGGGATCATGCTCTTGAAACCGTCAACTGTGTCTGCAGTGGTAAATGTTGTAGGCAGTTGATTCCAAAGTGTGATAGACCTGGGGAGGTACGAGTATTTGTAGCAGTCTTTTGATGTCCATTTTCTGGAGACAAGACCGAACAAGTAAAGGGGGAGGGTTAGCGGTGTATCTCAGATCGGACATAGCAGGCGATAGAAAGAGAAAATATGAATTTGAATCTGTAGAATCTATAAGTGTTGAGATAATTATGAACAAAAAGAAATGGTTACTTATTGGTGCTTATAAACCACCAACTGTTCCAGAAAATATTTTTACAAGTGATTTTATAAAATGCTTAGATCAAGTTACATGTAACTATGATAATTTTATGGTTCTGGGAGATCTAAATTTTGATTATTTACATGCAGAAAAAGGAAATGCTCTCAAAAATGTATGTGATATTTTTGATTTAACAAATTTGATTAAAAACCCTACATGTTTTTGTAAGGATGCAAATCCTAGTTTATTAGATGTTATTCTTACTAATAAACCAACTTCATGTGGTAAAATATGTAATTTTGACTGCGGCATAAGTGATGTGCATAACATAATTTCAGTACAGTTTAAAAGTGAAATGCCACAGAAATCAAAGTCAAAAAGACTGTTTAGAAGTTATAAAAATTTTGATAATGAAAATTTTATTAAAGATCTTAATGAACTGAATTTAGATTTTTCAAATTTTTCTGATGTAAATTTAGCATATGAGAATTTTAATCATCAGTTTACACAAGTTTATGATAAACATGTACCTTTAAAGAAAAGGGCAATGGTAAAATCTCCTGTGCCTTACATGAACAGCAAACTTAGAAAAGCTGTATATAAGAAACGTCAACTACACAATGTTTTTAAAACACAAAGAAGTTCTAAATCTTGGGAACAGTATCGGAAACAAAGAAATATTGTTACAAAAATAAAAAGAAAATCAATTAGGAATTATTTTCTAGAAAGATGTGTTGGTGGCCCGAAAAACAAAGACTTTTGGCCTACAATAAAACCTTTTTTAACCAATAAAGGATGTAATTTTGAAACAGACATTATCTTGAATGAAGATGACAAACTTTTGAATGATCAGTCAGAGATATCAAATGTTTTCAACAATTTCTTTGTAAATGTTGCAAAGGATATAGGGAAAGATTCAACATCTATAAATGATTGTCATCCTAGTATTTGTAAAATTAAAGATAGATGTATCACAAACGATTGTAACAGTGAGTTATTTTTCAAACCTGTTTCAGATGAATTTGTAGAAAAACAGATAAACAAGATTAATATTAAAAAAGCTACTGGTATTGATCAAATATCCCCTAAAATACTTAAAGATAGCTAAACATGCTGTGGTAGCTCCAATTACCCAACTTATAAATTTATCAATTAATACTTGTACTTTTCCAGACAAACTGAAGATAGCGCAAGTAGTGCCAATTCACAAAAAGAATAGTACTCTTTTGAAAGGTAATTATAGACCAGTTAGCATCTTACCAACAATATCAAAAAATTTTGAAAGGGCTATAGATGAACAATTGGTAACATTTTTTGATTTACATTTTAATATATATTTGTCAGCATTTAGATCAGGTTACAGCTGTCAAGACACTCTAATTAGAATAATTGAATATTGGAAGAATCTGTTAGATAATAACCAATATGTAGCTGCCATCTTAATGGACTTATCAAAGGCCTTTGACTGCCTTCCCCATAACCTTTTACTATTGAAATTAGAAAACTATGATGTATCAGAAAATTCTTTAAAATTATTACAAAGCTATCTTACTGGAAGAAAACAGTGTGTTAAAATAGGGTCTGTTTGTAGTTCTTTTCTTGATATATACAAAGGAGTGCCCCAAGGATCCATTCTGGGGCCTGTGATGTTTAATATCTTTATAAATGATATTTTTGATTTTGTAAAAAAGGGAGATCTGCACAATTATGCAGATGATAATACTTTATCTTACGGAAGCAACAGTGTAGATGATGTTATTGAAACTCTTGAAGAACAGAGTGCTATACTTATTAAGTGGTTTACTGAAAATCACATGCAGGCTAATCCTGATAAATTTCAGGCCATTTCAATTGGTAGGAAAACACATGAGAAAAATTTAAGTTTTATGCTACAAGGAAATAAGATTGATTGTGAAGATGAAGTAAAACTTTTAGGTGTAACCTTTGATTTTAAATTAACATTTAATTCTCATGTATCACATATTTGTAAAAAGGCTTCTCAGCAACTAAATGTTCTAAAACGCATTGGAAAAAACTTGAGTAAACTTGGCAAGCTTACAATTTATTATTCTTTTATATTGTCAAATTTTAACTATTGCCCTTTAGTTTGGCATTTTTGTGGCGAAAGTAACACAAAGAAATTAGAGAAAATACAAGAAAGGGCTTTAAGGTTCATTTATAACGATTCAGACAGCTCCTATGAAAATTTACTTGAAAAATCACAGTTACCTTCACTGAGATTAAGGAGATTACGTTCGATGGCTATAGAAGTTTTTAAGATAATAAATAAACAAACTCCTGTATATTTACATGATTTAGTAATTATAAAGAAAAGTTCTTACTCTTTTAGATACAACAACACTGTCAACATACCAAGAGTTAAAACCACCAGGTATGGTCTGCATTCACTGAGATATGGTGCAGCAAAATTGTGGAACGAACTTCCAAATGACTTACGTGAGGGAATAAGTTTAAATAATTTTAAAAACTTGATAAGCAAATGGGATGGGGATGGGTGCTCGTGTTCTTTTTGTTCCTAGAACTTTTATTCCGCAAGGTTTTCCGTGCCATGTCTCAGTGATGTGCATTTAAAATTTTTGTTTTCGCTTTGCTATACATATATTTCTTGCATGGCTCTGCTTATGTGCTTGCTTTATTTTGTATTTTAATCCCTACTTTTTTAGGGTAGTGCTTGTTTTCGTAGTGCTTATAACCTAATTATCTGCTGCTGTATTTTAATTATGCTTGAATTTTTATATGTTTGTCAATGTATGTCCATGTATTTTTGTGGGTATATATATATACCTGTATGTGTAATTTGTATGTCAGTTTAAAAAAGCTCTTTCCAGCTTTTTTTTTTTTGTTGTTTATATGTTTCTAATCAAAGCATATATATATTTTTTTTTATTTACTTAACTTGATGCTTTTCAGTTTAACTTGTGCTCTATTTTAGTGCTTGGCTATTTCTGCATGAATATTTTTAGCATATTTTTAGAATATTTTTAAAAAATATGTTTTAAAAGTACATGAATATTTTATGTGTTTGAGTTAATTTGCTTCTTTGCTTAAATATAGACTGGTTATAATTTGCATAATTTTTCTGTTTTGACCTCTGGTCCTGTGACAGTGGGTGCGCAGAGAGGCACTTGTGGGGGTCCAGAGGTCAAAACACAGAGATGTATGCATAGGTTTGTCTGGATGTGTATTGGTTTTGTATTGAATGACATGTTTTTGTTGTGCTGTATTTAATTTATGTAATTTTGTTATGCATGTCGGTTTGAAAAGCTCTTGAGAGCTTATGTTGTATTGTTATAAAATGTACCGACTTTAAATAAAACTTTGATTGATTGATTGATTGATGTGCCTGAATGAATTTGGATTTGTGTTTCTGGTTCTGGTGTCAACTGGGATTAATAGGTTTGAATATGGTATGGCAACTAAGTGGTGTATGACTTTGTAAAAGAATATGAGTCTGTACCTTATGCGGCGCACCTCAAGTGGGGCCCAAGTTAAGTCAGACATCATATCTGTTACAGAGCTTGTATTGTGGTACCTGTTACTGACATAGCGGGCTGCTCTTCGTTGAATTTTTTCAATTTGAAGTTTTTGCTGTTGTGTGTGTGGGTCCCAAATGGTGTTACAATATTCCAATTTCGGTCGGACTAAAGCTTTGAATGCATGTTCTTTGATGGCTGGTGAATGTACTTTTAAATTTCTTTTAATGAATCCTAGTGACTGATTAGCTTTAGCTATTATGGTGTTGATATGTTTGTCCCACTTTAAGTTATTCTGAATGGTAATGCCTAAATATTTTGCAGGGTCAGCTTTCTCTAGTGTGTGCCCATGCAATTGATATGTATGCGATATTGTTTTCCGCTTTTGTGTTACACTTACTACTGTGCATTTGTCTGGGTGGAAGTGCATGAGCCAGTCTTGTTCCCATTTACCTGTAGCATCGAGGTCTTGTTGGAGTTTTAGTGCATCGTCTTTGTTTTTTATTTGTTTGTATATGATGCTGTCGTCTGCAAATAAACGGAGAGTGCTGTGTTGGATGTATTCTGCTAGATCGTTTATGAATATGAGAAATAATATAGGACCAAGTACTGTTCCTTGAGGGACACCAGATGCTACAGGTATTTTGTTAGATGTTTCTCCCTCAAGGATAACCGTTTGTGTTCTGTCTGTAAGAAAGTCTTTTATCCAGTGAAAAGCGTTACAGTTTATACCATAGTAGCTGATTTTGTACATGAGATGTTTATGTGACACTTTGTCGAAAGCCTTAGCGAAGTCCATTATTATGAGGTCAGTTTGGATGTTTTTATCTGATGATTTGGCCAGGTCTTGAATGAATGATACTAGTTTTGTTTCACAAGAACGGGATGATCTGAACCCGTGCTGAAGATCCTATAATATATTATTGTATTCTAGATGTTTCATGATACTGCTTGTTACAACATGTTCTAAAAGTTTGCAGATGATACATGTAAGTGAGATCGGTCTATAATTTATAGGGTTGTTTTTATCACCTTTTTTAAATGCAGGACAGACACTAGCATATCTCCAATCATCTGGAATCTTACCGGTTTTGAGTGACAAACTAAATAATGTGGTTAAGATAGGTGCTCTTTGTGTAGTGCACTCTTTAAGTATTCTACCATGTATATTATCTGGTCCAGATGCTTTGTGGACATTTATATTTTGTAACAACTTATTAATTCCATTTTCAGTGATGATAATATTAGGCATTTGTGGATATTGACTTTGCCCTTTGTTTGGTATTGGGTCATCAGTTGCTGGTGTAAATGCCTTTTGAAATTGTTCATTAAGAATGTTTGCTTTAGTTTTAGTGTCAGAATGTAATTGACCATTTTGTCGTAATGTTGCTATGTTTGAACTTTCAGATTTGTGACTCTTTATGTAAGAAAATAGATTTTTTGGAAACTTTGAGGATGTTGGTGTTTTGTCATCGTCAACTGGTATATTACATATCATTTTTTCTATGTACTGCCAATATGCTATTCTCTGTTCTTTTTGTATGTTTGCTTTCATTTGTTTAAGATTAGAATCTTTACACTTGCCACTAAGTTTGTATTTTTTATATTTCTTTTTGTATTTTGACATTTTTGTTTTTATTTCATTAGTTATCCATGGAAGGTTCTTTCGATGTTTAAGCATTTTCTGAGGGATGTTTTCTGTCACTGATCGGTGTATTTCATTTTTAAGTAAGTTCCAGATTGTGTTGACATCAGAGTCTGAGTATTTATCTTTTATTTCTTTCTCTAATTTACCCAAGTCTTTGTTTATATTTTCCCAATTTGCTTTGGAGTATTTAAATATTTTTCTTGGTTTTGGTTGGCATCTTCTTAAAGAAGTTATACATTCTATATAAACAATGTCATGGTCAGCAATGGGAGGCAATGTTTCTACTTTATTTACTGTTGCTGGGTAATTTGTTAAAATAAGATCTAATGTTTTATCTTTGCGTGTTGTTTTATTAACTACTTGAGTAAGCGAATTGTCATTTATTATATCTAAAAACTGTTGATGTTGTTTTTGATTTGGTTTTCCTGGGAATACACTTAAGGTTTCCCAATCCATATGACCAAGGTTAAAATCTCCTCCAACAATAACGACTGATTTTGAGCTAGGGTTGATTCTACTGAGTGACTGACTCAAAGGTTCAAGAGAAATATCATCATCTGGATGTGGTCTATAATACGCACATATTTGACATTTTCTTGCATTTGATATTGTCAGTTCAGCCCAGACCATTTCACAGTTTGTTTTCAGTTCCTTTGCTTCATTTGAAAGGAATTCATTTGTCACAGCTATAAGTACACCACCATGACTCAGACCTTGTTTGTTTGGTGGTCTATCGGTCCTGTAAACAGTATACTGATCTTGTGGGAAGTATTCATATGAGGATATGGTTGGATCTAACCAGGTTTCTGTACCAATTATAACATCAGGTTTTGTTGTGTCTAATAATATGTCTAGTTCTGGTTTTTTGTTTTTTATAGATTGAAAATTTATATTTACAATTTTTAATGGTCTCTGTATTCTATTTTTTACTTTGATTTCTGAACTACCTTTCTTTGCCTGGTGTGCAATAGGTGAGGAACAAGCATGTGGCTTTCCTGGACTATCAATTTCACTCAGAGCATGGTATGTGTAAATATGTGTGTGTGTTTGTTTTTTTTTTTTTTGTATTAGATTAGATATTCATTTTTCTGAAGTTTAATAGGTTCTTACATATGATCTTCCACGAATGATAGAAATTTTATGTCTTTTCGCGAGTGGAGTGCAGCGAAACGAGCGAAAAGAAACAAAAATTTCTATCACGAGTGGAAGATCACCCGGGCTTTCCCAACAACGCATGTAAGTACCTATTTCTTCCGTAAACCAACAACTTTCACTATCGTGAACTCCTAGAGACCCCCGCCATTGATCAGTAACTAATTTGCATAAATTATCAGATCAATATCATAAAATTGAGCGTTATAAAATACACATCACATAAAATTGACTTTTGTGACACCGATTGATAAACTAAGTAGCTTTCTACTGATATTTGAGCTTTTCTCACTAATATTTTGTTGAAAGTACAGTATTTTCCTTCATGAGAAACCCCATACATGAAATATGACGTGACACATATTTTGACGTCATTGAAGAATGACGTCAAAGGTACGGAAAAGGACATCTAGAAATACGAAAAGATGAAAATAAAAGACACAAATATATTTAATACGGTTGGAGTCTGTATTTGAAAAAACAAACAATGGTTAAATCCGTAATATATCTGTTATTCAGCTATCAGACAAGGTATATAATGTGACATTCCCGGCTTAAGATATATATTTAAACGATTTTTTTTCTTGTTAGAGGCGTTCTGATCGGATGTCACAACGAGTAAAGACGAGTGAACGTGCACTCGCCTTAACTCGGTCGTCTCAACCCGAAAACGGCCATTTACGGAAGAATAATATGAGACAGACGAAGTCCTAAAATTTCAATAATACGATGATCCATACACGTTAGCCTCACCGGACGCAATTACGAACAATTTCGATGATATTGACCGTGGCATTTGATAATAATTTATAAATTTGACCAAATTGATGAAGCTGATTGCATGTTCATATTTTAGATTAAATACCAATATTCCTTTTGAATCATAGCCCATATATCATTCAATGCAGTTACTGGTTTTAACTTTGAACAGATTTGCATGACCCCGTTCTAGTCACTCTGTGACCTTGATCCGGACACAATTTCGAACGACATCATAATAACCTTCCTACAATTTCTAGTGTAAATTATTTAATGACAACTGTTAAAATTGAAAGAGCATTCATTCATTTACGTTCACATATCTATTTGTATATAATACACATGACATAAAAAAACCTTTCCTTTATTCATACCATAAAAAAGAGAAAGCTTTGGAAGAAATACAGGTACAATAAAAATCCACAAAAACAAAATATGAAGAAGCAAGAACTGAAGCTAACAGGTTAGTCAGGAAAGCAAAACATGAATACGAACGCACAATAGCTATCAATATGAAAGAGGACAACAAAATCTTTTGGAAATTTATAAAATCAAAAACTAAGGCTAAAGAGAGCATACCATGTATTTTAGATGATGAAGGAGGAATAAACACAGATGATAAAACTAAATCAGAGTTACTGAATAATTTTTTCCAAAGTGTATTCACTGTGGAAGCAGATAGTCAAAACGCCCCAACGCTTAATCAAAGATCCAATAAAAAGTTATCGACAATAGAATTCAACCCAGAAATTATACAAAAACATCTAGAAAAGTTAAAAGTTACCAAATCGCCAGGGCCGAACCAAATGCACCCAAAATTTGTAAATGAGACATCTAAAAGCATATCTACACCGTTAGCGCATATTTTTAGTATATCAATGCAGACTGGAGAACTGCCAGATAATTGGAAAAAAGCAAATGTTACACCTCTACATAAAAAGGGACCTAAAAATTTAGTAGAAAATTATCGACCTATCAGTTTAACATTAATAGTATGTAAGATAATGGAAAAATTTATCAGAGATATCATTTTGGACCATATGGAAAAACACAAATTATTTACTATCCATCAGCATGGATTCAGAAAAGGCAGATCTTGCGTTACACAATTAATTGAAGTTTTAGATGACTGGACAGAACAACTCGACAACAAAAATGCAATAGATATCATATATTTAGATTTCCAAAAAGCCTTTGACACAGTACCTCATCAGCGTCTCATTAGCAAATTACAAAGTTACGGCATATGTGAAAAAATCTTAGGCTGGATTAAAGACTTTCTTGCTAATAGAAAACAAAAGGTTGTAATAAATGGTACAGGCTCAAATTGGATATCAGTGACAAGTGGAATTCCTCAAGGAAGCGATCTGGGACCTATCCTATTTACAATATATATAAATGACCTACCTGATGTTGTTCAAAACATAGTAAAAGTTTTTGCAGATGACACCAAATTGTATGCTGTGGTTAATGAGGAAAAGCAACAAATCAGTTTGCAAAATGATATAGATAGTTTATTGAAATGGTCAGACAGGTGGTTATTGAAATTTAACAAGTCGAAATGCAAGCATATACATTTAGGACCTAACACCAACATAAAATATAAAATGAGAGAAAGTGATATACAGCAAGTAACAGAAGAAAAAGATCTAGGGATAATAATCGACGACAAGCTTAAATTCAAACAACACATTAATCTACAGACGAAAAAGGCAAATCAAAGATTAGGAATGATCAAAAGAAGCTTCGATTTTATGGATAAAGATATGTTTCTAACAGTATTTAAAAATATCGTAAGGCCACACCTAGAATATGGCAGCAGTGTATGGTCAGTGATATACAAAAAAGAAGCCATACAATTGGAAAATGTTCAAAGAAGAGCCACCAAACTGATTAAAAATATACAACATAAAACCTACACACAAAGATTGAAATATTTAGGGCTACCATCACTCCAATACAGAAGACTCCGAGCTGACATGATTGAAACTTACAAAATCCTCAACAATATTGATAAAGTGCAATATGAGCAAATTCTTCCTTTAAATCAAACTACCACTAGGGGTCACAGCAAGAAATTATATAAAAAGAACTGTAGAACAAATGTTAAGAAATATAGCTTCTCGCAAAGAGTTGTGGATGAGTGGAACAAAATACCAAAGAAAGTAATAGACTCGCAGACAATCAACACTTTCAAGAGCCAATTGAACAATCATTGAAAAAATCTGGATATACAATTTTCACCAGATATCTACCAACCGGGAGATGAAAACAAATTATTAAGAAGGGTCCAAGGGGCTGAATAGCCCATATTCCAGACCTCGGAAACAGGTAAACAGGTAAATAAATGTGTGCCAGTTTGCATTCGGAATTCCTTGGACTCTTCAATGAATAAGGTACATCACGGATTTTGACATTTTGGGATAGATCAAGATAAGGAAAATGTATTATTTTGACTGTTTTTGTTTTAATTTCAATGTGTTCTACATATGCATAGAACCAGGAGATCATATTCTTTCCAATTACAGGCATAAGATAACAAAATATGCGTACCTCAATGAATTTTAGCGATAGATTCC
This sequence comes from Bathymodiolus septemdierum, assembly GCA_963383655.1. Classification (NCBI taxonomy): domain Eukaryota; kingdom Metazoa; phylum Mollusca; class Bivalvia; order Mytilida; family Modiolidae; genus Bathymodiolus; species Bathymodiolus septemdierum. The sequence goes on from OY726531.1 coordinate 3,942,414, forward strand.
AAGTGCAATTGTCGATCGTTTTCTGTTTACAAATATGAAAACCCGTCGTCTGCAACATTCAACAACTGCGCATGAATAATTTTCTCCCAAAACACGAGTAATTTAGCGGGGTATCTATTTATAAAAGCATTTTTTTTAATTCATGTTTTGAAGGAACAATTAGGGGACATACTTTTTATTTCGTTCGTAATTGCGTCCGCTGAGGCTATTATCTTTTATTTTGAATGAATTGTGTAGCCGATTTGATATGGCGTTCATTTTACCTACGCCGCTCTTCCTGTCGGGAGTTTCGTAGAATGAGATTTTTTTATTAGAATTTTATTAAAAGTTTATTTCGATTTTGCATAGAGTAAATAATCAAAGAATTGGGAATTTTTCATTGAAATAGATTTCTTTTGCGTTTCTAAATTATCAATTGATCTATTTTTTAAACTTCCGGTGAGCAGATTTTTGGCTATCAATATAGAAGGAAAAATCGGACAGCTTACCGTTAGAAGGACTTCGTCCTTTATAATTTTCAACACCATATATCTTCTATACGTGGGTCAGAATATCGTGGCACCTTTAAATTTTAAATATTGCAACGAAACCATGGATCATGCCAAAATATCACCACAATGTCCAGACTAATTTTGTATTTAATACCAGAAAAATTGGAAATTTTTCAGGAAAAAGCTCTCCGTTTCATTTATAAAAATACTCATGAAAATTTACTTTAAAATCTAAATTGCCGTCTTTACTAATTCGAAGACGTTACATTTGAAACATTCCAAATAATCCATAAACAAAGTCCAAGCTATCTTCATGATTTAATTTCAATTAAAGATAAAAAAAATAAATAATGGTAGGCATCAAGATAAAGCAGTTTCACCCAGGGTACACACACCAAGGTATGGTTTAAATTCTTTTCTGTAAAATGCTGCACAAATCTGGAATGAGCTGCCTAATCACTTCAGACAAGAAACATCAGTAGAATATTTTAAAAATTTAATTCAAGCATGAAATGGAAGCTCATGACAATGCAGTATATGCAGATGACCTTTCATATGCTAATTTTTCATGCTTTTTTATTTTTGTATTTTTGCTTAGATGCATGAACCTCTTATTTTTAGCTTGCTTTTGTTCAGTTGATATCTGCTTTTGTATCTTGTGTGTATGTTGAACTGCATAAATTGATGTATATTTTCATTTAATATGTCTGTATACATGATTGTATGTGTTGCTTTGTTATATAATCCAATTTAAAAACTCATTACAGCTTGTGTTGTATGTATACTATGTATCGACTCTAAATAAAACTTTAAATTGAATTTAACCATACAGGTATTACAATACACTTATCTGGGTCTAAAATCCTTCTATATATCAATCTTCATCAGCAAAGGCTATTTTTGCCAGTACACAGTACACTGCGGTTTTTTTTCAATTTTTTTTCTGGAGGGAAAAGGACTACCATTTTAGCTGTCATTGTTATACCTACATAGAAGATCAGTTAAGAATAATTTTTTGGAAGCCATAATTTCTTGGGAGTTTTAACATGGATTATCAGGATTTTTCAAAATCGACTCGGCAATGAGTTCAGCATCAACTTGTCCTGGTTCGTTTTATTTTTTAAATAAAATTTTTGTATAAAAAAATCCTCAATTTCGGTATGAGGCATTTGCCTCATTTGCCTCAATGTAGTTACGGCCATGGACATATTGTTGAAAGTGGTGTTAAACACCATAATTCTAACCCTAACCCCTCAAAGTAATACCATTTTAGTTAACTTCCTACCTTTAGAGTTGTTTCAATTCTTTATTCTCATATAAAATATACTCAGCTTTCCTAAATTTTCGTCATGAGTGTTTGTGATGAAGGTTAATCTAGAAAACAGTTTAGTACCAATATTTTTAAAAACTATTTTTGAATCTCAATACTTCAACACCATTTGTTGATAAATCGAAAGACATCATTGACATTAGAGATTGTGAATTACATACACGGTGTCTTTCATGACAGTGCACAATTACTGTTATAACAGTTACTTACTTAATATGTTATGTTTAACCTTAATTAACATCACAACTAGTATAGAAAATTATATGGTTGCCATCACAAACTGGGACCGTCGTGGTCGTGATCGTATGGTAGTTGGATTAACAACTACCTATGCAATAAGTGCCTAACACCACTAACGATGTGAGTTCGAGTCCATCTCAGACTAGGTGTACTCGATACAACATTATAAAGTTTGTCAGTGACTTGCGACAGGTCGGTGGTTTTCTCCGGGTACTCCGGTTTCCTCCGCAAATAAAGCTGACTTCTGCGATATAGCTGAATATTTTTGAAAGTGGTGTTAAACATCATAACCCCAACCCTAATGCATCACAAACTGGTAAATACTCCCGGTGTTCATGGTGCTGCAAACAGAGCAGGTCATGCTTTTCCATCCGGAGCAACACATTTTTCTTGTTTTCTTCATAGAGTTCATATTGTTTAAGTTCCAAGGGAAAACTATTATTTACAACAGTTTGCATTCCTATGAGTATCAGCTGTGCTCTCCTTTTTGCCCCCTCGTTCCTTTATTCGTACGAGGCATACGCCAAGCAGTGGCTTCTCAAGACAAACAAAAAGAAACTAGCCTGGTCTTTTAATTTCTGCTATATTGATGATGTTCTTTCATTTAATAATTCAAAGTTTGAATATCATTGTTGATCATATCTGTCCCACTGAAATCAAGAATGCAACAGATACAGCTAGCTATCCTTCATAGGTTGGGTCAGTTGAGAACAAAGCTTCACGACAGAAGAGACGATTTAAATTTTCCGATTCTGAACTCTCCCTTCAAAAAAACATAAGAGAATACCGAAGGGGCTAACAAAACAGGACAATCCAGAGAAACTGCATATATCCAGAAATTGAGGGTACTTTCCTCATAAATATTCATCATATTTAAATTAGATTTTGATCACGTGACTTCAGTTTCAAGCTTGATGGATCGTTTATTAGATTTGTCAAAAAAATAGCCTATAGTACGGAAATTCAATTTGTCCGTCAATGATTCGAAAATTAAAAGTTATTGTTTATTTCCGCAAAGTTTTTCTTCTGTCAAAACACAGGAGTCGGAAGTTCTATCAATAATAAGGTATAGGGGCACCTCGAAGATCGCTGGGCAACTATAAAAAAAACACCAGGAGTGCAACGCATTTTTGGGGGGTTGGCCTAAATCTATACCTACAGGTAGATCAGCATGGAATAAAAGGTTGAATCCTACTCTTGGATGTTTAAACTAAATAAATATCATGTTTTCTTGTACTTACCACACGGTTTTGTAGCAGTTTCGTACATTTTACCCTTCTACACCACCATCGCAAGATCCATGATCGGTAAACCGGAAGTGCAGCTCTGTCGTGAATTTTAAGGTCAGTATAATTAAATTATCTCTTTTGATAAATTATGAAACATCTTGTGATAAATTATATGATTTAAATATAATAAAATATTACTTAAAAAATAAGGTCCAATTGTTTGTTGTATTTAATTTGCCATAATTTAATTTCACTGACCTTAAAATTCACTGCACTTCCGGTTTACCGATCATGGATCTTGCGATGGTGGTGTAGAAGAGTAAAATGTACGAAACTGCTACAAAACCGTGTGGTAAGTACAAGAAAACATGATATTTATTTAGTTTAAACATCCAAGAGTAGGATTCAACCTTTTATTCCATGCTGATCTACCTGTAGGTATAGATTTAGGCCAACCCCCCAAAAATGCGTTGCACTCCTGGTGGGTTTTTTTATAGTTGCCCAGCGATCTTCGAGGTGCCCCTATACCTTATTATTGATAGAATTTCCGACTCCTGTGGTCAAAATTCAAATATTTTTATTTTGTAACGATTTTAGACATGTCTTTGATAACGCGATCATGCAAAAATGATCATATTATATTTAATGTGGGAACCCCGAGTTTAGAAGCTAGAAATATAAGTTTAGTTAATATAATTACATATATTATTGAGGAATCTAAATTAATTTCAGAAAATATGTCGCCAAATGTCATTCATTGTTAAATTTTGTGTCACACGCCACCAATTTCATGTATTTCAGACATTTTTACATAGACTCTTAAGGCCAAAAAAAGGGTTCGTCGCCTCGGATTTTCATTTAGTCCAGGAACCTCGAATATTTAATTGTTTTCATTAATTTTTATTTCATTTAATTCAGCTTGATTCAATGTATCATTTTCAAGTTCAGAAAATGATATACATGCAATTATGAATGATATCGTTTTTATAGATCATATGAAAATTGCAGACGTCCCGGCGTCGCCATCTTAGATATGCAAATGAGCAAAGTACCCATCATTTCTGGCTATGGGCAACAGAGGGTGCACAAGACGAAGAAAAATAAAACAAAAACACAACATAATATGCGTTGGACACCATTATAAGCAAACAAACACAAATAAAGGTAAATAAGTCATGAAACCTCCTACAAACAAGTGGAGGTAATAACGAAATGGACGTCGTTTTTATGCGGAGTCCTTGTGTAATTTATTGTATTTACTCTTTATTCATTATCGTTATCAAGAACAGATTTGCTTTCTAAATTTCAATGCAAGGGTTTTAAATAATACGATCCTGGACCCGTTGAACTTTTCGAATAAATAAAGCATTGCATTCATTTCTGAATTTACAGCATACGATATCTTACATGTTGCCACCTAAACTAGGGGCGAGGTGTACTCGATACAACATTATGTAATAAAGTTTATTAGTAACTTCCGACAGGTCAGTGGCTTTCTCTGGTTTCCTCCAACAATAAAACTGACAGCCACGATATAATTGAAATATTGCTGAAAGTGGCATTAAACACCATACCGCCTAAAATAGGAGCATAAAATATTATTGCTTTCGGATATCGTTAGTGTTCGTGCGAGCCTTTGTTCTATTGTGTTGTTTTACTTTTTTTGTATGGTATTAACAGCTGTTGTGTGTCGTGTTTTTTTTTTTGTTTTTTTTTTTATTGTTTTCTTGCTTTATTCTATAGTATTTAAAGACCTTTGCACTCTATGTTCGTTATATCATTTAAACTAATTACAACCAAGAATCAATAAATATGGTATTGTATTTTTTTTTTTTTTTAAATCAAAATTGTTCACAACCAGCACCTCCGCCTTTTATCCCCAGCCAGACTTCAATGTCGTAATACTATGTTATTTGTACCCTTTACTGAAGTATGCATAGACAAGAAGATATTTAGGTCTGAATATTAATTGTAAGACAATTTAGAGAGTCGTGTCCTCTATCTGTAGTGCTGTGGTACTGTAGTTGGGTTAGATATTTATGATTGATTGATTGATTTTGTGTGTTTAACGCCACTTTCAGCAATATTTCAGCTATATCATGGCGACCAGTTTTAGTGGTGGAAGAAGCCGGAGTACCCGGAGAGAACCACCGACCATGGGCAAGCAACTGGTAAACTTTATCACTTGCGGCTGCGAGTCGAGGGCACCTTTTTTTGTAAATTACAAAGCAGGGGTTAGATATTTATCTACTGATACTATGCAAAAGCCGTGAGTTTGATTACTGTTTGTAACGAGATGTACTCGAAAAAACATTACGTGGTAGAGTTTTTCAGGGACTTAACAGTGGTTTTCTTCGACACCAACACTGACCACCAATATATAACTGTAGTATTGGTTGCTGAAAGTAACGTTCAAAATATAGCAATAAGAACACCTATATCCAAACTGTACAACATAGTAAGGTATATATCCTCAAATTAAATCTTCTCTCCCAGCAGTCAGTCTTATCTATACTGCTGACATGTTTTACATTGCAACATAACAATTACAAATGAACAAACAAATTCTACCCCCGGGTTTTAGTGGCGTTCATGTTACTCAATCTTTAGCTTTATGTGTATGTTTTGTAGATGATGTTTGTCGTTTTGTACGTTTTCTTTTGGCTATTATGTTGTCTGTTCTTCTTCGATATACGGATTCTGATTACCTCCCTTTGGTATCTTCAAACTCTTCTTACATGACTAGTTATAATAACTTTAGATATCCTAACATATTCTTTATCTGATCTTCTCAAGGACCATAATTTACACGTGCAGGCAAGAGAGAATTACGACATCGCCTCTCTTTATAGTAACCTCGGGCTTTTGAATAAGCATGGCCTAAGTGACGGATGCTGGGGTGGCAGAAACAAGCAGAACCTTTTTGATATTCCACCGCATTATAGACGTATTGGAGATTATATTGAGAGAGTTCGAATAATACGAAACGAAATACAACATTCCAAATTTGCCTCCATGTCGGATTCACGATACAATTATAATGTACCTACCTTCTTACTACATGTATTATCAAAGATAGCCTGTTATGATTTCAAGATCACAACAAGCCTATTGGTAAAAATTATGCTGAAAGAATTGAGGTTCGAGCTATGGCTTGTACACGCTGTGATATGAAGCATATGGCGGACCGGGTATTTCACCACAGTAACAGTATATTATAATAGAGAAGTTGGAAACAACGAGGAAGTAAGATTATGTCATTAAAAACAAAGTAAATTCAACGTGTTCAGTTATAAAATTAGAAGCAAGAAAAACATTCAACAGTTAACAAGGACAAGTAACACTATATTATAATTCAGATGAAAGGAAACAACGAGGAAGTAAGATTATGCCAATAAAAAGGAAGTAAAAAATAAAGTAAATTTAATATGTTCAACTATAAAATTGGAAGCAAGGTAGACATATATCTACGCCAGATTTACTTTGTTTTTCTTTATGTGCCACTGTGGCCGTGATCGTACGGTAGTTGGATTTACAACTACCTCTGCATTCATTGCCTATCACCACTGATGTTGTGAGTTCGAATCCCGACCAGGGCCAAGTGTACACCATTATGTGATAAAGATCGTCAGTGACTTGCGACAGGTCGGTGGTTTTATTCGGGTACTCCGGTTTCCTTCAGCAATAAAACTGACAGCCACGATATAACTGAAATATTGTTGAAAGTGACGTTAAACACCATAAAACCAACTAACCAACAGTCTGTCACACAATACACATGTATACATTTTACATCCACACCCATAAAATAAACGTTAAACTATAAAGTCACATCGATACAGACAATTAAATTCACGGTCATTGGATCATTGCTCATCACTGATAAATTCGTTGTAAAATTAATTATTTAATATACCAAAACATAATAAGCAATTTAACAGTATGAAACAATATTGACATGATACTGTTCGAACAATAAATGAATAATTCATCTGCACCAAAAATAAATACATATAACATAATAATTATATTATAACTAATTGGCGAGTTTCAGTATCAAAAATGGGTCTAGGACAATAGCCCCCCGGACAATTGCCTCCTGGACAATAGCCCCCGGACAATTGCCCCCCTAGGACAATAGCCCCCCGGTCAATTGCCCCCCATCTCCCAATTTTTTTATTTCATTTTTATTTATTTGTTAAATGAGAAATAAATATGCATAAGCTCAGATTAAATTATTCAAATTACTTTTAAGTTGGATTTTCTTCTTTGTATATTAATCACAGGGGCTTGAATCGCTTTCACAGAGGTCACACGGCCTATATACCATATATATATTACTAATGTTAGTATATATGGTATATAGGCCGCCTGACCTCTGAAAGCGATTCAAGCTATATATGGTATTCAAGCCCCTGTGATATTAATCATCAAAAGGAGTATACAGCTTGGACAAGCTATGATAAAAATAACTTTCTCTTATTATTTATAGATATTTTATTTTTAGAGAGTTTAATGATTTCCCAATTAAGTTTAATTACCTTACAAAATTGGTCTTCAAAGAAAAATTATAAAAAGGAATTTGATTAAACAATGATCAAAGCTAAGTACAAAGGTTAATAATTAAAAAGAATTTTGAGAAAAAATGATTGCAAGCTAAGTACAAGCTTAGAACTGGCTTAAATAGGAGTGTATTTTGAAGTGAAAGTATAGTAGTGCAATGGAGTTCATAGAGTCAGAAAGGGTAATCAGAAACTAAATATAAAACTAAAAAAAAATTGTGGGGGGCAATTATCCTAGGGGGGCTATTGTCCTAGGGGGCAATTGTCCGGGGGGCAATTGTCCGGGGGGGCTATTGTCCTGCTCCCACAACGTTATATGGTCATGAGTGACATATTTTTGATAATGAAACTCATCAATTAGTTATAGTATTTAGTCATTCATGAAATTTTCACCTTTACAAACAGAATTAATTAGAGTTTATCTTAATATCTTTATGTAATTTTTTCGAACTTTTATTTGCAAGCATTTATGATTTTTAAAACACAAATGTAAATTCTTGATGTCACAATTTATATGATTATATAGTAAGATTTGGTGAAAAAATTAAACTTTGTTTTTAAATCAATGCTTAAGAGAAAGTAGAAATAAAATTATTTGCAAAATATACGAAGAAGAAACTATATTTATTTCTGCATTTAATGCTAAAAATTCATGAAAATCCGATAAGGAATGACTTCATGAGAATGTTATGAAAATAAATGGTTTTATATGAAATATATAGGGAAGATGGCGGAAACGGAATCACTTTTGTCCACATGCTGTATATTACGTGTGTAGCGTAGGGATATACTATAATGTGTATCGCTTCAAAAAACATGGCGCCACCCACCCACGACAATAAAATAATTAAAATGCTTACCTTGAAATATTATTTTAGTTAAATTTGATCCAAATTGAAGCGTACACGAAGCCAAATAACGTCTATTTTTTACGTTTCAAACTGGAAGTATTCATATGACGTCGACAACGAAATGGCGCGAAATATAGAGAGAGTGAAATAAAAATGGTAATTTCACTAGTGAAATTATCGTTTTTATTTAACTCGGAAATCACGGTATTTCATCGATATCTATATAATAATAGAATTGCATACATCAACACATCAACAAGTACAATTAATATAACATTTGCACATTACCTAATTTATTCATATATTATACGTTTTATACATTCTTTGTACGAGTCATTTCCCTTTACAAGGCAAAATAATTTCCGGTGTAGCAAGAGACATGCAAAGGACAACGAATTTGAGTCTAAATTGTTCTCAGTATTTGTAGACATTTGAACTTTGTAAAAAATCAGAGGATACTAATATACAAATTAAAAATTTACAAGTTGTTACAATATTAAAATTTAGAGCTGTATATTGGGGAAAATATATGTTATTTTTCTTGAACTTTGTATGAAAGGCCACGGTACCCTTTTGCGCCCCTGTAAAAAGTGTAAATTTAGAATCACAGTCGGATATACGCAAATAGTCTATCATAAGTGAACATCAATGAAGTGGGGACAACTCTGGTACAAAACTAGTTTTATCCTTATCAGGGGCGGATCCAGGGGAAGGCGCACCCGGCGCCCCCCCCCCCCCCCCCCTTAAAATTGGAAAAAATATGATTTTTTTGGCGTAAAATCGTGATTTTTCACACGAAATACCCCAACAATTTTCGCAACTCCCTCCGCTCGACGCAATTTTTTTAAGTGCGCCCCCCCCCCCCCCCCCCTAACTTGAAATCCTGGATCCGCCCCTGCTTATGTCATAAAATATCACATTAATCCGTTTTAATCATCGTGCAACTGTAATCACATAAATACAAATTAATTACATTCTAACTTCCACACAAGCAAAAAGGCAGCGAGCTTCCGAGTTGATACTTAAAGCGTATTGAATGTCAAATTTCCGTAAAATACTAGTTCATTTAGAACTAAAGTATGATATTACACTCCTGGCTTAATGAGGAAAAAAAATCACATGAAGAGAAAAACGACTCGAAAGACTTGCAACGTAAACCGCAATGAACTGACCAATTTGCGGCACATGTATTTTACCATTCTTATCCAGAGTTGTCGTTCCTGCTACACAAACATCTCTGTCAACGCTCATTTTACAAGATTTTTGTAAAATTTAGAAACAGTAAAAAAATGTACTTAAAATTGTTATAATTATTGTATATTTCAATAATGATGAAAATAAATTACTCATTTCAAATCAATTCTCTCTTAAAAATGATTTGTGATCGTTTTCAACTTTTTAATTTTTACCTCCGCAAAATAGTTCTCCAAGAAGTGGGGGAAAATCATTTCTAAGAGAGAACTGATTTGAAATGAGTGATTTATTTTCATCTTTATTGATATTTACAATAATTAAAACAATTTTAAATACATTTTTTTACTGTTTCTAAATTTTACAAAAATCTTGTAAAATGGGCGTCGACAGAGATGGAGTGTAGCGTAGCAGGAACGACAACTCTGGATAGAGAATGGTATTTTACCTGTACTAACATGAAGCAGTAAAATGAGTCGTTGAATACTTGACCAGATTAGCTAAAATAACTGCAAATAACAAAATACATGTATGTGGATAAACGTGTTCTTATATAGTATATAACATTACCCATAATTCAAATTCTGCTAAAATCGTAAGTAAACGCCGGACAAGTTTTGACAACTTCACGCGCAGCATTCTTGAACAAGTAGTTCTTGTATTATCCATTATCACATTTCCAAATTGTTAATGAAATGGAACAACAATCATTACAAATATCACTTACTTTTGAATACCTGTCAGTAGAAATATCATTAGCGTTGGAACACGTGTCATTTAAATCATCACTTACTTTAGGGCACGTGCCATTTAAATCATCACTTACGTTAGGCCACGTGTCATTTAAATCATCACTAACTTTAGGAACAGGTGCCATTAAAATATCATTAACTTTAGAAAACGTGACATTAAAATTATCTTTAGCGTTGTAACACGTGTCATTTAAAACATCACTAATCTTAGAACACGTGCCATTAAAAATTCAACTAGCATTGGAACACCTGTAATTAAAAATATCATTAAATTTGGAACATGTGTCAATAAAAATATAGCTAGATTTGGAACAACTGTCATTAAAAATATGACTAGGCTTGAAACACGGATCATTAAAAAATTATCACTAATTTTAGAAGGCATGTCAATACAAAATATCACTTGCGTTGGAACATCTGTCATTAAAAAATATCATTAACTTTGGATTACGTGTCATTAAAATATCCAAAGCGTTAGAACACCTTTCATTAAAAATAACACACCCTTTGGAACACATTTCATTAAAAATATCACTTAGTTTTGAAAGACATTAGCCTTCTCTTCTCCAACTATGACAAACAACATCAAAACTAAACAACAAAGGCATACTCCGGAAGAACGAAAAGTGGAGAACTTCCGTGAAAAACGTCCAAACAACAATGTTTATGATTTCACGATATGTTTGAAGAAAGACATACAATACAATAGCCAAAATGAACACAGGTAAAAATACAAACAATGTTTATTAAATCAGTACACATAAAACTTAAGATTGAACAACACGAACCCCATAAAAAAAAACTTGAATCACACACATTTTTTCAAAACATTTTCGTTTTATGACTAAATGATTTGTCATATTTAATTTCTAAGGGACCGACTATTTAACTTGAAGGGGTGAAGGGGGAGGAGGAGGGGGAGGGGATTATGTTTTTTTGTTTCGTTCAGAAATTTTTTTTCGGATAACACGAGTTAGAATATTTATTTTCTTTGTCCAGAATATAGCATTAGGTTATATGACAAAAACTCTGAATCAGATTTTTTTTTATTCCTCCACCAAAATCAGAATATTTTTTTCAGCATCATTGGGAATCAGAATATTTTTTTAGAAAAAACCATAGCAACTCCCCCCCCCCCCCCCCCCTTTTCAAGTTAAATGGTCGTTCCCTAAGACTTTTCGTATAGTCGACATGCTAGTGCAATATGGATATTTCAAGAAAACACTTTTCCTATAGTCGACATCTTAGTGCATTATGGGTATTCTAAATCTACGTGTAATACAGAAGACGGAAGTAGATTGTATGCCTCGCATTGTGAAATTAACGTCTTACATTTCAACATCAAGAATCTATTGATGGAAATCCTAGAAGTTTTTGAACGCTTTTAACTCGTTTTACCATCTCCTCTTTAATTTCATTCATCTTAAAATCTTTAGTTCTGGGTTCATTCAGACAATTCCTCCATTGTGGTACTTTCGGACACTCTCGGTAATGATGCATTACTATATTGTTTGACGACAGGACGTACCTTCGAAAATAAAATGATAAGTTCATGTTCAAATTGATATTATCTATGTAGCATAATCTGCAGGGCATAATAAAGAATAAATACTGATACATAAAAAACACATACAAGGCAATCAGACTGTTAATGATAGATACCCATTATATACATAGTATACTGGTACAAGACCTTGTGGGAACCAGTATCACTATGAGTCGCCATAGCGGTGTAGTTAGTTCACGTGACAGGCTAGACCCGATGCAAAGCCTTGTACAGACAATCTCGATATGTAAAAGGTTTATCTAACATTTCAATAAAACAGAAATTTAAAAAAAATAACAATGTGCTGCATAAAAATTAGTTGTTGCAATACTCCAAGAGTGACTACATTTTGATCATAACGTTACGTTATGTTTTGCCGTTCATTCTTAATATTACGATCATCGGTGTCACTAAATAATCGTCCCACTGTACTTCGATTCTGTTGGAGAGGTGTGGGATAAATGTTATGTACGAGACCGTACAGTTTCCAGAAATATTGAAACATGATTTAAGGGGCCCCGCGCTAGTATTATCAACTCTCGCCTGTTCAAGTACACACACAACACACTGCTAGTTTTTCAGAGAACAGCATTAGGCCCCACATATTCTAAGGCCAAAGGTCCGGCAAAAAACATCCCATGCAATTTCGCGCCACTCATTTATCACAATGTGGTGATACAATATCTTGTACCAGACAGGCTATTTACATAATGTTAGATAAATAAAACAATTAAAGCAAAAGAACAACAAAACAGCATCAGTCACAAATTACAGTCATGGGCGGATCCAGGATTTCAAGTTAGGGGGGGGCGCACTTAAAAAAATTGCGTCGAGCGGAGGGAGGCGCGAAAATGTTTGGGGTATTTCGTGTGAAAAATCATGATTTTACGCAAAACAATCATATTTTTTCCAATTGCGGAGGGAGGCGCGAAAATTTTTGGGGTATTTCGTGTGAAAAATCACGATTTTAGGGGGGGGGGTCAGCCCCCCCCCCCCCTCTGGATCCGCCCCCGACAGTGTCAGAAACAATATGGAATACGACAAAGCAGGTAATCAGAGACCGTAAATCAAAGAATGACACATAATACACAGCGGGTAATCAGAGACCGTAAATAGAAGAATGACACATAATACACAGCGGGTATTCAGCGACCGTAAATAGAAGAATGACACATAATACACAGCGTAATCAGAGACCGTAAATCGAAGAATGACACATAATACAAATGTCAAAATACAAACATCGAATGAAGATTACTGGACAGACAACTACAGATTGAGGAACATCAACTCCACTAAAACTGGGGGGGGGGGGGGGGGGGGGGGGGGGGGGGGGGGACTCAGATGCTCGAGAATGGTAAGGAAATCAGTTCATATTCCATTAGTGGCTGGTATTAAGTCATGAAAGAAGAAAAAAAGATGTAATGAAGACTACACCAAAGTACACGTGATCATATATGACAAAAATATCCCATAGCCGTTAACCATGTCATGATGGCTACTGCGTCAACCGTTTAAAAATACCAGAATAATAATAATAACAGAATGTGCATAGTGTCCTATCTAAAACAATTAACCTAAGGCGCTTTACATAGATATAGTGTCCTATCTAAAACAATTACCCTAAGGCGCTTTACATAGATATAGTGTCCTATCTAAAACAATTACCCTAAGGCGCTTTACATAGATAAAAAAAAAAAAACATAAAATACTAGATATAAGTATCAAAGCATAAAATAAAAGTAACCCCTATGCATATACATAACAATAATAAAATTAAATAATTATTATCGTGAATGTAATTGATAGCAGACGGAAGAAGAAAAGAAATGGAAAAAAGGGGGGGGTGTGAGTGCAGAAATAGGTCGATAAGGAGCTTGGGGCAGTAAAGAGGCGTTGGAGTTGGGAGAGGAGATACGAGAGAGGGGGCAGGGAATAAGATTGTCACCGGATTATGGTAGATTCAGAAATGGTAAAGGGAGGTTGAGGCCGAAGTGAGTTGGGAGAGGAGATACGAGAGAGGGCAGGGAATAAGAATGTCACAGGATTATGGTAGGTGCAGCAATGGTAAAGGGAGGTTGAGGCAGAAGTGGGTTGGGAGAGGAGATACGAGAGAGGGCCATATCCAGAAATTGATGGTACTTTCCTCATAAATATTCATCATATTTAAATTAGATTTTGATCACGTGACTGCAGTTGCAAGCTTGATGGATCGTTTATTAGATTTGTCAAAAAATAGCCTACAGTACGGAAATTCAATGTGTCCGTCAATGATTCGAAAATTAAAAGTTATTGTTTATTTCCGCAAAGTTTTTCTTCTGTCAAAATTCAAATATTTTTGTTTTGTAACGATTTTAGACATGTCTTTGATATCGCAATCATGCAAAAATGATCCTATTATATTTAATGTGGGAACCCCGAGTTTAGAAGCTAGAAATATAAGGTTAGTCAATATAATTACATATATTATTGAGGAATCTAAATTAATTTCAGAAAATATGTCGCCAAATGTATTTCATTGACATTGTTAAATGTTGTGCCCCACGCCACCAGTTTCATGTATTTCAGACATTTTTACATAGACTCTTCAGGCCAAAAAAGGGTTCGTCGCCTCGGATTTTCATTTAGTCCAGGAACCGCGAATATTTAATTGTTTTCATTAATTTGTATTTCATTTAATTCAATGTATCATTTTCAAGTTCAGAAAATGACACGCATACAATTATGAATGATATCGTCTATATAGATCATATGAAAATTGCAGACGTCCCGGCGTCGACATCTTAGATATGCAAATGAGCAAAGTACCCATCATTTCTGGCTATGTAGGGAATAAGAATGTCACAGGA
This sequence comes from Bathymodiolus septemdierum, assembly GCA_963383655.1. NCBI lineage: Eukaryota > Metazoa > Mollusca > Bivalvia > Mytilida > Modiolidae > Bathymodiolus > Bathymodiolus septemdierum. The sequence continues at coordinate 3,957,455 of OY726531.1, forward strand.
TTATGATAGGTGCAGCAATGGTAAAGGGGGGTTGAGACAGAAGTGAGTTGAGAGAGGAGATACGAGAGAGGGCAGTGAATAAGAATGTCACAGGATTATGGTAGGTGCAGCAATGGTAAAGGGAGGTTGAGGCAGAAGTGAGTTGGGAGAGGAGATACGAGAGAGGGCAGGGAATAAGAATGTCACAGGATTATGGTAGGTGCAGCAATGGTAAAGGGGGGTTGAGGTAGAAGTGAGTTGGGAGCGGAGATACGAGAGAGGGCAGGGAATAAGAATGTCACAGGATTATGGTAGGTGCAGCAATGGTAATGGGAGGTTGAGGCAGAAGTGAGTAGGGAGAGGTGATACGAGAGAGGACAGGGAATAAGAATGTCACAGGATTATTGTAGGTGCAGCAATGGTAATGGGAGGTTGAGGCAGAAGTGAGTAGGGAGAGGTGATACGAGAGAGGGCAGGGAATAAGAATGTCACATGATTATGGTAGGTGCAGCAATGGTAAAGGGAGGTTGAGGCAGAAGTGAGTTGGGAGAGGAGATACGAGAGAGGGCAGGGAATAAGAATGTCACAGGATTATGGTAGGTGCAGCAATGGTAAAGGGGGGTTGAGGTAGAAGTGAGTTGGGAGCGGAGATACGAGAGAGGGCAGGGAATAAGAATGTCACAGGATTATGGTAGGTGCAGCAATGGTAAAGGGGGGTTGAGGTAGAAGTGAGTTGGGAGCGGAGATACGAGAGAGGGCAGGGAATAAGAATGTCACGGGATTATGGTAGGTGCAGCAATGGTAATGGGAGGTTGAGGCAGAAGTGGGTTGGGAGAGGTGATACAAAAAGGGGCAGAAAAGAGAAAGTCAAGGAATCAAGGTAGGGAAGATATCATAAAATCATTAATAATAATCTACATATACATATAAATGTCAAGAAAAGTTTATGTCAAAATGAATATTTACAAACGAAAAGCTTGTTTAAAAAGATATGTTTTTAGACACGATTTAAAAGCTGATAGCAGTTCACAGTTTTGAGCTGGAGTAGTATGTCGTTCCACAAAGTTTAAAGTCATGACATCAACTTAACCACTTGGAACCCTTAATTCAACAGCCTCCTTTTTTATCAACAACCTTCAGAAGTCCAACATAGTTATTATTGGGACTAAAGCAATATTATATAAATCGATCTTACTGTGTTGGTTTAGTCCCATGGTCTATATCAAATGTATCAGTGATGTAATGGGTAGACGTCGCGCAAGGTGTTGCGTTTTTAACGAATTTCAGAATAATTTGTAATCATAATAAAAATATACAGTACCCCTGCCTGTAAATATCTGCAATTTATATATCATGATATTCGCTGAATATAGCAGATTAAGTTTAATAACATTTTCTTCTAATTAAATAAAGCATAATTAAGATTTATGAATGTTAAACAGTCATACACGCATTTTAAGTGTCTGTCACGCGTAACATTTTACAACCTTTACTCCTATATCTGTGTAACAAAAGTATAGAACCCGTCGTCGGATTTTCGTGAAATTTTGTACAACACTTTCATATGACGGCATAATAGAAGGGTCGGCGCCTTGAATACAGTAGATCGTATGATCGAGCCTGCAGGGACGGGTCAATCCCTATACCATTAAATTGGTATTTACTGCGTTTGTGCTGACATCGTCACCATTTCATCGAAATGAAAGTTGTTATCGCCATGATATGGCTCATAAAATGGCGCTAAAATCAATAACTCATTTGCACACTCACTCGATCCCCTATAATGGAGAGACTTAAACAGGAGAAATATATAAGAAAAAAACATATCATATTTCTACCGCATTTAATTACGGAATAAAGCATGACAAGAGCGACAAGAAAATAAATAGGAATATATTAATACAATTTATTCCATCCTTGCTGGTAAATCCCAACTGGAGCTAAAACAGGATTATTACCTAATAGTGAGTGATTGCTATTAAATTCCACGTGATCAGGTTTTCAGCTATATAATGGCGAGGAAATGATTCTTTTTGATGAGATGAAAATATCGGTTTTGTAATAGACTCACACACTGAGTAAATAAATGTTAGAGAATACCGAAATGGCAATCAAAAATGGACAATCCAGAGAAACGGAAAACATAAGGTACACAAGACCAAGATAAATAAAACAGAAACACAACACAATATGTGTTGGACACCACTATTCTCAAACAGACACAAATAACGTACGTAAGACAACTCGCAACAGACAACACAACTCAGAACATAAAGACACATAATAGGACAACACAAACAATAAAAATAATAGCAACACACAATTGTTATAGGGCTAGCTCACTGTGTGAGTGAGTGAATGTTGTTTAACACCCATTGAGCTATGTCATGGCATACATTGAGCTATGCCATGGCATACATTTTGATGAGATGATGCTGTATGATTTGTACTAGCTCAACAGATTCTATGTCATGTCATACATGTTGATGAGATGATGCTGTATGATGTGTACTAGCTCAACAGATGTTATGTCATGTCATACATTTTGATGAGATGATGCTGTATGATTTGTACTAGCTCAACAGATTCTATGTCATGTCATACATGTTGATGAGATGATGCTGTATGATTTGTACTGGCTCAACAGATTCTATGTCATGTCATACATGTTGATGAGATGATGCTGTATGATTTGTACTGGCTCAACAGATTCTATGTCATGTCATACATGTTAATGAGATGATGCTGTATGATTTGTACTAGCTCAACAGATTCTATGTCATGTCATACATGTTGATGAGATGATGCTGTATGATTTGTACTGGCTCAACAGATTCTATGTCATGTCATACATGTTGATGAGATGATGCTGTATGATTTGTACTAGCTCAGCAGATTCTATGTCATGTCATACATGTTGATGAGATGATGCTGTATGATTTGTACTAGCTCAGCAGATTCTATGTCATGTCATACATCTTGATGAGATGATGCTGTATGATTTGTACTAGCTCAACAGATTCTATGTCATATCATACATGTTGATGAGATGATGCTGTATGATTTGTACTAGCTCAACAGATTCTATGTCATGTCATACATCTTGATGAGATGATGCTGTATGATTTGTACTGGCTCAACAGATTCTATGTCATGTCATACATGTTAATGAGATGATGCTGTATGATTTGTACTAGCTCAACAGATTCTATGTCATGTCATACATCTTGATGAGATGATACTGTATGATTTGTACTAGCTCAGCAGATTCTATGTCATGTCATACATGTTGATGAGATGATGCTATATGATTTGTACTAGCTCAACAGATTCTATGTCATGTCATACATCTTGATGAGTTGATGCTGTATGATTTGTACTAGCTCGACATATTCAGTTGTTTTTACAGCTAAGGTCATTGAAACAATCGATCACAGACAGACATCTTACTCCACACAGATACACTATTCTGACTCTGGGATAACCAATCCTATTTCTTACTCCATAATGATTTGGGGGGGGGGGGGGGGGGGGGGGGGGAGGCTTAGCATGGAAACAACTATTTCCAATTGTATTCTCTTTGTTTTGATTCGACCGAGATTTAACCAATGATGACCACACTGGAGGTGAGTACGGTAATTATTACAACACAGAGGATATCTTCTTTATTAAGATTTATTTTTCATACGATTTTGAATTTATTTAGCTCGAGAACTAGTTTGCTTGGTGAAATATTGTATTAAAATTAGCTTATATTCATGTTATGTGTGACGTCATTTTACCTACATGTGGAAACACTTGCATGACCGCATTATTTTAGTAAGAGGGGAGATTTGGGCTCATGAATCTAGTTTAACACCGAAACATTGTATAGTTGTGCCTGTACCAAGTCATGAAAGTATGTCACCGTATGCCTCTGTTTTTACGATTTTTCTATTAGAATTTCAAACTGTTACGATGATGCTATAGTTTGTTGTGTTTTTCATTTTATTATATCTTGGTGGTACATTTTTATATTTGGTCACTTGTGCTGTTAATGTAAACTGTTCATTCGTCTTATATTTTAATTTGTTGTTTGACATCAATGCATCAATTCACAATAAACAAGTAGAAACAAACATGACTGTTCGTGTGAGTTCATTATTAAGAACTATGGATTATCGGATGAAAATGTGTGACAGATCTGTGTTATGCAGATTTCAGTACAAATGTGTGTGTTTCTGCCAAAATGTTACAAACCTTTTAAATCCAGGTTTAGGATGAAATGTATGAGTAGTCGCTTCTTTTATTCGATCTGGTATATAAATATTTTTGAAACATTCATATCGAGGCTCTGTCCTTTGAACATATTTAGTAAGATATAGGTCACCATTTCCGGTATCTCCCCAGTCAAATATGAAAAAAGACACATTGAAAGTAAATCCTGCTGCATCTGGATATTTACTTAATAGATCATTCTGAAAAAAGATCAAAACATATATATTTTATATAAGGGTAATAACAAAATTACCGAACTCCGAACAATCTTACAAAGGGAAATTCAAAACTCATAAGTATATAAACAGACAAAATCAGTCAACAACCGGAAAACTGTGAAAACCGTAATGACCCTGACTTGGTACAGGCATTTCTAAAGAAATGGTGGGTTGAATCAGATTTTAAAACGCCAAAGCTCCCGCTTTCATTACGGCACAAAGGTTCCGGCTGTCACTATAACAGTATTTATAACAATACTGGAACAAAATAGGTAAAATAGTTGTCAAAGCAGTACCAAATTCAGTGAAGTAAATGTCAAAGACACTCTTACGTGAGCCATGCTATGGCTGACCCATTAATTACCTTTGATTAGATGTTGAGGACACATGCTTTGAACTAGACCAAAGGTTAGGCTTTTACTCCTTAACACCTGTCCTTTCTTACATATCTGAGGTTGAAATTCATTTTTTTTAATATGATTTTTTTCTGCATATAGGGTGTCTCGCCTACATGTTTTCGTCTGTGTTGTGACATTGGATGATGGTCGAAGCAATAAGTGACTGCTGGACTAAAGCTATGAGGTTAGAAAACGTAGAAGAAACATCATTATCAAGAGCTATGCTAAAATAAAATGCCGAGTTATATGTGAGGGTTTGCATTTTACTCACGAGTGGAAAGCACTTGCATGACTGCATCATGTCACTAATGGAGGGGGGTGCTTTGGGCCCATGCAACTAGTTTTACTCCGCAACTTTTAATTAAAGTGCACGTAGCAAACTAGCCAGGACAGTGAGTAGTAATGTCTATATTTGTTAGGAGTATCGATGGTAATGTCTATATTTGTTAGGAGTATCGATTTTGCTTTTGTTTCTACGATTTTTCTGTTGGATTTTAGAACTGGCCCTACAGTATGATATTTTTGTTTAGATATATATATATATATACCTCCCTTTTCTTACCTTTAAGAAATCTTTGTAATTAATAAACTTTTCATGTACTATGTATTCATCAAAATCTATAACTCCTACATAATCATATCCCTGTAACTTCTCCTGACAGCTATATACACCCACTTGTTTGTCGTGGGAACACTGTGGTAGGGTAAAACGATGTCCCTCAAATCCACGATCAGGATATCCTTAAAAAGAAAGTGAAAATAGAACAAATATTGCTAAAGTGAAAGTAATGTTCAATAAGTTGAGCGCTATTCCGTAACTAAAGAAGAAAATCTAGTACGCTCAAACTCGAAAGATTGGAAAGTCAAATAATTTAAATTGTAACAATAAAACCAAAGAATCTAAACAAGATAGCATAGACAAAGAACCTAAACAAGATAGCATAGACAAAGAACCTAAACAAGATAGCATAGACAAAGAACCTAAACAAGATAGCATAGACAAAGAACCTAAACAAGATAGCATAGCCAAAGGACCTAAACAAGATAGCATAGACAAAGGACCTAAACAAGATAGCATAGACAAAGGACCTAAACAAGATAGCATAGACAAAGAACCTAAACAAGATAGCATAGACAAAGAACCTAAACAAGATAGCATAGACAAAGAACCTAAACAAGATAGCATAGACAAAGGACCTAAACAAGATAGCATAGACAAAGAACCTAAACAAGATAGCATAGCCAAAGGACCTAAACAAGATAGCATAGACAAAGAACCTAAACAAGATAGCATAGCCAAAGAACCTAAACAAGATAGCATAGACAAAGAACCTAAACAAGATAGCATAGCCAAAGAACCTAAACAAGATAGCATAGACAAAGAACCTAAACAAGATAGCATAGACAAAGAACCTAAACAAGATAGCATAGCCAAAGAACCTAAACAAGATAGCATAGACAAAGAACCTAAACAAGATAGCATAGACAAAGAACCTAAATAAGATAGCATAGCCAAAGAACCTAAACAAGATAGCATAGCCACAGAACCTAAACAAGATAGCATAGACAAAGGACCTAATCAAGATAGCATAGACAAAGGACCTAAACAAGATAGCATAGCCAAAGGACCTAAACAAGATAGCATAGACAAAGAACCTAAACAAGATAGCATAGACAAAGGACCTAATCAAGATAGCATAGACAAAGGACCTAAACAAGATAGCATAGCCAAAGAACCTAAACAAGATAGCATAGACAAAGAACCTAAACAAGATAGCATAGCCAAAGAACATAAACAAGATAGCATAGACAAAGAATCTAAACAAGATAGCATAGACAAAGAACCTAAACAAGATAGCATAGACAAAGAACCTAAACAAGATAGCATAGCCAAAGAACCTAAACAAGATAGCATAGACAAAGAACCTAAACAAGATAGCATAGACAAAGAACCTAAACAAGATAGCATAGCCAAAGGACCTAAACAAGATAGCATAGACAAAGAACCTAAACAAGATAGCATAGACAAAGGACCTAAACAAGATAGCATAGACAAAGGACCTAAACAAGATAGCATAGACAAAGAACCTAAACAAGATAGCATAGACAAAGAACCTAAACAAGATAGCATAGACAAAGAACCTAAACAAGAGAGCATAGCCAAAGAACCTAAACAAGATAGCATAGACAAAGAACCTAAACAAGATAGCATAGCCAAAGAACCTAAACAAGATAGCATAGACAAAGAACCTAAACAAGATAGCATAGACAAAGAACCTAAACAAGATAGCATAGACAAAGAACCTAAATAAGATAGCATAGCCAAAGAACCTAAACAAGATAGCATAGACAAAGGACCTAAACAAGATAGCATAGCCAAAGGACCTAAACAAGATAGCATAGACAAAGGACCTAAACAAGATAGCATAGCCAAAGAACCTAAGCAAGATAGCATAGACAAAGAACCTAATCAAGATAGCATAGACAAAGAACCTAAACAAGATAGCATAGACAAAGAACCTAAACAAGATAGCATAGACAAAGGACCTAAACAAGATAGCATAGACAAAGAACCTAAACAAGATAGCATAGACAAAGAATCTAAACAAGATAGCATAGACAAAGGACCTAAACAAGATAGCATAGACAAAGAACCTAAACAAGATAGCATAGACAAAGAATCTAAACAAGATAGCATAGACAAAGAATCTAAACAAGATAGCATAGACAAAGAACCTAAACAAGATAGCATAGACAAAGGACCTAAACAAGATAGCATAGACAAAGGACCTAAACAAGATAGCATAGACAAAGAACCTAAACAAGATAGCATAGACAAAGAACCTAAACAAGATAGCATAGACAAAGGACCTAAACAAGATAGCATAGACAAAGAACCTAAACAAGATAGCATAGACAAAGAATCTAAACAAGATAGCATAGACAAAGGACCTAAACAAGATAGCATAGACAAAGAACCTAAACAAGATAGCATAGACAAAGAATCTAAACAAGATAGCATAGACAAAGAACCTAAACAAGATAGCATAGACAAAGAATCTAAACAAGATAGCATAGACAAAGAATCTAAACAAGATAGCATAGACAAAGGACCTAAACAAGATAGCATAGACAAAGAACCTAAACAAGATAGCATAGCCAAAGAACCTAAACAAGATAGCATAGACAAAGAACCTAAACAAGATAGCATAGACAAAGAATCTAAACAAGATAGCATAGACAAAGAACCTAAACAAGATAGCATAGACAAAGAACCTAAACAAGATAGCATAGACAAAGAACCTAAACAAGATAGCATAGACAAAGAACCTAAACAAGATAGCATAGACAAAGAACCTAAACAAGATAGCATAGACAAAGAACCTAAACAAGATAGCATAGACAAAGAACCTAAACAAGATAGCATAGCCAAAGGACCTAAACAAGAGAGCATAGACAAAGGACCTAAACAAGATAGCATAGCCAAAGGACCTAAACAAGATAGCATAGACAAAGGACCTAAACAAGATAGCATAGACAAAGAACCTAAACAAGATAGCATAGACAAAGAACCTAAACAAGATAGCATAGCCAAAGGACCTAAACAAGATAGCATAGCCAAAGAACCTAAACAAGATAGCATAGACAAAGAACCTAAACAAGATAGCATAGACAAAGAACCTAAACAAGATAGCATAGACAAAGAACCTAAACAAGATAGCATAGACAAAGAACCTAAACAAGATAGCATAGACAAAGAATCTAAACAAGATAGCATAGACAAAGAACCTAAACAAGATAGCATAGACAAAGAATCTAAACAAGATAGCATAGACAAAGAATCTAAACAAGATAGCATAGCCAAAGGACCTAAACAAGATAGCATAGACAAAGAACCTAAACAAGATAGCATAGACAAAGAACCAAAACAAGATAGCATAGCCAAAGGACCTAAACAAGATAGCATAGACAAAGAACCTAAACAAGATAGCATAGACAAAGAACCTAAACAAGATAGCATAGACAAAGAACATAAACAAGATAGCATAGACAAAGAACCTAAACAAGATAGCATAGCCAAAGGACCTAAACAAGATAGCATAGACAAAGAACATAAACAAGATAGCATAGCCAAAGAACCTAAACAAGATAGCATAGACAAAGGACCTAAACAAGATAGCATAGACAAAGAACCTAAACAAGATAGCATAGACAAAGAACATAAACAAGATAGCATAGCCAAAGAACCTAAACAAGATAGCATAGACAAAGGACCTAAGCAAGATAGCATAGACAAAGAACCTAAACAAGATAGCATAGCCAAAGAACCTAAACAAGATAGCATAGCCAAAGAACATAAACAAGATAGCATAGACAAAGAACCTAAACAAGATAGCATAGCCAAAGGACCTAAACAAGATAGCATAGACAAAGAACCTAAACAAGATAGCATAGCCAAAGGACCTAAACAAGATAGCATAGACAAAGGACCTAAACAAGATAGCATAGACAAAGAACCTAAACAAGATAGCATAGCCAAAGAACCTAAACAAGATAGCATAGCCAAAGGACCTAAACAAGATAGCATAGACAAAGAACCTAAACAAGATAGCATAGACAAAGAACCTAAACAAGATAGCATAGCCAAAGAATCTAAACAAGATAGCATAGACAAAGGACCTAAACAAGATAGCATAGACAAAGAACCTAAACAAGATAGCATAGACAAAGGACCTAAACAAGATAGCATATACAAAGAACCTAAACAAGATAGCATAGATAAAGGACCTAAACAAGATAGCATAGACAAAGGACCTAAACAAGATAGCATAGCCAAAGAACCTAAACAAGATAGCATAGCCAAAGAACCTAAACAAGATAGCATAGACAAAGAACCTAAACAAGATAGCATAGCCAAAGGACCTAAACAAGATAGCATAGACAAAGACCTAAACAAGATAGCATAGCCAAAGAACCTAAACAAGATAGCATAGCCAAAGAACATAAACAAGATAGCATAGACAAAGAACCTAAACAAGATAGCATAGCCAAAGAACCTAAACAAGATAGCATAGACAAAGAACCTAAACAAGATAGCATAGCCAAAGAACCTAAACAAGATAGCATAGACAAAGGACCTAAACAAGATAGCATAGACAAAGGACCTAAACAAGATAGCATAGACAAAGAACCTAAACAAGATAGCATAGCCAAAGAACCTAAACAAGATAGCATAGCCAAAGGACCTAAACAAGATAGCATAGACAAAGAACCTAAACAAGATAGCATAGCCAAAGGACCTAAACAAGATAGCATAGAAAAAGAACCTAAACAAGATAGCATAGCCAAAGGACCTAAACAAGATAGCATAGACAAAGGACCTAAACAAGATAGCATAGACAAAGGACCTAAACAAGATAGTATAGCCAAAGAACCTAAACAAGATAGCATAGCCAAAGGACCTAAACAAGATAGCATAGACAAAGAACCTAAACAAGATAGCATAGACAAAGAACCTAAACAAGATAGCATAGCCAAAGAATCTAAACAAGATAGCATAGACAAAGGACCTAAACAAGATAGCATAGACAAAGAACCTAAACAAGATAGCATAGACAAAGGACCTAAACAAGATAGCATAGACAAAGAACCTAAACAAGATAGCATAGACAAAGGACCTAAACAAGATAGCATAGACAAAGAACCTAAACAAGATAGCATAGACAAAGAACCTAAACAAGATAGCATAGACAAAGGACCTAAACAAGATAGCATAGACAAAGGACCTAAACAAGATAGCATAGACAAAGGACCTAAACAAGATAGCATAGCCAAAAGACCTAAACAAGATAGCATAGACAAAGAACCTAAACAAGATAGCATAGACAAAGAACCTAAACAAGATAGCATAGACAAAGAACCTAAACAAGATAGCATAGACAAAGGACCTAAACAAGATAGCATAGACAAAGAACCTAAACAAGATAGCATAGACAAAGAACCTAAACAAGATAGCATAGCCAAAGGACCTAAACAAGACAGCATAGACAAAGGACCTAAACAAGATAGCATAGCCAAAAGACCTAAACAAGATAGCATAGACAAAGAACCTAAACAAGATAGCATAGACAAAGAACCTAAACAAGATAGCATAGACAAAGAACCTAAACAAGATAGCATAGACAAAGAACCTAAACAAGATAGCATAGACAAAGAACCTAAACAAGATAGCATAGACAAAGAACCTAAACAAGATAGCATAGCCAAAGAACCTAAACAAGATAACTTAGCCAAAGAACCTAAACAAGATAGCATAGACAAAGGACCTAAACAAGATAGCATAGACAAAGAACCTAAACAAGATAGCATAGACAAAGAACCTAAACAAGATAGCATAGACAAAGGACCTAAGCAAGATAGCATAGACAAAGAACCTAAACAAGATAGCATAGCCAAAGAACCTAAACAAGATAGCATAGCCAAAGAACATAAACAAGATAGCATAGACAAAGAACCTAAACAAGATAGCATAGCCAAAGGACCTAAAGAAGATAGCATAGACAAAGAACCTAAACAAGATAGCATAGCCAAAGGACCTAAACAAGATAGCATAGACAAAGGACCTAAACAAGATAGCATAGCCAAAGAACCTAAACAAGATAGCATAGCCAAAGGACCTAAACAAGATAGCATAGACAAAGAACCTAAACAAGATAGCATAGACAAAGAACCTAAACAAGATAGCATAGCCAAAGAATCTAAACAAGATAGCATAGACAAAGGACCTAAACAAGATAGCATAGACAAAGAACCTAAACAAGATAGCATAGACAAAGGACCTAAACAAGATAGCATATACAAAGAACCTAAACAAGATAGCATAGACAAAGGACCTAAACAAGATAGCATAGACAAAGGACCTAAACAAGATAGCATAGCCAAAGAACCTAAACAAGATAGCATAGCCAAAGAACCTAAACAAGATAGCATAGACAAAGAACCTAAACAAGATAGCATAGCCAAAGGACCTAAACAAGATAGCATAGACAAAGGACCTAAACAAGATAGCATAGCCAAAGAACCTAAACAAGATAGCATAGCCAAAGAACATAAACAAGATAGCATAGACAAAGAACCTAAACAAGATAGCATAGCCAAAGAACCTAAACAAGATAGCATAGACAAAGAACCTAAACAATATAGCATAGCCAAAGAACCTAAACAAGATAGCATGGACAAAGGACCTAAACAAGATAGCATAGACAAAGAACCTAAACAAGATAGCATAGCCAAAGAACCTAAACAAGATAGCATAGCCAAAGGACCTAAACAAGATAGCATAGACAAAGAACCTAAACAAGATAGCATAGCCAAAGGACCTAAACAAGATAGCATAGACAAAGAACCTAAACAAGATAGCATAGCCAAAGGACCTAAACAAGATAGCATAGACAAAGGACCTAAACAAGATAGCATAGACAAAGGACCTAAACAAGATAGTATAGCCAAAGAACCTAAACAAGATAGCATAGCCAAAGGACCTAAACAAGATAGCATAGACAAAGAACCTAAACAAGATAGCATAGACAAAGAACCTAAACAAGATAGCATAGCCAAAGAATCTAAACAAGATAGCATAGACAAAGGACCTAAACAAGATAGCATAGACAAAGAACCTAAACAAGATAGCATAGACAAAGGACCTAAACAAGATAGCATAGACAAAGAACCTAAACAAGATAGCATAGACAAAGGACCTAAACAAGATAGCATAGACAAAGAACCTAAACAAGATAGCATAGACAAAGAACCTAAACAAGATAGCATAGACAAAGGACCTAAACAAGATAGCATAGACAAAGGACCTAAACAAGATAGCATAGACAAAGGACCTAAACAAGATAGCATAGCCAAAAGACCTAAACAAGATAGCATAGACAAAGAACCTAAACAAGATAGCATAGACAAAGAACCTAAACAAGATAGCATAGACAAAGAACCTAAACAAGATAGCATAGACAAAGGACCTAAACAAGATAGCATAGACAAAGAACCTAAACAAGATAGCATAGACAAAGAACCTAAACAAGATAGCATAGCCAAAGGACCTAAACAAGATAGCATAGACAAAGGACCTAAACAAGATAGCATAGCCAAAAGACCTAAACAAGATAGCATAGACAAAGAACCTAAACAAGATAGCATAGACAAAGAACCTAAACAAGATAGCATAGACAAAGAACCTAAACAAGATAGCATAGACAAAGGACCTAAACAAGATAGCATAGACAAAGAACCTAAACAAGATAGCATAGACAAAGAACCTAAACAAGATAGCATAGCCAAAGGACCTAAACAAGATAACATAGACAAAGAACCTAAACAAGATAGCATAGACAAAGAACCTAAACAAGATAGCATAGACAAAGAACCTAAACAAGATAGCATAGCCAAAGAATCTAAACAAGATAGCATAGACAAAGAACCTAAACAAGATAGCATAGCCAAAGAACCTAAACAAGATAGCATAGACAAAGGACCTAAACAAGATAGCATAGACAAAGAACCTAAATAAGATAGCATAGACAAAGAACATAAACAAGAGAGCATAGACAAAGAACCTAAACAAGATAGCATAGCCAAAGAACCTAAACAAGATAGCATAGCCAAAGAATCTAAACAAGATAGCATAGACAAAGAACATAAACAAGATAGCATAGCCAAAGAATCTAAACAAGATAGCATAGACAAAGAACCTAAACAAGATAGCATAGACAAAGAACCTAAACAAGATAGCATAGACAAAGAACCTAAACAAGATAGCATAGACAAAGGACCTAAACAAGATAGCATAGCCAAAGGACCTAAACAAGATAGCATAGCCAAAGGACCTAAACAAGATAGCATAGACAAAGAACCTAAACAAGATAGCATAGACAAAGAACCTAAACAAGATAGCATAGCCAAAGAATCTAAACAAGATAGCATAGACAAAGGACCTAAACAAGATAGCATAGACAAAGAACCTAAACAAGATAGCATAGACAAAGGACCTAAACAAGATAGCATAGACAAAGAACCTAAACAAGATAGCATAGACAAAGGACCTAAACAAGATAGCATAGACAAAGAACCTAAACAAGATAGCATAGACAAAGAACCTAAACAAGATAGCATAGACAAAGGACCTAAACAAGATAGCATAGACAAAGGACCTAAACAAGATAGCATAGACAAAGGACCTAAACAAGATAGCATAGCCAAAAGACCTAAACAAGACAGCATAGACAAAGAACCTAAACAAGATAGCATAGACAAAGAACCTAAACAAGATAGCATAGACAAAGGACCTAAACAAGATAGCATAGACAAAGAACCTAAGCAAGATAGCATAGACAAAGAACCTAAACAAGATAGCATAGCCAAAGGACCTAAACAAGACAGCATAGACAAAGGACCTAAACAAGATAGCATAGCCAAAAGACCTAAACAAGATAGCATAGACAAAGAACCTAAACAAGATAGCATAGACAAAGAACCTAAACAAGATAGCATAGACAAAGAACCTAAACAAGATAGCATAGACAAAGGACCTAAACAAGATAGCATAGACAAAGAACCTAAACAAGATAGCATAGACAAAGAACCTAAACAAGATAGCATAGCCAAAGGACCTAAACAAGATAACATAGACAAAGAACCTAAACAAGATAGCATAGACAAAGAACCTAAACAAGATAGCATAGACAAAGAACCTAAACAAGATAGCATAGCCAAAGAATCTAAACAAGATAGCATAGACAAAGAACCTAAACAAGATAGCATAGCCAAAGAACCTAAACAAGATAGCATAGACAAAGGACCTAAACAAGATAGCATAGACAAAGAACCTAAACAAGATAGCATAGACAAAGAACATACACAAGAGAGCATAGACAAAGAACCTAAACAAGATAGCATAGCCAAAGAACCTAAACAAGATAGCATAGCCAAAGAATCTAAACAAGATAGCATAGACAAAGAACATAAACAAGATAGCATAGCCAAAGAATCTAAACAAGATAGCATAGACAAAGAACCTAAACAAGATAGCATAGACAAAGGACCTAAACAAGATAGCATAGACAAAGAACCTAAACAAGATAGCATAGACAAAGGACCTAAACAAGATAGCATAGCCAAAGAACCTAAACAAGATAGCATAGACAAAGAACCTAAACAAGATAGCATAGACAAAGGACCTAAACAAGATAGCATAGACAAAGAACCTAAACAAGATAGCATAGACAAAGGACCTAAACAAGATAGCATAGACAAAGAACCTAAACAAGATAGCATAGACAAAGAACTTAAACAAGATAGCATAGCCAAAGGACCTAAACAAGATAACATAGACAAAGAACCTAAACAAGATAGCATAGACAAAGAACCTAAACAAGATAGCATAGACAAAGAACCTAAACAAGATAGCATAGCCAAAGAATCTAAACAAGATAGCATAGACAAAGAACCTAAACAAGATAGCATAGCCAAAGAACCTAAACAAGATAGCATAGACAAAGGACCTAAACAAGATAGCATAGACAAAGAACCTAAACAAGATAGCATAGACAAAGAACATAAACAAGAGAGCATAGACAAAGAACCTAAACAAGATAGCATAGCCAAAGAACCTAAACAAGATAGCATAGCCAAAGAATCTAAACAAGATAGCATAGACAAAGAACATAAACAAGATAGCATAGCCAAAGAATCTAAACAAGATAGCATAGACAAAGAACCTAAACAAGATAGCATAGACAAAGAACCTAAACAAGATAGCATAGACAAAGAACCTAAACAAGATAGCATAGACAAAGGACCTAAACAAGATAGCATAGCCAAAGGACCTAAACAAGATAGCATAGCCAAAGGACCTAAACACGATAGCATAGACAAAGAACCTAAACAAGATAGCATAGACAAAGGACCTAAACAAGATAGCATAGACAAAGGACCTAAACAAGATAGTATAGACAAAGAACCTAAACAAGATAGCATAGCCAAAGGACCTAAACAAGATAGCATAGACAAAGAACCTAAACAAGATAGCATAGACAAAGAACCTAAACAAGATAGCATAGCCAAAGAATCTAAACAAGATAGCATAGACAAAGGACCTAAACAAGATAGCATAGACAAAGAACCTAAACAAGATAGCATAGACAAAGGACCTAAACAAGATAGCATAGACAAAGAACCTAAACAAGATAGCATAGACAAAGGACCTAAACAAGATAGCATAGACAAAGAACCTAAACAAGATAGCATAGACAAAGAACCTAAACAAGATAGCATAGACAAAGGACCTAAACAAGATAGCATAGACAAAGGACCTAAACAAGATAGCATAGACAAAGGACCTAAACAAGATAGCATAGCCAAAAGACCTAAACAAGATAGCATAGACAAAGAACCTAAACAAGATAGCATAGACAAAGAACCTAAACAAGATAGCATAGACAAAGGACCTAAACAAGATAGCATAGACAAAGAACCTAAGCAAGATAGCATAGACAAAGAACCTAAACAAGATAGCATAGCCAAAGGACCTAAACAAGACAGCATAGACAAAGGACCTAAACAAGATAGCATAGACAAAAGACCTAAACAAGATAGCATAGACAAAGAACCTAAACAAGATAGCATAGACAAAGAACCTAAACAAGATAGCATAGACAAAGAACCTAAACAAGATAGCATAGACAAAGGACCTAAACAAGATAGCATAGACAAAGAACCTAAACAAGATAGCATAGACAAAGAACCTAAACAAGATAGCATAGCCAAAGGACCTAAACAAGATAACATAGACAAAGAACCTAAACAAGATAGCATAGACAAAGAACCTAAACAAGATAGCATAGACAAAGAACCTAAACAAGATAGCATAGCCAAAGAATCTAAACAAGATAGCATAGACAAAGAACCTAAACAAGATAGCATAGCCAAAGAACCTAAACAAGATAGCATAGACAAAGGACCTAAACAAGATAGCATAGACAAAGAACCTAAACAAGATAGCATAGACAAAGAACATACACAAGAGAGCATAGACAAAGAACCTAAACAAGATAGCATAGCCAAAGAACCTAAACAAGATAGCATAGCCAAAGAATCTAAACAAGGTAGCATAGACAAAGAACATAAACAAGATAGCATAGCCAAAGAATCTAAACAAGATAGCATAGACAAAGAACCTAAACAAGATAGCATAGACAAAGGACCTAAACAAGATAGCATAGACAAAGAACCTAAACAAGATAGCATAGACAAAGGACCTAAACAAGATAGCATAGACAAAGAACCTAAACAAGATAGCATAGACAAAGAACCTAAACAAGATAGCATAGACAAAGGACCTAAACAAGATAGCATAGACAAAGGACCTAAACAAGATAGTATAGACAAAGAACCTAAACAAGATAGCATAGCCAAAGGACCTAAACAAGATAGCATAGACAAAGAACCTAAACAAGATAGCATAGACAAAGGACCTAAACAAGATAGCATAGCCAAAGGACCTACACAAGATAGCATAGACAAAGAACCTAAACAAGATAGCATAGACAAAGAACCTAAACAAGATAGCATAGACAAAGAATCTAAACAAGATAGCATAGACAAAGGACCTAAACAAGATAGCATAGCCAAAATCGGCTATGGTCACCTATGCATGAAAAAGGAGAATCTTAGTTTTAGTATGATTTTCATGTTTAATTTCGTCAAGTGAAAAGGGAAATGCATGAGTGACTTTGTATTCACAAACTGAAGCAAGGGAAAAACTCAAATTCCTAAAACAGAAATAATCTGAGTTTGTTTCGTAGAAAATGAAATGTCAAGGTTCGAGGAAAAAACATAACCTCCTCCCATTTGCTCCTTCCCCAAAGTTACATGGTCAGTGCCTTGAAGTCATACAGAAATATTTGCATGTTTTAATTCTTACCCACGCCTACTCCTGGTAATGGAGAAGGAAACAAAAAACACATAAAACTCTACCCCCCCCCCCTTTTACACCACACCCCTTCCCAAATCTAAATGGTTAGTGCCTTACAATCATTTTGTCAAATTATTCTTACCCACGACAACTCCTGGTAACGGAGAAGGAAACTCGTCAATCTCTCCAAAACCAATGGTTTTATAATATTGTAACACTCTATAGGCGTCGTCATTTAGATACTGGACCATTGTAAGTACTTTATTCACTCCCATTAAACGTTGATATTCGAACCATTCTATAAGTCGTTGTGGTAAAAGAGAACCGTAAGCTATTTTTGCACAAATTGCCATTTTCCCAATTTCACGTGTGGGATATACTACCGGGATTTTTGTCATATATAATGTACACGGATCTCCACGTTCTACCATGCCAACATGGGTAAATTTCCTGATATCATGTATTTTCTCGCATTGGTACTGAGATGCTTCTAAGGGAGAGAATCCAAAATTGTTTTTGATATAAGCTTGTGTGATGATATATTCTGGTATGCTATTCTTGCTAAATAGGCAACAATCAAATGCTTTGTTTTGTGAACCATCCCATACATTAATTGTGATGCCGGTAAACTGATCCCATCGCTCATTCGGGGTAGCAACGGCAGAATAAAGATATACCTCTCCTACTGGTATACGGGTCACGAAATAGAAACCAGTTTGTATGTTCTGAAATAATAGTAATTAAAATATTTCATTATTTCTTTAATATCATACCATTCATTGCAAATATAGTGTTAAACAGTGATGGTCGTCTATATGAATTAAACATTAATGACTTGAGACAGACACCACGATGTGGCAGAGCTAAACCGTTTAATGGAATACAATTGTTCAGTTTATACAGTAATACCTACATGTTGAGATGAAATATAGAAATAAGTGATTTAGTGATTCTCAATCAATGTCCATCTCAAGTTAAATGGTCCATGTTTTATATTCACTCTTCACAGTCTGAATGAATGAATACGACGTTGAATTTCTCTATGGAGATTTAACATTACATGGTCGCCATCTTTGTTTCTAATAGGACGCTGAATTGTTTATCTTGCTTTGTTAAATATTCCTCTACATTTTTCAATAACAACTTTCTGTTTATCTGAAGTTTGTTTGTGAGTTGAATATCACAACGTTGTCTTGTATGGCCTGCGGATCTTTCGGCTTCCATTTACCTAACGGTTGACATCAAGAAGAATTTCAAGGACATCCCATCAAATGCATCCAGGTTGCACTTCCGGTATAAACAATATCAGAAAGGACAGGTTACACTTCCGTTATAAACAATGTCCGAAAGGTCATTCAAATGAAGGATATAAAATCATACAATGAAATGTACAAATGCAAAACAACATATTAGATTGATTGATTTAGTGATAGTCATTTAAACGTCACGAGAACAGTATTTGGGGTGTATTCATGACGAGTGATTGAGTGATTGTTATTTAACGCCAAATGAGCAATTTTGCAGCCCTATCATGGCGAGGACAAGTAACATTTGATTAGACGGTGATGTCTGTATTGTACGACGGATGTCACTAGTGGAGCAGGAACTGCTTACCCTTCCGGAGCACCTGATTTCACCCCCGGTTTTTAGTAGGGTTCGTGTTACTCGATCTTTAGTTTTCAGTGTTGTGTTTTGTAAATCGTTTTTTGTACTTGTTGTCCTTTTTCTTTTAGCCTTTGTATTGTCTGTCCTTTTTCGACCTGCGGATTATGATAAACTCTTCTTATGGTACTTGCTCACTGAAACAATAGTCCGAATATAGACATGTTGCTCACCTTGAACACATTATTGTAGTTCCGAGCCAACCAGTCTTTACTCATCCTCCTTAATACGGTGTACTTAGTGGAGAAGCAAAAGATACCAATTTTATATTCTTTGGTTCGAACCCACGATCTACCATACCAGAGGCGAGCTGGTAAACCATTACCCCACCAATACGGCTATATTCATGACGAAATCGCTTTTTAAACAATAATTCGTGTATATAAAAGATGCCACTGGAAGGGTCAGTGGAGGGATGATATGGTTGTCGCAAATAAAAGTCGTACTTAAAAAGCATACAACTAAAAAAGAAATCACTGCAAACAAAACCACAATGACCAGTACCAGACAAAACTACTGAGGTAGGAGGAAATGATTTCTAGAGCCATTTAACTGAGAAATGTACGATGTGCCCCCGAAGCTGGTGTTAGGAAACGACCATTTGTTTTTAAGGGTGAATATATATGTTTCTTTTTCTTTTTTTCCTGAAAAATCCACAAAATAAAAAAAAAGCAGATCTTGGAGTTTTCAACTTTTTGGTAAAATGATTAAACTATTTATTATTCATGTCCAATCAAAATTAATAATATGATGTTTGTTTCTTGTGAGAACAATATTTCTGGCCGGGGTAGAGGGGGCATAGAGCTCATTAAAGATAAATGGTAGGTCCCTTAATGGGGAAAGATAAAAGTGGCTTATGAAGGGTATTCTGATTTGGAACTATTGAAATTTATTTGGTTATATTTTCCTCATATTGAAAAAAACAAAGAACCTTACCAGGAGAATGCCGCTGACCGTATCATTCTTTTTATATTCATGTACTACTAGTAAAACGGTACACAGTAGAAATATTGTCACTGCATAGACCTTCATTGACGCTCGACAGTTACGTATCATAATAATGTACTACCAGTAACACGGTACACAGTAGAAATATTGTCACTGCATAGACCTTCATTGACACACGACACTTACGTATCATAATAATGTACTAAACAACATGATAGTCACACAAATCAGATGTTACACAGATATTGTTGGCGAGTCACTCCATGTAGTCCGTGGACAGGATAGTCAGACAAATCAGATGTTACACAGAAATTGTTGGCGAGTCACTCCATGTAGTCCGTGAACAGGATAGTTAGACAAATCAGATGTTACACAGAAATTGTTGGCGAGTCACTCCATGTAGTCCGTGAACATGATAGTCACACAAATCAGATGTTACACAGAAATTGTTGGCGAGTCATACAGAACTCCATGTAGTCCGTGAACATGATAATCAGACACACCAAACGTCACCCAGAACTTGCTCTGGGGCCATGCATACTGACCTCCATGTAGTTCGGTTATGTCCAATACGTTATTGGGTACTTTGAGATTGTCTCAGAAAATCATAAAGTTAAACGAGATTGTCTCAGACAACAAAATATCACAGACATTGTCGAAGTTTATTAATAGTTATTACCCAAATTGTGTGAAACTCCGTGATCGATATCGATGAAGAAATCAGGATCAATACTGTAGATCTCTTCTAAAGCGTCTTTACACTTGATTTTAATATCAATATTAGTACATACTTAATCCTGCAGAAACATCAACACAATAAGACAAATTATTTGTCGATTACTCATTATAATCTTATCTTATTAAAAAACATACCAGACATCTCGCTTTCAACAGAAATTTACAGATCGGCCATTATGTATATATATGTACTACCATCCAACAAAAATCATCAGAAATTTTAAATATTTTTCAAAATATCCTCAGAAGTCATAATTATACCGAAATAATATTACGAATCCATAAGACGATGACAGCGTATTATCATAGCTTCATAACTAAACCGAATACACATATTTTGTTATCTCTTGGAAATAAATAAATATATTAACACAATACACAAACTGAGATATAAATTGTTCTCCTAGATATATACATAAGATATTTCCTTAAAGATATTTCCTTATATATCTCTTCACACCTCCCCTTTACGGTGATAACTGCTGTTATTCAATGTAAACGTCAAAGTGTTGTCTCGGGGAATAAGCTTGATCAGTCATCAATTACAAACCCAATACATATTCTAAAATATTGTACAAAGCCAATAGCACTTCCTTCACGGTTTTCGTGTTGTTTCTGTAAAACTGTGTATCAAGTAAACATAGAATTACATTAATGGTTACATGGGAACTAAATAGATCCACATCTTTTCCATTATGTTAGCTCATTTGTCTGAACATTAAGTAAGCCATTCTTATTATTTGACGTCCGTCGCCTGTTAACTTTTTATATGTTTAATTTTCTCCTTCTAAATCACTTGACTAAATAAAATGAAAATTGGACAGGGATGTACCCCTTTAAATACTACCATAATGTTAGTACATTGGGCTCATTTGTCTGATGGTTGTGTAAGCCAATTTTATCATTTGGCGTCCGTCGTCTGTAAAGTTTTGATGTTTAATCTTCTCCTTCTTAACCACTTGACTAAATAAAATAAAAAGTGGACAGGGATGTGCCCCTTTAAAGACTGTACCATATTGTTAGCTCATTTGGCTCATTTGTATGAAGGTTAAGTAAGCCATTCGTATTATTTGGCGTCCGTCGTCCGTTAACTTTTTAGAGGTTTTATTTTCTCCTTCTACATCACCTGACTAAATAAAATAAAAAGTGGACAGGAATGTACCCCTTTAATTACGGTACCATATTGTTAGCTCATCTGGCAAAAAGTTAAGTAAGCTTTCGTTATTATTCTCCTCCTAAATCACTGGACCAAAAGTAAATGAAAAATGGATAGAGGTGATTCTTGGATGTACCTCTTTGATTTTGTTCATATTGTTAGCTCATTTGTTCAGAGGTTACGTAAACTTTTGTCATTATGTGACGTCTGTCGTCCGTTGGTTTTCACATTTTCAGTCTTCAAAACAACTTGACTAAATAAAATTTAAAAAATGAACACGGATGTACCCCTTTATAGATTTTACCATATTGTTTGCTCATTTTTCTAAAGCTTATGCCACCGTTTGCTATTATGTGTGATGTCCGTCGTCCGTTAACTTACTTGTCACTTTTTTAATTTTCTCCTCCTAAATCACTGGACTGAATTAAATGTAAAGTGGACATGGATGTACCCCTTCCAATGTTTTTGTCATATTGCAAGCTCATTTGTCCAAAGACTTAGTGAGCTTTTGTTTTTATGTGAAACAAAGCAAAGAGGGCTATTTTTTTTCTAAAAATATACTTTTCTCAAAACAGGTAAAAAGGTTACTATTTTCCACTGGAATGGGTTTAAATATCGATAATAGATACTAGGTGATGAGCAGTTTAACATAGCATTTCTGTAAAACTTGTGGGTTTGTAAATTTTTGTTGCATACATTTTACATTTGTTTGTTTGTTTGGTTTTTATTCCCTAGAAGGCTCTACCTTAACTCCGTGCATGTGATTATATAATGTTGTCTGTTGTCTTTGTTTGACGTGCTTTAGGGACGGGTAGTGTTCAACATTCTAGTTTGAATGCACTTTGAGGGTCGCGGCGGGGAGGATGGGTTCTGATCCCGCATTCCCATCGAAATAAAGTGATGTATCACTTATTCCGATAATTAAAGATTCACTTCCCAAATCTCGATACAGTTTAATCCTGAAATTCCGATGTTTAAATACCGAAACTTTGAATTCGCATGAAAAATAAGTCTAAATCTCTATTTCTCGAAAAAAAAAATCAGATATCCGTTTGCCACTTTACATTGAGTGACAAAAACATTTCTCAATATTACAAAGGTTAGAATAACAGTTGTATATAAGTACGTGCTTACAAGCTAAACATAGCTTCAGGATTAAGGCCAAATTACTTCAGTTTAATAAAGCCTTTATACATGTAATTTAATACATTGTAATAAATACTACAAAATTTTTAAAAAGTAAAATAATTTCAGGCTAATCACGCAAAATATTAAAGGAAATTAATATCTTACTTACATATTTCTAGTTCTGAGATAACTTTATGTAATTACACATTGAAAACCATGGAAACGTGTCATATTAAAACATGTTCCCCGCTTACTGTATCACATATCAACTACGATATCAAGTCAATATTTCGCGCGCATATTTTTACACAGTTTCATGTATCTCCCTTTCAATTAATTCATAATTCTCGTATAAACCCCACAATTTCACTATACAGGGGTGTAGTTTGGACCAATTAAGTTGGTTAACCCCGCCATTTTTTATTGGAGTGCCTCTGCCAATCCAGGAAAGTGACTGATCATATATTTGTGTGTTAAGGGTTTCAATTTTGCTTCCTTCTACGATTTTCTTATTGGGTTTTGGAACTGTTCCGACCACTAGTGTGGTATTTTGGAACTGTTCCGACAGCTAGTGTGGTATTTTGGAACTGTTCCAACAGCTAGTGTGGTATTTTGGAACTGTTCCGACAGCTAGTGTGGTATTTTGGAACTGTTCCGACAGCTAGTGTGGTATTTTGGAACTGTTCCAACAGCTAGTGTGGTATTTTGGAACTGTTCCGACAGCTAGTGTGGTATTTTGGAACTGTTCCGACAGCTAGTGTGGTATTTTGGAACTGTTCTTACAGCTAGTGTGGTATTTTGGAACTGTTCCGACAGCTAGTGTGGTATTTTGGAACTGTTCCAACAGCTAGTGTGGTATTTTGGAACTGTTCTTACAGCTAGTGTGGTATTTTGGAACTGTTCCGACAGCTAGTGTGGTATTTTGGAACTGTTCTTACAGCTAGTGTGGTATTTTGGAACTGTTCCAACAGCTAGTGTGGTATTTTGGAACTGTTCTTACAGCTAGTGTGGTATTTTGGAACTGTTCTTACAGCTAGTGTGGTATTTTGGAACTGTTCCGACAGCTAGTGTGGTATTTTGGAACTGTTCCAACAGCTAGTGTGGTATTTTGGAACTGTTCCGACAGCTAGTGTGGTATTTTGGAACTGTTCCGACAGCTAGTGTGGTATTTTGGAACTGTTCTTACAGCTAGTGTGGTATTTTGGAACTGTTCCGACAGCTAGTGTGGTATTTTGGAACTGTTCTTACAGCTAGTGTGGTATTTTGGAACTGTTCCAACAGCTAGTGTGGTATTTTGGAACTGTTCTTACAGCTAGTGTGGTATTTTGGAACTGTTCCGACAGCTAGTGTGGTATTTTGGAACTGTTCCGACAGCTAGTGTGGTATTTTGGAACTGTTCCGACAGCTAGTGTGGTATTTTGGAACTGTTCTTACAGCTAGTGTGGTATTTTGGAACTGTTTTTACAGCTAGTGTGGTATTTTGGAACTGTTCTTACAGCTAGTGTGGTATTTTGGAACTGTTCCGACAGCTAGTGTGGTATTTTGGAACTGTTCCGACAGCTAGTGTGGTATTTTGGAACTGTTCCAACAGCTAGTGTGGTATTTTGGAACTGTTCCGACAGCTAGTGTGGTATTTTGGAACTGTTCCGACAGCTAGTGTGGTATTTTGGAACTGTTCTTACAGCTAGTGTGGTATTTTGGAACTGTTCTTACAGCTAGTGTGGTATTTTGGAACTGTTCCGACAGCTAGTGTGGTATTTTGGAACTGTTCCGACAGCTAGTGTGGTATTTTGGAACTGTTCCGACAGCTAGTGTGGTATTTTGGAACTGTTCCAACAGCTAGTGTGGTATTTTGGAACTGTTCTTACAGCTAGTGTGGTATTTTGGAACTGTTCCGACAGCTAGTGTGGTATTTTGGAACTGTTCTTACAGCTAGTGTGGTATTTTGGAACTGTTCCGACAGCTAGTGTGGTATTTTGGAACTGTTCTTACAGCTAGTGTGGTATTTTGGAACTGTTCCGACAGCTAGTGTGGTATTTTGGAACTGTTCCGACAGCTAGTGTGGTATTTTGGAACTGTTCCGACAGCTAGTGTGGTATTTTGGAACTGTTCTTACAGCTAGTGTGGTATTTTGGAACTGTTCCGACAGCTAGTGTGGTATTTTGGAACTGTTCCGACAGCTAGTGTGGTATTTTGGAACTGTTCCAACAGCTAGTGTGGTATTTTGGAACTGTTCTTACAGCTAGTGTGGTATTTTGGAACTGTTCCAACAGCTAGTGTGGTATTTTGGAACTGTTCTTACAGCTAGTGTGGTATTTTGGAACTGTTCCGACAGCTAGTGTGGTATTTTGGAACTGTTCCGACAGCTAGTGTGGTATTTTGGAACTGTTCCGACAGCTAGTGTGGTATTTTGGAACTGTTCTTACAGCTAGTGTGGTATTTTGGAACTGTTCCGACAGCTAGTGTGGTATTTTGGAACTGTTCCAACAGCTAGTGTGGTATTTTGGAACTGTTCTTACAGCTAGTGTGGTATTTTGGAACTGTTCCGACAGCTAGTGTGGTATTTTGGAACTGTTCCGACAGCTAGTGTGGTATTTTGGAACTGTTCCAACAGCTAGTGTGGTATTTTGGAACTGTTCTTACAGCTAGTGTGGTATTTTGGAACTGTTCCGACAGCTAGTGTGGTATTTTGGAACTGTTCTTACAGCTAGTGTGGTATTTTGGAACTGTTCCGACAGCTAGTGTGGTATTTTGGAACTGTTCCGACAGCTAGTGTGGTATTTTGGAACTGTTCCGACAGCTAGTGTGGTATTTTGGAACTGTTCTTACAGCTAGTGTGGTATTTTGGAACTGTTCTTACAGCTAGTGTGGTATTTTGGAACTGTTCCGACAGCTAGTGTGGTATTTTGGAACTGTTCTTACAGCTAGTGTGGTATTTTGGAACTGTTCCAACAGCTAGTGTGGTATTTTGGAACTGTTCTTACAGCTAGTGTGGTATTTTGGAACTGTTCCAACAGCTAGTGTGGTATTTTGGAACTGTTTTTACAGCTAGTGTGGTATTTTGGAACTGTTCCGACAGCTAGTGTGGTATTTTGGAACTGTTCCAACAGCTAGTGTGGTATTTTGGAACTGTTCCAACAGCTAGTGTGGTATTTTGGAACTGTTCTTACAGCTAGTGTGGTATTTTGGAACTGTTCTTACAGCTAGTGTGGTATTTTGGAACTGTTCTTACAGCTAGTGTGGTATTTTGGAACTGTTCTTACAGCTAGTGTGGTATTTTGGAACTGTTCCGACAGCTAGTGTGGTATTTTGGAACTGTTTTTACAGCTAGTGTGGTATTTTGGAACTGTTCTTACAGCTAGTGTGGTATTTTGGAACTGTTCCAACAGCTAGTGTGGTATTTTGGAACTGTTTTTACAGCTAGTGTGGTATTTTGGAACTGTTCTTACAGCTAGTGTGGTATTTTGGAACTGTTCCAACAGCTAGTGTGGTATTTTGGAACTGTTCCAACAGCTAGTGTGGTATTTTGGAACTGTTTTTACAGCTAGTGTGGTATTTTGGAACTGTTCTTACAGCTAGTGTGGTATTTTGGAACTGTTCCAACAGCTAGTGTGGTATTTTGGAACTGTTCCGACAGCTAGTGTGGTATTTTGGAACTGTTTTTACAGCTAGTGTGGTATTTTGGAACTGTTCCAACAGCTAGTGTGGTATTTTGGAACTGTTCTTACAGCTAGTGTGGTATTTTGGAACTGTTTTTACAGCTAGTGTGGTATTTTGGAACTGTTCTTACAGCTAGTGTGGTATTTTGGAACTGTTTTTACAGCTAGTGTGGTATTTTGGAACTGTTTTTACAGCTAGTGTGGTATTTTGGAACTGTTCCAACAGCTAGTGTGGTATTTTGGAACTGTTCCAACAGCTAGTGTGGTATTTTGGAACTGTTTTTACAGCTAGTGTGGTATTTTGGAACTGTTCTTACAGCTAGTGTGGTATTTTGGAACTGTTTTTACAGCTAGTGTGGTATTTTGGAACTGTTCCAACAGCTAGTGTGGTATTTTGGAACTGTTCCGACAGCTAGTGTGGTATTTTGGAACTGTTTTTACAGCTAGTGTGGTATTTTGGAACTGTTCCGACAGCTAGTGTGGTATTTTGGAACTGTTCCAACAGCTAGTGTGGTATTTTGGAACTGTTCTTACAGCTAGTGTGGTATTTTGGAACTGTTTTTACAGCTAGTGTGGTATTTTGGAACTGTTCTTACAGCTAGTGTGGTATTTTGGAACTGTTCCAACAGCTAGTGTGGTATTTTGGAACTGTTTTTACAGCTAGTGTGGTATTTTGGAACTGTTCTTACAGCTAGTGTGGTATTTTGGAACTGTTCCACCAGCTAGTGTGGTATTTTGGAACTGTTTTTACAGCTAGTGTGGTATTTTGGAACTGTTCTTACAGCTAGTGTGGTATTTTGGAACTGTTCCAACAGCTAGTGTGGTATTTTGGAACTGTTCCAACAGCTAGTGTGGTATTTTGGAACTGTTTTTACAGCTAGTGTGGTATTTTGGAACTGTTCCAACAGCTAGTGTGGTATTTTGGAACTGTTCCAACAGCTAGTGTGGTATTTTGGAACTGTTCTTACAGCTAGTGTGGTATTTTGGAACTGTTCCAACAGCTAGTGTGGTATTTTGGAACTGTTCCGACAGCTAGTGTGGTATTTTGGAACTGTTTTTACAGCTAGTGTGGTATTTTGGAACTGTTCTTACAGCTAGTGTGGTATTTTGGAACTGTTTTTACAGCTAGTGTGGTATTTTGGAACTGTTCCGACAACTAGTGTGGTATTTTGGAACTGTTCTTACAGCTAGTGTGGTATTTTGGAACTGTTTTTACAGCTAGTGTGGTATTTTGGAACTGTTCCGACAGCTAGTGTGGTATTTTGGAACTGTTCTTACAGCTAGTGTGGTATTTTGGAACTGTTTTTACAGCTAGTGTGGTATTTTGGAACTGTTCCGACAGCTAGTGTGGTATTTTGGAACTGTTCCAACAGCTAGTGTGGTATTTTGGAACTGTTCTTACAGCTAGTGTGGTATTTTGGAACTGTTCCGACAGCTAGTGTGGTATTTTGGAACTGTTCTTACAGCTAGTGTGGTATTTTGGAACTGTTCCGACAGCTAGTGTGGTATTTTGGAACTGTTCCGACAGCTAGTGTGGTATTTTGGAACTGTTCCGACAGCTAGTGTGGTATTTTGGAACTGTTCCAACAGCTAGTGTGGTATTTTGGAACTGTTCTTACAGCTAGTGTGGTATTTTGGAACTGTTCCGACAGCTAGTGTGGTATTTTGGAACTGTTCTTACAGCTAGTGTGGTATTTTGGAACTGTTCCGACAGCTAGTGTGGTATTTTGGAACTGTTCTTACAGCTAGTGTGGTATTTTGGAACTGTTCCGACAGCTAGTGTGGTATTTTGGAACTGTTCCGACAGCTAGTGTGGTATTTTGGAACTGTTCCGACAGCTAGTGTGGTATTTTGGAACTGTTCTTACAGCTAGTGTGGTATTTTGGAACTGTTCTTACAGCTAGTGTGGTATTTTGGAACTGTTCCGACAGCTAGTGTGGTATTTTGGAACTGTTCCGACAGCTAGTGTGGTATTTTGGAACTGTTCCGACAGCTAGTGTGGTATTTTGGAACTGTTCTTACAGCTAGTGTGGTATTTTGGAACTGTTCCGACAGCTAGTGTGGTATTTTGGAACTGTTCCGACAGCTAGTGTGGTATTTTGGAACTGTTCCGACAGCTAGTGTGGTATTTTGGAACTGTTCCGACAGCTAGTGTGGTATTTTGGAACTGTTCTTACAGCTAGTGTGGTATTTTGGAACTGTTCCGACAGCTAGTGTGGTATTTTGGAACTGTTCCAACAGCTAGTGTGGTATTTTGGAACTGTTCCGACAGCTAGTGTGGTATTTTGGAACTGTTTTTACAGCTAGTGTGGTATTTTGGAACTGTTCTTACAGCTAGTGTGGTATTTTGGAACTGTTCCGACAGCTAGTGTGGTATTTTGGAACTGTTCCGACAGCTAGTGTGGTATTTTGGAACTGTTCCAACAGCTAGTGTGGTATTTTGGAACTGTTCTTACAGCTAGTGTGGTATTTTGGAACTGTTCCGACAGCTAGTGTGGTATTTTGGAACTGTTCTTACAGCTAGTGTGGTATTTTGGAACTGTTCCGACAGCTAGTGTGGTATTTTGGAACTGTTCCGACAGCTAGTGTGGTATTTTGGAACTGTTTTTACAGCTAGTGTGGTATTTTGGAACTGTTCTTACAGCTAGTGTGGTATTTTGGAACTGTTCTTACAGCTAGTGTGGTATTTTGGAACTGTTCCGACAGCTAGTGTGGTATTTTGGAACTGTTCCGACAGCTAATGTGGTATTTTGGAACTGTTCCAACAGCTAGTGTGGTATTTTGGAACTGTTCTTACAGCTAGTGTGGTATTTTGGAACTGTTCCGACAGCTAGTGTGGTATTTTGGAACTGTTCCGACAGCTAGTGTGGTATTTTGGAAGTGTTCCGAAAGCTAGTGTGGTATTTTGGAACTGTTCCGACAGCTAGTGTGGTATTGTGGAACTGCTCCGACAGCTAGTGTGGTATTTTGGAACTGTTCCGACAGCTAGTGTGGTATTTTGGAACTGTTCTTACAGCTAGTGTGGTATTTTTGTATTTTCGTTTTACCTTGAAATTTCAAGACATCCATTCATGGTGTATACCCAACTACCAGACGTATAAAACAACGTTTATAAATGCACAGTTTTATAGACTGTAAATGCCTTGGTTGCAGTATAAACGTGTTTTCGTGTTCTAGGTTTCGTTATTCATCCTGACTCTGTAAATAGATAGCATTTTTGCTACATGCAAAAGAATGAATTTTTTTTTCCTTCTTTTTTTTTTGCTTGTTCAACGTGAAATTTAATTTTATTTCACGTTCTTCCGTGCACACATACGTCCAGTACTACAATCAGTAGAATTTAAACATGTGCAGCATAACGTATTCTACTAAAAAAAAATAATAGATTACAACAAAAGGAGCTTAAACAGTGGTGGTCAACACTATAATTAGTCCACCAATATCACCAAAACAGATAACCACAGCTCAGCTCAAATAATTGAACACAAAACAAGACCACGCCATTTGACGATGGATATCTGGTTGCTGGTTTGAGACGGGTAGAAACATGTGGCGGTATTAAACCGGTCAATTGATCCTAACAAATTAAAACTAATAAATCAGATACAAGTAACATTTGCTCTGGATATTTTTTTTTAATTTGTTGTTGTTGTTATTATTGTTGTTGTTGTTGTTGTTGTTGTTGTTGTTGTTGTTGTTGTTGTTGTTGTTGTTGTTGTTGTTGTTGTTGTTATTGTTGTTATTGTTGTTGTTATTGTTGTTGTTGTTGTTGTTGTTGTTATTGTTATTATTGTTGTTGTTGTTGTCGTTGTTGTTGTTGTTGTTGTTGCTTGCATGTAGCTTTCATTCCCGGTGGTGAGTTTAGATCATGGGTTCGACACCTGATCGGGTAAAACCAAAGACTATCTGTATGGATTAGAATTAATTTAAATCTTATTATTTTCATTGGTGGAGGAAACAGGAAAAAATCATCCCGACCACAGGCGCACATGGCACGGAATTACCATTCCCCCTTTATTTTGACTTTCTGCTTACTTTTTTTTTCCAATAAAATTTCTTTATTATTTCATCTCTATTTCCTTTATATATTGTGTTCGTGTGTACATAGCCACACATTAAAATCATCGTTGATATTGTAAATCTCCTCAGCTATACAGAAAAATGGGACTCATAATTCACAGGGAATTCTTTTCTTAATTTAGATATTTAAAGGATGAGATTTGATTAGCTATAAAGACAGTTGTCGGGACTTATCAGAATGTTCTAAAACGATCACATGACTACGAGGATTTCTCTGCCAGTTGATCTAAGGTTGGTGAGAGGAGGGTATTCGAAGGTTGATTAGCTGTGGGTTGCCGGCGAAAGGTTAACGCCACTTTCAACAATATTTCAGTTATATCGTGGCGGTCGGTGTTATTGTTAGAGGAAACCGGAGTGCCCGGAGACAACCACCGACCTGCCGCAACGCACTGACAAACTTTATCACATAATGTTGTATCGAGTACACCTGGCTTGAGCTGGATTCGAACTCACAACGTTAGTGGTGATAGACACTGATTGCATAGGTAGTTATAAATCCAACTACCATACGATAACAACCACGAGGGGCCCTATGTGAAATAGTAAGATATGTAGACATTTCTTTGCGACATAAAACAGCATATGTTAGTATTATCGTAATTAATCATTGTTCAGTAGTCTACGATTAATAATCTAGTAATTAACTATTTTTATGTAGGATTTGGTTTATAATTTGGCCATTAGCAGTTGTAGGGTTTTGTTTATAGCAAAAATAGCGGTATTTAATTGTCTAACTCTCCCACCGTGATGTATGGTCAGTATAAGAAAAAGAAACCCTATTATTAATTAGAAAGTGAAGGCAACTTAAATGAGAATATGAAGTCGTAAATAAGACAGGATGTGTTGGCCTATAACTCGTATTTTCAAACGTTTCTGTCACAAGGCCTTCATCAGTGTTTTATTTCGTCAAAGATTGTTACATTTTGGTACAACTAAGATATACTATACAGTTTACTATCAAGCAAAGCCACAACTAGACTTGCTTTAATAATGCTGCTATCAAAGTTGAAATCTTGACTGACCATTTGTATTTATATAATTACTTAACTAACAACATTTCTTTACTGATTACATGTGGATAATAAATATAAGTGGTTAGTCAAGATTTTAACTTTCATAGCAACAATTTATTTAAAGAGTTTATTAATAAGGCAATCTAAAGCTCAACACTTTAAAGCTCAAGCATATATGTACATGATATTGATTTGTGGAAAATGTCTAATGTTTTGAAATTGTTTGAAATATTTGAAAACATGTGACAAATCTATTTATAGAAAAGAACAAAAATAATTTCGGCATAAAATGAAAATAGATTTTACGTTGCCACATAAGTAACTATTGAATTGCAGTAGATAGATTATTACACAATTGTAAAAAAAAAATAGAAAAAGATAATTAACTTCGTTTAATTACTGGAGAATTTTTACCCACAAGGAAGACGTCTGTTACTAAGGAAAATATAATTAATGGGGCATTGCATGACGACATGGTATAAGGTATTTTATCTGTCTGTGATCTCCAGATGTCACGATGCTATAAATCGATAGCTTAATTGCTCAGACGATTTGATTGTATTCGTGCAATCTGCATTATAGATACTGACGGAAATGTGTTACTTAGATGACTTGCATTCACTGAAAGAGGAGACATATTGTAGACATGAAAAACAATGTTTACTGATATATCTGAGGAAATGTGGAAAGAAGAGAGAACAGCGTAAAAGACACGTTGTACTTTTTTTTCTGACACATATTCTGTTCCGTTCTGACTGGTACGTTATGTTTCAATTGTGATCTCTCCAGAGTAAGATTTTTCTACTGTTCAACTTCAATTCTGGTTGATATTTGCATAGAAAACGGGAGCGGTCATTTTGTGCTTTTCTCTTTTCGCCTTTAATTTTACATAGCGAAAACGTGAAATGTCCTCTCCATATATTAGACATTTTATCATACAATAATACCTTCTTATATCATTATCAACATTAGATACAAGATTCAGCTCTAATCCCTATATGACAAACATTTTTGCAACCAAATCTCAAATCATGCTAATTTTGTCTCAAGTAACCCTTTATATAGTCGAATTTTGGATGTAAATTCCAGATTCGGCCATGAAATATCAATTTTAGAGGAATCCTGTTACCACGGTAATATATTTCACATATCTCCATGCTCTTTGTACACTAATTACGAGTTGAGCAGGAGCTGCTAACCCTTCCGGATCACCCGAGCCCAACCCTGGTTGTTAGTGGGGTTCGTCTTTAGTGTTCTGTTTTGTATTTGTAAATCATTGTTTATCCTTATCTCTTGGGGGGGGGGGGGGGGGGAGGGGGAGGGGGGAATTGTATTGTCTGTCCTTTGATATAGGGATTCTGATTACCCCTTTGATATCTTCAAACTTTTACCCATTGTATTGTCTGCCCTTCTTCGATCTACGGTTTCTGATCTGATTTACCCATTTGGCATCTTCAAACTTTTACCCATTGTATTGTCTGCCCTTCTTCGATCTACGGTTTCTGATCTGATTTACCCATTTGGCATCTTCAAACTTTTGCCCATTGTATTGTCTGCCCTTCTTCGATCTACGGTTTGTGATCTGATTACCCCTTTGGTATCTTCAAACATTTGCCCATTGTATTGTCGACCCTTCGTCGATCTACGGTTTCTGATCTGATTACCCCTTTGGTATCTTCAAACATTTGCCCATTGTATTGTCCGCCCTTCTTCGATCTACGGTTTCTAATCTGATTACCTCTTTGGTATCTTCAAACTTTTGCCCATTGTATTGTCTGCCCTTCTTCGATCTACGGTTTCTAATCTGATTTCCCCTGTGGTATCTTCAAACTTTTGCCCATTGTATTGTCTGCCCTTCTTTGATCTACGGTTTCTGATCTGATTACCCCTATGGTATCTTCAAACTTTTGCCCATTGTATTGTCTGCCTTTCTTTGATCTACGGTTTCTGATCTGATTACCTCTTTGGTATCTTCCATCTTTTGCCCATTGTATTGTCTGCCCTTCTTTGATCTACGGTTTCTGATCTGATTACCTCTTTGGTATCTTCCATCTTTTGCCCATTGTATTGTCTGCCCTTCTTTGATCTACGGTTTCTGATCTGATTACCTCTTTGGTATCTTCCATCTTTTGCCCATTGTATTGTCTACCCTTCTTTGATCTACGGTTTCTGATCTGATTACCCCTATGGTATCTTCAAACTTTTGCCCATTGTATTGTCTGCCTTTCTTTGATCTACGGTTTCTGATCTGATTACCCCTGTGGTATCTTCAAACTTTTGCCCATTGTATTGTCTGCCTTTCTTTGATCTACGGTTTCTGATCTGATTACCTCTTTGGTATCTTCCATCTTTTGCCCATTGTATTGTCTGCCCTTCTTTGATCTACGGTTTCTGATCTGATTACCCCTGTGGTATCTTCAAACATTTGCCCATTGTATTGTCTGTCCTTCTTTGATCTACGGTTTCTGATCTGATTACCCCTGTGGTATCTTCAAACATTTGCCCATTGTATTGTCTGTCCTTCTTTGATCTACGGTTTCTGATCTGATTACCCCTGTGGTATCTTCAAACTTTTGCCCATTGTATTGTCTGCCCTTCTTCGATCTACGGTTTGTGATCTGATTACCTCTTTGGTATCTTCAAACTTTTGCCCAATGTATTGTCTGCCCATCGTTGATCTACGGTTTCTAATCTGATTACCTCTTTGGTATCTTCAAACTTTTGCTCATTGTATTGTCTGCCCTTCTTTGATCTACGGTTTCTGATCTGATTACCCCTGTGGTATCTTCAAACTTTTACCCATTGTATTGTCTGCCCTTCTTTGATCTACGGTTTCTGATCTGATTACCTCTTTGGTATCTTCCATCTTTTGCCCATTGTATTGTCTGCCCTTCTTTGATCTACGGTTTCTGATCTGATTACCCCTGTGGTATCTTCAAACTTTTACCCATTGTATTGTCTGCCCTTCTTTGATCTACGGTTTCTGATCTGATTACCTCTTTGGTATCTTCCATCTTTTGCCCATTGTATTGTCTGCCCTTCTTTGATCTACGGTTTCTGATCTGATTACCCCTGTGGTATCTTCAAACTTTTACCCATTGTATTGTCTGCCCTTCTTTGATCTACGGTTTCTGATCTGATTACCTCTTTGGTATCTTCCATCTTTTGCCCATTGTATTGTCTGCCCTTCTTTGATCTACGGTTTCTGATCTGATTACCCCTGTGGTATCTTCAAACTTTTACCCATTGTATTGTCTGCCCTTCTTTGATCTACGGTTTCTGATCTGATTACCTCTTTGGTATCTTCCATCTTTTGCCCATTGTATTGTCTGCCCTTCTTTGATCTACGGTTTCTGATCTGATTACCCCTGTGGTATCTTCAAACTTTTACCCATTGTATTGTCTGCCCTTCTTTGATCTACGGTTTCTGATCTGATTACCTCTTTGGTATCTTCCATCTTTTGCCCATTGTATTGTCTGCCCTTCTTTGATCTACGGTTTCTGATCTGATTACCCCTGTGGTATCTTCAAACTTTTACCCATTGTATTGTCTGCCCTTCTTTGATCTACGGTTTCTGATCTGATTACCTCTTTGGTATCTTCCATCTTTTGCCCATTGTATTGTCTGCCCTTCT
Organism: Bathymodiolus septemdierum; assembly: GCA_963383655.1. Lineage (NCBI taxonomy): Eukaryota > Metazoa > Mollusca > Bivalvia > Mytilida > Modiolidae > Bathymodiolus > Bathymodiolus septemdierum. The sequence goes on from OY726531.1 coordinate 3,993,302, forward strand.
TTGATCTACGGTTTCTGATCTGATTACCCCTGTGGTATCTTCAAACTTTTACCCATTGTATTGTCTGCCCTTCTTTGATCTACGATTTCTGATCTGATTACCCCTGTGGTATCTTCAAACTTTTACCCATTGTATTGTCTGCCCTTCTTTGATCTACGGTTTCTGATCTGATTACCTCTTTGGTATCTTCCATCTTTTGCCCATTGTATTGTCTGCCCTTCTTTGATCTACGGTTTCTGATCTGATAACCCCTGTGGTATCTTCAAACTTTTACCCATTGTATTGTCTGCCCTTCTTTGATCTACGATTTCTGATCTGATTACCCCTGTGGTATCTTCAAACTTTTACCCATTGTATTGTCTGCCCTTCTTTGATCTACGGTTTCTGATCTGATTACCTCTTTGGTATCTTCCATCTTTTGCCCATTGTATTGTCTGCCCTTCTTTGATCTACGGTTTCTGATCTGATTACCCCTGTGGTATCTTCAAACTTTTACCCATTGTATTGTCTGCCCTTCTTTGATCTACGGTTTCTGATCTGATTACCTCTTTGGTATCTTCAAACTTTTACCCATTGTATTGTCTGCCCTTCTTTGATCTACGGTTTCTGATCTGATTACCCCTGTGGTATCTTCAAACTTTTACCCATTGTATTGTCTGCCCTTCTTTGATCTACGGTTTCTGATCTGATTACCCCTGTGGTATCTTCAAACTTTTACCCATTGTATTGTCTGCCCTTCTTTGATCTACGATTTCTGATCTGATTACCCCTGTGGTATCTTCAAACTTTTACCCATTGTATTGTCTGCCCTTCTTTGATCTACGATTTCTGATCTGATTACCCCTGTGGTATCTTCAAACTTTTACCCATTGTATTGTCTGCCCTTCTTTGATCTACGATTTCTGATCTGATTACCCCTGTGGTATCTTCAAACTTTTGCCCATTGTATTGTCTGCCCTTCTTTGATCTACGGTTTCTGATCTGATTACCCCTGTGGTATCTTCAAACTTTTACCCATTGTATTGTCTGCCCTTCTTTGATCTACGGTTTCTGATCTGATTACCCCTGTGGTATCTTCAAACTTTTGCCCATTGTATTGTCTGCCCTTCTTTGATCTACGGTTTCTGATCTGATTACCTCTTTGGTATCTTCCATCTTTTGCCCATTGTATTGTCTGCCCTTCTTTGATCTACGGTTTCTGATCTGATTACCCCTGTGGTATCTTCAAACTTTTGCCCATTGTATTGTCTGCCCTTCTTTGATCTACGGTTTCTGATCTGATTACCCCTGTGGTATCTTCAAACTTTTGCCCATTGTATTGTCTGCCCTTCTTTGATCTACGGTTTCTGATCTGATTACCTCTTTGGTATCTTCAAACTTTTGCCCATTGTATTGTCTGCCCTTCTTTGATCTACGGTTTCTGATCTGATTACCTCTTTGGTATCTTCCATCTTTTGCCCATTGTATTGTCTGCCCTTCTTTGATCTACGGTTTCTGATCTGATTACCTCTTTGGTATCTTCCATCTTTTACCCATTGTATTGTCTGCCCTTCTTTGATCTACGGTTTCTAATCTGATTACCCCTGTGGTATCTTCAAACTTTTACCCATTGTATTGTCTGCCCTTCTTTGATCTACGGTTTCTAATCTGATTACCCCTGTGGTATCTTCAAACTTTTGCCCATTGTATTGTCTGCCCTTCTTTGATCTACGGTTTCTGATCTGATTACCTCTTTGGTATCTTCCATCTTTTGCCCATTGTATTGTCTGCCCTTCTTTGATCTACGGTTTCTGATCTGATTACCCCTGTGGTATCTTCAAACTTTTACCCATTGTATTGTCTGCCCTTCTTTGATCTACGATTTCTGATCTGATTACCCCTGTGGTATCTTCAAACTTTTACCCATTGTATTGTCTGCCCTTCTTTGATCTACGGTTTCTGATCTGATTACCTCTTTGGTATCTTCCATCTTTTGCCCATTGTATTGTCTGCCCTTCTTTGATCTACGGTTTCTGATCTGATAACCCCTGTGGTATCTTCAAACTTTTACCCATTGTATTGTCTGCCCTTCTTTGATCTACGATTTCTGATCTGATTACCCCTGTGGTATCTTCAAACTTTTACCCATTGTATTGTCTGCCCTTCTTTGATCTACGGTTTCTGATCTGATTACCTCTTTGGTATCTTCCATCTTTTGCCCATTGTATTGTCTGCCCTTCTTTGATCTACGGTTTCTAATCTGATTACCTCTTTGGTATCTTCAAACTTTTACCCATTGTATTGTCTGCCCTTCTTTGATCTACGGTTTCTGATCTGATTACCCCTGTGGTATCTTCAAACTTTTACCCATTGTATTGTCTGCCCTTCTTTGATCTACGGTTTCTGATCTGATTACCTCTTTGGTATCTTCAAACTTTTACCCATTGTATTGTCTGCCCTTCTTTGATCTACGGTTTCTGATCTGATTACCCCTGTGGTATCTTCAAACTTTTACCCATTGTATTGTCTGCCCTTCTTTGATCTACGGTTTCTGATCTGATTACCCCTGTGGTATCTTCAAACTTTTACCCATTGTATTGTCTGCCCTTCTTTGATCTACGATTTCTGATCTGATTACCCCTGTGGTATCTTCAAACTTTTACCCATTGTATTGTCTGCCCTTCTTTGATCTACGATTTCTGATCTGATTACCCCTGTGGTATCTTCAAACTTTTACCCATTGTATTGTCTGCCCTTCTTTGATCTACGATTTCTGATCTGATTACCCCTGTGGTATCTTCAAACTTTTGCCCATTGTATTGTCTGCCCTTCTTTGATCTACGGTTTCTGATCTGATTACCCCTGTGGTATCTTCAAACTTTTACCCATTGTATTGTCTGCCCTTCTTTGATCTACGGTTTCTGATCTGATTACCCCTGTGGTATCTTCAAACTTTTGCCCATTGTATTGTCTGCCCTTCTTTGATCTACGGTTTCTGATCTGATTACCTCTTTGGTATCTTCCATCTTTTGCCCATTGTATTGTCTGCCCTTCTTTGATCTACGGTTTCTGATCTGATTACCCCTGTGGTATCTTCAAACTTTTGCCCATTGTATTGTCTGCCCTTCTTTGATCTACGGTTTCTGATCTGATTACCCCTGTGGTATCTTCAAACTTTTGCCCATTGTATTGTCTGCCCTTCTTTGATCTACGGTTTCTGATCTGATTACCTCTTTGGTATCTTCAAACTTTTGCCCATTGTATTGTCTGCCCTTCTTTGATCTACGGTTTCTGATCTGATTACCTCTTTGGTATCTTCCATCTTTTGCCCATTGTATTGTCTGCCCTTCTTTGATCTACGGTTTCTGATCTGATTACCTCTTTGGTATCTTCCATCTTTTACCCATTGTATTGTCTGCCCTTCTTTGATCTACGGTTTCTAATCTGATTACCCCTGTGGTATCTTCAAACTTTTACCCATTGTATTGTCTGCCCTTCTTTGATCTACGGTTTCTAATCTGATTACCCCTGTGGTATCTTCCATCTTTTGCCCATTGTATTGTCTGCCCTTCTTTGATCTACGGTTTCTGATCTGATAACCCCTGTGGTATCTTCAAACTTTTGCCCATTGTATTGTCTGCCCTTCTTTGATCTACGGTTTCTGATCTGATAACCCCTGTGGTATCTTCAAACTTTTGCCCATTGTATTGTCTGCCCTTCTTTGATCTACGGTTTCTGATCTGATTACCTCTTTGGTATCTTCCATCTTTTACCCATTGTATTGTCTGCCCTTCTTTGATCTACGGTTTCTAATCTGATTACCCCTGTGGTATCTTCAAACTTTTACCCATTGTATTGTCTGCCCTTCTTTGATCTACGGTTTCTAATCTGATTACCCCTGTGGTATCTTCCATCTTTTGCCCATTGTATTGTCTGCCCTTCTTTGATCTACGGTTTCTAATCTGATTACCCCTGTGGTATCTTCCATCTTTTGCCCATTGTATTGTCTGCCCTTCTTTGATCTACGGTTTCTAATCTGATTACCCCTGTGGTATCTTCCATCTTTTGCCCATTGTATTGTCTGCCCTTCTTTGATCTACGGTTTCTGATCTGATTACCCCTGTGGTATCTTCCATCTTTTACCCATTGTATTGTCTGCCCTTCTTTGATCTACGGTTTCTGATCTGATAACCCCTGTGGTATCTTCAAATGTTTCTTGCATCACTCCCTAATTGTCAAAAAAGCACATCTAATTTTGCAACAGACCGTCCAGACGAATGCAGACTAGCCAAGCCAGGAGAAATCACAGAAGAAAACATTTTGCTTGCGTTATCTGTGTTTGTTTATACATAGTGGTGTCCATATTGTGCTGGATTTTGTTTTCTTCGTCTTGTGTACCTATGTTGCCAGTATCTCTGGATTGTCCATTTTTTATTCCCCCTTCTGTATTCTCTAACGTTTAATTCATAGATGAAATCATTACAAGCTTTTCTTTTTCTTAGAAAACTGTAAATATTGATTTTTGTCATTTCCCTACATAAATTAGCAACAGACATGTTTATATTATTTCGCCTTTATCTTGTTTTATTTAACATTTAAATGTCAAACTGTCGTTAAAGAAAATAAAACGAATGACACATAACAGTTGCTATGGTAACTAAATTATATCTAGCAATCTATCAAAATCGTTAAATTACATTTCTCTATTATTTTAATCTTATAAAAGCCATAAAAATGAAAGTAATAGGAGAAAGAGTTTTATTTTATTTAATTTCTCTAAGTCTTTCCCAGTTGTGATACACTGCGTTCATTGGTTGTTAAAATAAAACGAAATGAAAAACACAAAATAACACACTGTTGTGATGGTTCAAAGTTCAAACAAAAATATCGTTGAAATTGAGGTAAACTCGATACCCCTAACACAGATATGAGGCCCAACCTCCCCTCTCCGTGAAATGATGAGGTGATACAAGTGACTTCGACATGTCGGTAAATTGCAGGCGACTCTCTTGCATGACTGTGTGAGCAGTGTTGTTGTGACAAGTTTCTCATCTTGAACTTTATAAGGTTGCACAACCATTTTCGTACCTACTCGCTTATTCTAGAGATGTAAATAAACATCAATCGCCAAGAGAATACCCGAGTTCAAAGTAATAAGTTACATATATATTTCACAGCCTTATCACGTAGACAATCCATGGGTATGGTTATTATTTTAATTTTACTTTTCTTTGTATGTTTTGACATTTTCCCACGAGAGATTTACCTCATTTGCCCCATTAGTGGGGTTCGTTTTGCTCGAATGTAGTTTTCGGTATGGTGGTTTGTAGATAGGTCTTTGTCCTTTTTGTTCTTTTTTCTTCTGTCCATTGTGTTGTCTGTCTTTCTTCGAATTACTTATTCTGATTATCCCTTTGGTATCTCCAAACTGTTCTTACCCCTATGTAACTACGAAAATGAAATAGAAGACGCTATGTGCCTCCTAACTCGTACACTTGTGATGGGAAGACGCTATGTGCCTCCTAACTCGTACACTTGTGATGGGAAGACGCTATGTGCCTCCTAACTCGTACACTTGTGGTGGGAAGACGCTATGTGCCTTCTAACTCGTACACTTGTGGTGGGAAGACGCTATGTGCCTCCTAACTCGTACACTTGTGATGGGAAGACGCTATGTGCCTCCTAACTCGTACACTTGTGGTGGGAAGACGCTATGTGCCTTCTAACTCGTACACTTGTGGTGGGAAGACGCTATGTGCCTTCTAACTCGTACACTTGTGATGGGAAGACGCTATGTGCCTCCTAACTCGTACACTTGTGGTGGGAAGACGCTATGTGCCTCCTAACTCGTACACTTGTGATGGGAAGACGCTATGTGCCTCCTAACTCGTACACTTGTGGTGGGAAGACGCTATGTGCCTTCTAACTCGTACACTTGTGGTGGGAAGACGCTATGTGCCTCCTAACTCGTACACTTGTGATGGGAAGACGCTATGTGCCTCCTAACTCGTACACTTGTGATGGGAAGACGCTATGTGCCTCCTAACTCGTACACTTGTGATGGGAAGACGCTATGTGCCTTCTAACTCGTACACTTGTGATGGGAAGACGCTATGTGCCTCCTAACTCGTACACTTGTGATGGGAAGACGCTATGTGCCTCCTAACTCGTACACTTGTGGTGGGAAGACGCTATGTGCCTTCTAACTCGTACACTTGTGGTGGGAAGACGCTATGTGCCTCCTAACTCGTACACTTGTGATGGGAAGACGCTATGTGCCTCCTAACTCGTACACTTGTGGTGGGAAGACGCTATGTGCCTTCTAACTCGTACACTTGTGGTGGGAAGACGCTATGTGCCTCCTAACTCGTACACTTGTGGTGGGAAGACGCTATGTGCCTCCTAACTCGTACACTTGTGATGGGAAGACGCTGTGTGCCTCCTAACTCGTACACTTGTGGTGGGAAGACGCTATGTGCCTCCTAACTCGTACACTTGTGGTGGGAAGACGCTATGTGCCTCCTAACTCGTACACTTGTGATGGGAAGACGCTATGTGCCTCCTAACTCGTACACTTGTGATGGGAAGACGCTATGTGCCTCCTAACTCGTACACTTGTGATGGGAAGACGCTATGTGCCTCCTAACTCGTACACTTGTGATGGGAAGACGCTATGTGCCTCCTAACTCGTACACTTGTGATGGGAAGACGCTATGTGCCTCCTAACTCGTACACTTGTGATGGGAAGACGCTATGTGCCTCCTAACTCGTACACTTGTGGTGGGAAGACGCTATGTGCCTCCTAACTCGTACACTTGTGGTGGGAAGACGCTATGTGCCTCCTAACTCGTACACTTGTGGTGGGAAGACGCTATGTGCCTCCTAACTCGTACACTTGTGGTGGGAAGACGCTATGTGCCTCCTAACTCGTACACTTGTGATGGGAAGACGCTATGTGCCTCCTAACTCGTACACTTGTGATGGGAAGACGCTATGTGCCTCCTAACTCGTACACTTGTGATGGGAAGACGCTATGTGCCTCCTAACTCGTACACTTGTGGTGGGAAGACGCTATGTGCCTCCTAACTCGTACACTTGTGGTGGGAAGACGCTATGTGCCTCCTAACTCGTACACTTGTGGTGGGAAGACGCTATGTGCCTCCTAACTCGTACACTTGTGGTGGGAAGACGCTATGTGCCTCCTAACTCGTACACTTGTGATGGGAAGACGCTATGTGCCTCCTAACTCGTACACTTGTGGTGGGAAGACGCTATGTGCCTCCTAACTCGTACACTTGTGATGGGAAGACGCTATGTGCCTCCTAACTCGTACACTTGTGATGGGAAGACGCTATGTGCCTCCTAACTCGTACACTTGTGATGGGAAGACGCTATGTGCCTCCTAACTCGTACACTTGTGGTGGGAAGACGCTATGTGCCTCCTAACTCGTACACTTGTGGTGGGAAGACGCTATGTGCCTCCTAACTCGTACACTTGTGATGGGAAGACGCTATGTGCCTCCTAACTCGTACACTTGTGATGGGAAGACGCTATGTGCCTCCTAACTCGTACACTTGTGATGGGAAGACGCTATGTGCCTCCTAACTCGTACACTTGTGATGGGAAGACGCTATGTGCCTCCTAACTCGTACACTTGTGGTGGGAAGACGCTATGTGCCTCCTAACTCGTACACTTGTGGTGGGAAGACGCTATGTGCCTCCTAACTCGTACACTTGTGGTGGGAAGACGCTATGTGCCTCCTAACTCGTACACTTGTGGTGGGAAGACGCTATGTGCCTCCTAACTCGTACACTTGTGGTGGGAAGACGCTATGTGCCTCCTAACTCGTACACTTGTGATGGGAAGACGCTATGTGCCTCCTAACTCGTACACTTGTGATGGGAAGACGCTATGTGCCTCCTAACTCGTACACTTGTGATGGGAAGACGCTATGTGCCTCCTAACTCGTACACTTGTGGTGGGAAGACGCTATGTGCCTCCTAACTCGTACACTTGTGGTGGGAAGACGCTATGTGCCTCCTAACTCGTACACTTGTGATGGGAAGACGCTATGTGCCTCCTAACTCGTACACTTGTGGTGGGAAGACGCTATGTGCCTTCTAACTCGTACACTTGTGGTGGGAAGACGCTATGTGCCTTCTAACTCGTACACTTGTGATGGGAAGACGCTATGTGCCTCCTAACTCGTACACTTGTGGTGGGAAGACGCTATGTGCCTCCTAACTCGTACACTTGTGATGGGAAGACGCTATGTGCCTCCTAACTCGTACACTTGTGGTGGGAAGACGCTATGTGCCTCCTAACTCGTACACTTGTGATGGGAAGACGCTATGTGCCTCCTAACTCGTACACTTGTGATGGGAAGACGCTATGTGCCTCCTAACTCGTACACTTGTGATGGGAAGACGCTATGTGCCTCCTAACTCGTACACTTGTGATGGGAAGACGCTATGTGCCTCTTAACTCGTACACTTGTGATGGGAAGACGCTATGTGCCTCCTAACTCGTACACTTGTGATGGGAAGACGCTATGTGCCTCCTAACTCGTACACTTGTGGTGGGAAGACGCTATGTGCCTCCTAACTCGTACACTTGTGGTGGGAAGACGCTATGTGCCTCCTAACTCGTACACTTGTGGTGGGAAGACGCTATGTGCCTCCTAACTCGTACACTTGTGGTGGGAAGACGCTATGTGCCTCCTAACTCGTACACTTGTGATGGGAAGACGCTATGTGCCTCCTAACTCGTACACTTGTGATGGGAAGACGCTATGTGCCTCCTAACTCGTACACTTGTGATGGGAAGACGCTATGTGCCTCCTAACTCGTACACTTGTGGTGGGAAGACGCTATGTGCCTCCTAACTCGTACACTTGTGGTGGGAAGACGCTATGTGCCTCCTAACTCGTACACTTGTGGTGGGAAGACGCTATGTGCCTCCTAACTCGTACACTTGTGGTGGGAAGACGCTATGTGCCTCCTAACTCGTACACTTGTGATGGGAAGACGCTATGTGCCTCCTAACTCGTACACTTGTGGTGGGAAGACGCTATGTGCCTCCTAACTCGTACACTTGTGATGGGAAGACGCTATGTGCCTCCTAACTCGTACACTTGTGATGGGAAGACGCTATGTGCCTCCTAACTCGTACACTTGTGATGGGAAGACGCTATGTGCCTCCTAACTCGTACACTTGTGGTGGGAAAACGCTATGTGCCTCCTAACTCGTACACTTGTGGTGGGAAGACGCTATGTGCCTCCTAACTCGTACACTTGTGATGGGAAGACGCTATGTGCCTCCTAACTCGTACACTTGTGATGGGAAGACGCTATGTGCCTCCTAACTCGTACACTTGTGATGGGAAGACGCTATGTGCCTCCTAACTCGTACACTTGTGATGGGAAGACGCTATGTGCCTCCTAACTCGTACACTTGTGGTGGGAAGACGCTATGTGCCTCCTAACTCGTACACTTGTGGTGGGAAGACGCTATGTGCCTCCTAACTCGTACACTTGTGGTGGGAAGACGCTATGTGCCTCCTAACTCGTACACTTGTGGTGGGAAGACGCTATGTGCCTCCTAACTCGTACACTTGTGATGGGAAGACGCTATGTGCCTCCTAACTCGTACACTTGTGATGGGAAGACGCTATGTGCCTCCTAACTCGTACACTTGTGATGGGAAGACGCTATGTGCCTCCTAACTCGTACACTTGTGGTGGGAAGACGCTATGTGCCTCCTAACTCGTACACTTGTGGTGGGAAGACGCTATGTGCCTCCTAACTCGTACACTTGTGGTGGGAAGACGCTATGTGCCTCCTAACTCGTACACTTGTGGTGGGAAGACGCTATGTGCCTCCTAACTCGTACACTTGTGATGGGAAGACGCTATGTGCCTCCTAACTCGTACACTTGTGGTGGGAAGACGCTATGTGCCTCCTAACTCGTACACTTGTGATGGGAAGACGCTATGTGCCTCCTAACTCGTACACTTGTGATGGGAAGACGCTATGTGCCTCCTAACTCGTACACTTGTGATGGGAAGACGCTATGTGCCTCCTAACTCGTACACTTGTGGTGGGAAGACGCTATGTGCCTCCTAACTCGTACACTTGTGGTGGGAAGACGCTATGTGCCTCCTAACTCGTACACTTGTGATGGGAAGACGCTATGTGCCTCCTAACTCGTACACTTGTGATGGGAAGACGCTATGTGCCTCCTAACTCGTACACTTGTGATGGGAAGACGCTATGTGCCTCCTAACTCGTACACTTGTGGTGGGAAGACGCTATGTGCCTCCTAACTCGTACACTTGTGGTGGGAAGACGCTATGTGCCTCCTAACTCGTACACTTGTGGTGGGAAGACGCTATGTGCCTCCTAACTCGTACACTTGTGGTGGGAAGACGCTATGTGCCTCCTAACTCGTACACTTGTGATGGGAAGACGCTATGTGCCTCCTAACTCGTACACTTGTGATGGGAAGACGCTATGTGCCTCCTAACTCGTACACTTGTGATGGGAAGACGCTATGTGCCTCCTAACTCGTACACTTGTGATGGGAAGACGCTATGTGCCTCCTAACTCGTACACTTGTGATGGGAAGACGCTATGTGCCTCCTAACTCGTACACTTGCGGTGGGAAGACGCTATGTGCCTCCTAACTCGTACACTTGTGATGGGAAGACGCTATGTGCCTCCTAACTCGTACACTTGTGGTGGGAAGACGCTATGTGCCTCCTAACTCGTACACTTGTGGTGGGAAGACGCTATGTGCCTCCTAACTCGTACACTTGTGGTGGGAAGACGCTATGTGCCTCCTAACTCGTACACTTGTGGTGGGAAGACGCTATGTGCCTCCTAACTCGTACACTTGTGATGGGAAGACGCTATGTGCCTCCTAACTCGTACACTTGTGGTGGGAAGACGCTATGTGCCTCCTAACTCGTACACTTGTGGTGGGAAGACGCGATGTGCCTCCTAACTCGTACACTTGTGATGGGAAGACGCTATGTGCCTCCTAACTCGTACACTTGTGATGGGAAGACGCTATGTGCCTCCTAACTCGTACACTTGTGGTGGGAAGACGCTATGTGCCTCCTAACTCGTACACTTGTGGTGGGAAGACGCTATGTGCCTCCTAACTCGTACACTTGTGATGGGAAGACGCTATGTGCCTCCTAACTCGTACACTTGTGATGGGAAGACGCTATGTGCCTCCTAACTCGTACACTTGTGATGGGAAGACGCTATGTGCCTCCTAACTCGTACACTTGTGGTGGGAAGACGCTATGTGCCTCCTAACTCGTACACTTGTGGTGGGAAGACGCTATGTGCCTCCTAACTCGTACACTTGTGATGGGAAGACGCTATGTGCCTCCTAACTCGTACACTTGTGATGGGAAGACGCTATGTGCCTCCTAACTCGTACACTTGTGGTGGGAAGACGCTATGTGCCTCCTAACTCGTACACTTGTGATGGGAAGACGCTATGTGCCTCCTAACTCGTACACTTGTGGTGGGAAGACGCTATGTGCCTTCTAACTCGTACACTTGTGGTGGGAAGACGCTATGTGCCTTCTAACTCGTACACTTGTGGTGGGAAGACGCTATGTGCCTCCTAACTCGTACACTTGTGGTGGGAAGACGCTATGTGCCTCCTAACTCGTACACTTGTGGTGGGAAGACGCTATGTGCCTCCTAACTCGTACACTTGTGATGGGAAGACGCTATGTGCCTCCTAACTCGTACACTTGTGGTGGGAAGACGCTATGTGCCTCCTAACTCGTACACTTGTGGTGGGAAGACGCTATGTGCCTCCTAACTCGTACACTTGTGGTGGGAAGACGCTATGTGCCTCCTAACTCGTACACTTGTGATGGGAAGACGCTATGTGCCTCCTAACTCGTACACTTGTGATGGGAAGACGCTATGTGCCTCCTAACTCGTACACTTGTGGTGGGAAGACGCTATGTGCCTCCTAACTCGTACACTTGTGATGGGAAGACGCTATGTGCCTCCTAACTCGTACACTTGTGGTGGGAAGACGCTATGTGCCTCCTAACTCGTACACTTGTGGTGGGAAGACGCTATGTGCCTCCTAACTCGTACACTTGTGATGGGAAGACGCTATGTGCCTCCTAACTCGTACACTTGTGGTGGGAAGACGCTATGTGCCTCCTAACTCGTACACTTGTGATGGGAAGACGCTATGTGCCTCCTAACTCGTACACTTGTGGTGGGAAGACGCTATGTGCCTCCTAACTCGTACACTTGTGGTGGGAAGACGCTATGTGCCTCCTAACTCGTACACTTGTGATGGGAAGACGCTATGTGCCTCCTAACTCGTACACTTGTGATGGGAAGACGCTATGTGCCTCCTAACTCGTACACTTGTGGTGTGTGGTGGGAAGACGCTATGTGCCTCCTAACTCGTACACTTGTGATGGGAAGACGCGATGTGCCTCCTAACTCGTACACCTGTGATGGGAAGACGCTATGTGCCTCCTAACTCGTACACTTGTGATGGGAAGACGCTATGTGCCTTCTAACTCGTACACTTGTGATGGGAAGACGCTATGTGCCTCCTAACTCGTACACTTGTGGTGGGAAGACGCTATGTGCCTCCTAACTCGTACACTTGTGGTGGGAAGACGCTATGTGCCTTCTAACTCGTACACTTGTGGTGGGAAGACGATATGTGCCTCCTAACTCGTACACTTGTGATGGGAAGACGCTATGTGCCTTCTAACTCGTACACTTGTGGTGGGAAGACGCTATGTGCCTTCTAACTCGTACACTTGTGGTGGGAAGACGCTATGTGCCTCCTAACTCGTACACTTGTGATGGGAAGACGCGATGTGCCTCCTAACTCCTACACTTGTGATGGGAAGACGCGATGTGCCTCCTAACTCGTACACTTGTGATGCTCCACTTACTGATCATCATAATTAGATATACAAAATGAAAAAGAGAAAATACCATATTTTGAAAATGGTCAATTTTTACCAGACTTTATCACAAAAGAGATGACTTCAAGTATACCATTATAAATTTTCCACACCCAGTGCCGGATTTAGATAAAGAGAGGCCCTAGTCTATTCCAATTGTGAGGTCTCTCCAAATTCTTCACCTTCACGACTGGAGGAAGATGGACGTGTGCTTAATTAATTTCAATAAAGGCGAAGATGATGATGGGTGTTTAAAATTCTGCAATATTCTGAAATGGAGTGCAACTTTGTAAGGAAAATTACTAAAGGGTTGTTTAGAAAGGACAGTACGTTATGACAGCATAAGTATGAAAGTCCAATAACAGTGTTTAAAAAGGTATACACCTTGGTCGGAGGCCCCTAAATTTTGAGGCCCTAGGATTCAGCCTGTCGAGCCTATAGGTAAATCCGGTGTCATAGAGTAAACTTTCCCCCATAGTAGATTAACCCCCCGGAAGATTTACTGTATAGTATTTATTCCGCATAGTAAACCTTCCTACCTACTCAAATACTGCAAAATGGCTCCGTACATTTATTTTTACCTTTTAATCATAACCGGATATAATTAATGGCATATGACAATTAAAATTAACACGATTAAGGTGCTAAATTCCGAATCAATAGTAATTATCCAGATTAAGGGGGAACATTTACTATATAGCAAAATATCCGGGGGGATGTTTGCTATATAGTAAATTTTCCACCGGGGGAATATTTACTATATAGTAAACATTCCGGGGGTAAGGTTTCCGAGGAGGAATATTTACTATATAGTAAACATTCCGGGGGTAAGGTTTCCGAGGGGGAATATTTACTATATAGTAAACATTCCGGGGGTAAGGTTTCCGAGGAGGAATATTTACTATATAGTAAACATTCCGGGGGTAAGGTTTCCGAGGAGGAATATTTACTATATAGTAAACATTCCGGGGGTAAGGTTTCCGAGGAGGAATATTTACTATATAGTAAACATTCCGGGGGTAAGGTTTCCGAGGGGGAATATTTACTATATAGTAAACATTCCGGGGGTAAGGTTTCCGAGGAGGAATATTTACTATATAGTAAACATTCCGGGGGTAAGGTTTCCGAGGAGGAATATTTACTATATAGTAAACATTCCGGGGGTAAGGTTTCCGAGGAGGAATATTTACTATATAGTAAACATTCCGGGGGTAAGGTTTCCGAGGGGGAATATTTACTATATAGTAAACATTCCGGGGGTAAGGTTTCCGAGGAGGAATATTTACTATATAGTAAAGTGTCCGGGGGAAGGTTTCCGAGGAGGAATATTTACTATATAGTAAACATTCCGGGGGTAAGATTTCCGAGGGGGAATATTTACTATATAGTAAACATTCCGGGGGAAGGATTCCGAGGGGGAATATTTACTATATAGTAAACATTCCGGGGGTAAGGTTTCCGAGGGGGAATATTTACTATATAGTAAACATTCCGGGGGAAGGTTTCCGAGGGGGAATATTTACTATATAGTAAACATTCCGGGGGTAAGGTTTCCGAGGGGGAATATTTACTATATAGTAAACATTCCGGGGGAAGGTTTTCGAGGGGGAATATTTACTATATAGTAAACATTCCGGGGGTAAGGTTTCCGAGGGGGAATATTTACTATATAGTAAACATTCCGGAGGAAGGTTTTCTATGCGGAAGGTTTACTATACGACACCGACACTGTCCACACCTTGACAGTAATATGCCAACGACTGCCTCGAATGGAGTCTATATTTCACAACTCATGCACTAAGCTCGAGCTTGCAGTTAGTATTTAACCTTTTTACGACGTCACCGTATTCTGAGTAGTAAACTATTAAATGGAGGATTTTAAAGAATGGTCTCATCTTATATTTCAAAAGTTTTCAGAAGATAGCAACACCTATTTGAAGAGTCTTCTGTTAATTGTGGACAGAACACGGAATATGTTATTGGCGGTTAGAATTTGATTCAAATTTGACTATTGTTTCAATATTATGTCATAGGATGGCTTTATATACCATCTAATATTTAGGTAATGGCTGAGGCTATCCGCTCGCTTTATAATAGAACTAAAGCCCCTGTTACACGGTAAAGCAAGTATCATGATACTTGTATCATAGACCAAAAAATACAGTGTAAACAGTGCTATTACTCTGTATCATGCAACTTTTAGAAGTTGCATGATACACACTTTGGGATAGAACATGTTCTATTCTCTACAGCAAGGATCACGATACATTATATCTCTGACCAATCAGAGATCTTGGTTTGAGGTCAGGAGGTTACAACATCATCAACAAATAAAAGCACATGGTCAGCACATGGTAAATAAAACATGACTGGAAAGGGGGGAAAAGTAGTGATGTTATTTGGTCAAAGGAACAGATGGAGAGTCTCCTCAGTTTGTATGATAATGTCTTCATTGTCAGGATTCTCCATTTTGGCGGGAACAATTTGTAAACAAACTCTGCATGAAGCATGCTACTTGATTTAGTGTGTAAACTGACAAGGATCATGATACGAAAAGTTGCATGATACAAGTATCGCGATACTTGCTTTACCGTGTAACAGGGCCTTAATATTACCAACGAAAAGAAGCTAGACGTACATCCTTTAACTTCACATTCCGCTATATAAAACTGGTCTTATAAAACTAGTAAAGCTTTTTATTGAAGTGTTCGTGTAAGCCTACCTTTATTCCGGTGTGTAGAATTTCCGATGAGCAAATTTACACTAGTGTTGTCTTTCCATAAATAGTGTGAACTTTAAAAAACACAGGTAAGTTTTGATTATTATGAGTAATACACATGTTTATAAACACGCTAATCACTCAGAACCGGTTTTCCTATTGTCACCCGTGCGTATTATTTAATAGCATCTCATCAATTTATTCTAATATTATAATGACAAAGATTAAATATTAAAACATGTAGCATGAGGAATATCAAGCAATTTTAATTTACCTGAACAACAAATCTTACAACCAAAATGCTTCTGAAAATGAAAAAAAGGAGGATTCGAGCTAGGAGTAGAAAATTCATGATCAAGAAAATAGACGGTTTGCAATATTTGTATACAAAAGACGCAAAAACTGTAGTAACTGAGGAGAACAAGAAGATTGAATAATGATTCTGCACTAGTGAGTCTAGTGTGGTTATTCCATATAGTAAACACTCTTTAATTTAGGTCTGTAATTTATTTATAGATAATTATACACCATGACAATTTAGTTTTGAATAGCGACTGAAGTAAAATTATTGATTTAATTCAGAATTCATCAATTCTTGATTTTTAGCTATTGTTATTGATTCCGCCACAACCATTTTTTCCGAAATACAGAATACCCTAGAGTATAATTTCTCCATGTCCTAAATGCCATAGAGTATAATTTCCAATGGAATAAAGCACACTAGTGTATTTATTCTGTGTGATTAGAAATCAACATAATATGGACATGATGGATGATCTACTCTAGAAAATGAATTTACACTTACATTACATTACAAGGTAGTGTATTATTTTCTTGAAGAATAACTGCACTAGGTCATTTTTTCCAGGATAAATTATACTAGTGTATAATTTCCACATAACAATTCATTTTGAAATAATCACTTCAATATTTTATAACCCCCGAAAAAGCCCATGCCCCATTTTTGTTATAGTCCCCCTAAAAAAATCCCTTTTAAGAGTGTTTTGGATACACAATTAAACAAAGGATAATTTACACTACGCATGGAAAAAATAACCTAGTGCAATAATTCCTCTGGAAATTATACACTAGTGTAACTTGTCCTCAGGAAAGAATAATACACTGGTGGAAAGAAAACAGTGATAATTGAGCGGTCGTGTTTGTGTTCGTGTTTGTGTGTTAGTTGTATCCATTTTGTCTCTTTCTTCCATTTTTATGTTGAATTTTGGAATTTTTCCCGCAGTGTTGTATTTCTAGTTTATCATTTCATTGTTTTGAGATTCACAAGAGTTATCTCTCTTTGATAAAGGAATGCAAGTCAAAGAATCTATAGAATTTTGATTCGACGTCAAGAAATTGGTAAATAATTCTAGTACAGTGGAATCTTAGTCCTTACATTTGCAGTTACTATGTCTTTTTGCAATAAATAAATAAATAAATAAATAAATAAATAAATAAATAAATAAATAAGGTGTGGAATTTTTCATGATATTTACCAAAGTCTGAACTGGAGTATTTAGAGGTCAAAATGTTGCTAGTAACAGATGGTGTTCTTCTGTATCCTCAATCATAAGATTGTCATGTACATAATAAAGAAAACAGCGGGCTTATTGTGATCAATTTTCATTGAACCTGTTTCCGATAATGATGATTTTATAAACATTGTCCAACCCGGCTTCTGGAATCTTAAACACACATTTTCACTAGAAACATTTTCCTTTTCAATCATAACTTCGAATTAACTGACTAACCATTACATCTTTCCCTGTCTCGGTTCGTACCTGTTACAAGGCGTAGACCATTTAATTTTTAAATGTGTTTTATAGAAAATAAATTAATTGACCTAAAAGATACAAGAAATCAATCATTTGACCCTGCAATTTTCAACGAGAAATTTTGGTGAAAAGAATTCCAGCTTTTCGAGTAAATCAGATTTTTATTTCGAGTGAATATATCTGATACAGGGGGAGGGAGGGGGGGGGGGGGAGTAGTACACTTCATCTAAAGTTAAAAGGTCGATCTTTAGAATGAAATTTCACACAAAGCATTTTTTTGATATTGTTATCATCGCCTAGACGATACGAATTCATTTAACTTTTCTGTTAGTTTCAAACGTGTTACTGATATTACATATTTATATGCATCATTTTGTCTCATTGTTACATAATAAACATATTAAATATCGCTTACAAAATATGAATGAGAGGTATGCATATCGCTGGGGTTTTTTCTCACTCTGTTCTGTTATAACGTGAAGTATACAGCATACCATAGAAAATAGATGGCATTTCTGTTGCAACACAAACTTACACTTTCAACGTAAAATGCTGAAAAATGAAACTATTTAAAGGTTAACCAGAAAATAAACTGTTTCTACGAACGTCATTTCAACAATATGTTGATGGGAAAATTTATGTAGTAAACAAGAGTTGCATGACCGCATCATTTCACTAAGAGGTGAGGTTTGAGCCGATTAAACTAGCTTATTGAAGTGCCTGTATCAAGCCAGGAAAGTGAGCGGTCATGTATGTGTGTGTTAGGCTTATTGAAGTGCCTGTATCAAGCCAGGAAAGTGAGCGGTCATGTATGTGTGTGTTAGGCTTATTGAAGTGCCTGTATCAAGCCAGGAAAGTGAGCGGTCATGTATGTGTGTGTTAGGCTTATTGAAGTGCCTGTATCAAGCCAGGAAAGTGAGCGGTCATGTATGTGTGTGTTAGGCTTATTGGAGTGCCTGTATCAAGCCAGGAAAGTGAGCGGTCATGTATTTGTGTGTTAGGGTTATTGAAGTGCCTGTATCAAGCCAGGAAAGTGAGCAGTCATGTATTTGTGTGTTAGGGTTATTGAAGTGCCTGTATCAAGCCAGGAAAGTGAGCAGTCATGTATGTGTGTGTTAGGCTTATTGGAGTGCCTGTATCAAGCCAGGAAAGTGAGCTGTCATGTATTTGTGTGTTAGGGTTATTGAAGTGCCTGTATCAAGCCAGGAAAGTGAGCGGTCATGTATGTGTGTGTTAGGGTTATTGAGGTGCCTGTATCAAGCCAGGAAAGTGAGCAGTCATGTATTTGTGTGTTAGGCTTATTGAAGTGCCTGTATTAAGCCAGGAAAGTGAGCAGTCATGTATTTGTGTGTTAGGCTTATTGAAGTGCCTGTATCAAGCCAGGAAAGTGAGCAGTCATGTATTTGTGTGTTAGAATTATTGAAGTGCCTGTATCAAGCCAGGAAAGTGAGCAGTCATGTATGTGTGTGTGTTAGGGTTACTAAAGTGCCTGTATCAAGCCAGGAAAGTGAGCAGTCATGTATGCGTGTGTTAGGCTTATTGAAGTGCCTGAATCAAGCCAGGAAAGTGAGCAGTCATGTATTTGTGTGTTAGACTTATTGAAGTGCCTGTATCAAGCCAGGAAAGTGAGCAGTCATGTATGTGTGTGTGTTAGGGTTACTAAAGTGCCTGTATCAAGCCAGGAAAGTGAGCGGTCATGTATTTGTGTGTTAGGGTTATTGAAGTGCCTGTATCAAGCCAGGAAAGTGAGCAGTCATGTATGTGTGTGTTAGGCTTACTGCAGTGCCTGTATCAAGCCAAGAAAGTGAGCAGTCATGTATGTGTGTGTTAGGCTTACTGCAGTGCCTGTATCAAGCCAGGAAAGTGAGCAGTCATGTATGTGTGTGTTAGGCTTACTGCAGTGCCTGTATCAAGCCAGGAAAGTGAGCAGTCATGTATGTGTGTGTTAGGCTTACTGCAGTGCCTGTATCAAGCCAGGAAAGTGAGCGGTCATGTATGTGTGTGTTAGGCTTATTGGAGTGCCTGTATCAAGCCAGGAAAGTGAGCAGTCGTGTATTTGTGTGTTAGGGTTACTGAAGTGCCTGTATCAAGCCAGGAAAGTGAGCAGTCATGTATGTGTGTGTTAGGCTTACTGCAGTGCCTGTATCAAGCCAGGAAAGTGAGCGGTCATGTATTTGTGTGTTAGGGTTACTGCAGTGCCTGTATCAAGCCAGGAAAGTGAGCAGTCGTGTATTTGTGTGTTAGGGTTACTGAAGTGCCTGTATCAAGCCAGGAAAGTGAGCAGTCATGTATGTGTGTGTTAGGCTTACTGCAGTGCCTGTATCAAGCCAGGAAAGTGAGCGGTCATGTGTGTGTGTGTGTGTTAGGCTTACTGCAGTGCCTGTATCAAGCCAGGAAAGTGAGCGGTCATGTATTTGTGTGTTAGGCTTAGTGAAGTGCCTGTATCAAGCCAGGAAAGTGAGCGGTCATGTATTTGTGTGTTTTGGGTATCGATTTTGTCACTTTCTGCGATTTTCTATTTAATTTTAGAAATGGTTTGACAGCTTTTTACTGTTCACTGTATTATTATCATTATTATTATATATATATATATTTTTTTAATTAATGCTCTTTTATATCCTTATAAAGTTGACGGCACAAAACAAACATACAAACATACAAATCATTGGTAATTCGATAACAATAGAGAAATTGGCTTGACAATTGCACAAACATGTGTCAGTTAAAATGATTAATTTGATTCACAGAATTCCTTTACTGGATAACTAGATTTCAAGACTTGTAAACAAAACCAATCAAAACATTCACACGTTCGTTTCTTCTACAACAACACAATAATAGCGCAGAAATAACATCAAAAGTGCAGCTATTTTTGACATCAAAGTGAAAATATTTGGATACTTTCCAGAACAGCACTGCACATCATCATTTTACAGATATAAGCATTTCAAATATAAATTGTATGTACGCTGAACAAACAGAAAAGAAAATGTTCCTTTTGGGGTATAATATGTTATCTCATTAACTGGTTTTTTTTTTATCTAAAGTTAAAGGTTTTCTTAAAGCCAATCAACCTTATAATAAGATTAGAACTGGACATGTAAACATCAAGTTAATTACTAAGATTAATACATACATATATAACAAAATGTTAATTATTAATATCATTATTAATTTGTTAAAAATATAATTAATGGACTTGTCCACATATAGCGCTGCGAACTTCAACTTCATTTGTCCTTTGATGTGAAGTACCGTCACGCCAAACATAAACAACGCTGATGTTTTATCTCGTACCGTCAAGCCAAACATAAACAACGCTGATGCTTTATCTCGTACCGTCAAGCCAAACATAAACAACGCTGATGCTTTATCTCGTACCGTCAAGGCAAACATAATAACAACGCTGATGCTTTATCTCGTACCGTCAAGTCAAACATAATAACAACGCTGATGCTTTATCTCGTACCGTCAAGCCAAACATAAACAACGCTGATGCTTTATCTCGTACCGTCAAGGCAAACATAATAACAACGCTGATGCTTTATCTCGTACCGTCAAGTCAAACATAATAACAACGCTGATGCTTTATCTCGTACCGTCAAGCCAAACATAAACAACGCTGATGCTTTATCTCGTACCGTCAAGCCAAACATAATAACAACGCTGATGCTTTATCTCGTACCGTCAAGTCAAACATAATAACAACGCTGATGCTTTATCTCGTACCGTCACGCCAAACATAAACAACGCTGATGCCTTATCTCGTACCGTCACGTCAAACATAAACAACGCTGATGCTTTATCTCGTACCGTGAAGCCAAACATAATAACAACGCTGATGCTTTATCTCGTACCGTCA
Organism: Bathymodiolus septemdierum; assembly: GCA_963383655.1. Taxonomy (NCBI): domain Eukaryota; kingdom Metazoa; phylum Mollusca; class Bivalvia; order Mytilida; family Modiolidae; genus Bathymodiolus; species Bathymodiolus septemdierum. The sequence continues at coordinate 4,014,609 of OY726531.1, forward strand.
AGTCAAACATAAACAACGCTGATGCTTTATCTCGTACCGTCAAGCCAAACATAATAACAACGCTGATGCTTTATCTCGTACCGTCAAGTCAAACATAAACAACGCTGATGCTTTATCTCGTACCGTCAAGCCAAACATAATAACAACGCTGATGCTTTATCTCGTACCGTCAAGTCAAACATAATAACAACGCTGATGCTTTATCTCGTACCGTCAAGTCAAATATAATAACAACGCTGATGCTTTATCTCGTACTGTCAAGTCAAATATAATAACAACGCTGATGCTCTATCTCGTACCGTCAAGTCAAACATAATAACAACGCTGATGCTTTATCTCGTACCGTCAAGCCAAACATAATAACAACGCTGATGCTTTATCTCGTACCGTCAAGTCAAACATAATAACAACGCTGATGCTTTATCTCGTATCGTCAAGTCAAACATAATAACAACGCTGATGCTTTATCTCGTACCGTCAAGTCAAACATAATAACAACGTTGATGCTTTATCTCGTACCGTCAAGTCAAACATAATAACAACGCTGATGCTTTATCTCGTACCGTCAAGTCAAACATAATAACAACGCTGATGCTTTATCTCGTACCGTCAAGTCAAACATAATAACAACGCTGATGCTTTATCTCGTACCGTCAAGCCAAACATAATAACAACGCTGATGCTTTATCTCGTACCGTCAAGCCAGACATAATAACAACGCTGATGCTTTATCTCGTACCGTCAAGTCAAACATAATAACAACGCTGATGCTTTATCTCGTACCGTCAAGCCAAACATAATAACAACGCTGATGCTTTATCTCGTACCGTCAAGTCAAACATAATAACAACGCTGATGCTTTATCTCGTATATACAACGCCGGACAAACTTGAACTTACTAGATCTGAAGATGTTAAGACACTGATACAGAATTTTGCTACAGGTACTGTTATTCCTGGAGAAATCGTTAATAATACACAAGTTCAATCAGTCGAAACGGTTTTATCCGCGGAATCCTTTTTTTTTTACATTTCCATCTTTAAGTACACAGGAACTTAGAAATTTACAGAAAAATGATCCAGTTATTTGCCAATTTGTCGCAATTTGGAAAACTAAGATGACACCATCGACAGCATAACAAAGAAAATTGTCAAGACCATTAGTTACCTTATTACGTCAGTGGGACTGAATTGTGACACCATCGACAGCATAACAAAGACAATTTTCAAGACCATTAGTCTCGCTATTACGTCAGTGGGACAGAATCTAAGTTGTAAATGGATTATTTTATCATTATGTCAGTGACCCTATTTATCATGATTTGAAACAATTGATATTCTGATTGCTAGTAGTTTTGAGAGACAAAGTGTTGCACAACTGTCATGATAAACTTGGACATCAAGGAATTGAAAGTACTTTTTACAAACATTCGTACAAGAAGTTATTGGCCAGGAATGCTTAATCAGATTAAACACTAATGAAAGAGTTCTGAACGATGTAGTGTTTTTTTGTTTTTTTGTTTTTTGTTTTTATTATTATTTTAAACACAAATAATTTTATTGCACTAAATTGCTGTTAACAATTCATTAGGTTCATACATCTTTTATTTAGTATCCCTAGTTGTTAATCACTAAATAGCAGGGGATTTGCTATTTAGTGAAGCTTATTTCAAAATAAATATTTTTCGTACACATTTTAAAGATAATATTCTTATCATATTGTAATTATGACATTTAATAAACATATATTACTGCAATATACATGATGATGTTTCAATTATTGATTATGTATTCAGGGGCGGATCCAGGATTTCAAGTTAGAGGAGGCGCACTTAAAAAAATTGCGCCGAGCAGAGGGAGGCACGAAATTTTTGGGTATTTCGTGTGAAAAATCACGATTTTACGCCAAAAAATCATATTTTTTTCAATAGCCGAGGGAGGCGCGAAAATTTTTGAGGTATTTCATGTGAAAAATCACGATTTTACGCCAAAAAAATAACATTTTTTTCAATCTTAGGGGGGGGGGGGGCGCCGGGTGCCCCTCCCCCCCTGAATCCGCCCCTAGTATTGTATCTAAGATGCCACAACCTTCTATGAAGCCGGTTATGGGACATTTGATTACAGACAAACCTTTACAAATACTTGTCATAAACTTTTTATGGTTCTTGAACCAGCATTTTACATAGAAATGAAAATGTACTAGTTATTTGCTGGAGCAGTTCCAACAAAAGATCAAGAGGCTGAACTAGTAGCTAATGTTTTATTGAATGAATGGTTCTATATGTAAGGAGAACCTGAACGCTTACACTCCGATCAAGGTTGGAATTTCGAATCAGATGTTATTCGTCAACTTTGTAAGCATTACCAAATAGTTAGATCACGGACCACTCCATATCACCCGCAAGGAAATGCTCAATGTGAACGTTTTAACAGAACACTACACAATCTTTTAAAAGCTCTTCCGCCAGAAAAGAAGTATCTACCAGAACTTGTGCTTTCATACAACGTGTCGCAGAACTCTACCACAAGCTACAGTCCGTATTATTTGTTGTTTGGTAAAAATCTAACATTACCAGTTGACGTTTTGCTTGAAACAAATCAGTCAGGTGATTCGGATGAACCTTTACAGGAAAGGAATGATGCATATGAGGAACATTTGCGATATGCTTATGACAAAACTGGGGAGATAACCCATGATCATGTTGAATACCGTAAAACTGTACATGATCACAAACGATTAAATCCAGATTTTAGTTTATAATTATTTTATTTGATCAATGATACAAAGAGGATCAGACACAAGTTTTACCAACTTATGGAGTCTTCTCCTATATATACAATCATTATTACATTATGCTGAGAATGCACAAGAAAACAAGAAAAATACAATTTTATTTTATAATATAGCTGAAAATAGTAAACGAATAAAAAGAAATGAGGAAAAAGTATGTGTGTGTGTGTGTATTTGGATGCTGGGTGGTGTTTGGTTAGTACATTAAACGATTAGAAATCGTTCAGATCTTTTAATGAATCGAAAAACTGAATCAAAAATAAACCAATTATCTGCATAGTTTAAGGTTTCACTTCCTGATATGAGAAGTGAAGTATTGATCAATTGAGACAAATCGCTTATGTTGAGAAACAGATACTTTCTTATTAAATCCAGAGCTATGTGTTGATGATAAAGTATACGTTAGAAACTGTGATGTTAATAGACGAAACAAAATACAAGATACATGGGATTCTACAATCTACCGTCTGTCAGAAAACACAGTTGTTGTAGAACCTGAAGATGGTGCTGATGTGTCTAGAACTTTGAACCACATTAACATGTGATCAAATGTAATGTTCCATAATGTAAAGATCGTAATTCTGACTCTAGTAACATGCATATACCCAAAAAAACTATACCATTATTATCTTCAGAATTGAAAGATCAAGTACTTTAAGAAAGTAATTTCACCATGGCCGGCGTTTTCATTGTTTTTCAAGTGAATGAGGCGAGTGATCGAGTGAGTGCTTGTTGTTTCACGCCACATGAACACGTCTTCAGCTATATCTCAGCTCAAATAAAGGGGTACAACGTAACGTTTGTGATGAATAAAAACAAGAAACAAAAAGATTGAAGTAATAACATGCAGTGAGTGAGTGATTGTTGAACAACAAATGAGCAATTGTTCAGCCATATCAGAGCGAAAACAAGTTAGATTTTGATGAAATGATGATGATGATGATCTCCGCTTTGTACTAGACCAATACGCTACGTCTGATTTTTTTTTATTGTGCTAGCACACTGAAACTCACTGACCCGATATTCCGAGGGCCCGGGTGGCTTAATGAGTTAAGTAGTTGGATTACCTAACAACTCATACAAACCTATCACCAATACGGCGTGGGTTCGCGCCCGGCTTTGTAAATTACAAAAAGGATACACTCGACTCGCAGCCGCAAGTGATAAAGTTTACCAGTTGCTTTCCCATGAACGGTGGTACTCTCCGGGTACTCCGGCTTCTTCCACCACTACAACTGGTCACCATGATATAGCTGAAATATTGCTGAAAGTGGCGTTAAACACAATAAATCATCATTAAATCACCCGATAGTCCGCAAGTAGAAATGTCGCTCCACTCAGACACATTGATCCTGACTCTGAGCCAACCAGTCTTTGACCTTACTACTTAATGATACTTAGTGCAGAAGCAGTAAATACCAATGTTATAGTCTTTGGTTTGACCTGATCGAGTCTCGAACCCACAATTTACTGCATTCGAGGCAAGCACGCTAATCATCACACCTCCGCTTGTGAATGGGGCGTCACCTAAAATCATGTAAAATATGTATTATGTGTATTTATGTACACAAATTGTATTGCCTCAATCAATCACTGAAAACTAAATTATTTATATGAATAAAAGATTTTTTTGTGAAATATTATAATACTAAAATAGTAGTGTTTGCAAATCTCGGTTTTTTTACTGCCATTATTTGAAAGTAAGACGATGCTTTAACATGGAAAGATAATAAAACAAAATAATACAACTTGTATTACGGTTTAGATTCTTGCTATTACAGATATATATACCTGACCTACATAGTGACTTGGTCAATATAAATACAGATGGCGTATTTCGGTAGAAACTCTCTACCATAATTCAGTACCACTTAGCGGAGAAGTATCAAATATCAATGTTGTAGGAGAGTTACAGAAGAGGGGGAGGGGGGGGGGGGGGGGGGGGGGGTGATTGCGCTGTTTGCTCCACCGAATATTATATATCTAAATTATAAGGAGCTAAGCCGATATTGTCTGATTACCTTTTCTTTCATTTAAACTCAGTAAATGTGCATTTTCTTGGCTCGTTGATAATGTTTATTGTGTTGATAAATGATAATTGAATTAACAGGAGAAGTAGTGACGTCACTAGCCTTGTGAATATGGCAGCTGTGTTGCCGACGAGAAACTTATAATGTTTCAATTTTCAGTTTACTGCGATTTTCTTTAAAATCAGAAAATATTGTTTTTTTTTTACTTTAATGGAATATCTGTGTCACAAATGACCACGGATATGTTCCACTTGTCGTAAACACTTCCCGGTCCTTTCTTCATTCATGACTTATCACCAGGTTTGTAACTAGATTAACACGACGGGTACCACTAGTGGAGCAGGAGCTGCTTACCCATCCGGAGTACCCGAGTTCATTCACGGTTTTTAGTGGGTTCGTGTTACTAGATCGTTATCTTTATTTGTATGTTTTGTTGATCGTTCTTTGTCTTTTTGTTCTTCTTCTTTTGGCCATTGTTGTGTCTGTTTTTGTCTTCGATATACAGATTCTGATTACCCCTTTGGTATCTTCAAACTCTTCCTAAATAAGTAATTACGTTGTTTGAACAGTACATTATAATTGGGTTCACCCTTTATGTAATGAGAACACTGATATTGTACATTTGTTTTAACCAATCAAATTTACCTAAATAATACCAATCATATCATGTATATTTCTGTTGTGGCTATTTGTTATAGATCTTTCTATTTACAATCAATAAAGATTAGTTGCTAATAAAATTACAGGGGTCCGTTGTTGAGCTTGTGATTAAGCTAATTACATGATTCATTCCTAATCACATAATTAGCTAATTCACTGATTAAATATGATTGGTTAATGCATTGATTAAATTTCAGTTCAGCAACAAAATTTAATCATTGCATAAGCCAAGTATGGGATTAGGAATTAATTATGTAATTTTGGCTAATCATCTGGTTAGTTTAATCACAAATTCAACAAGAATTTTAAAATAACAAGAGTTATCTCTCTTCCGCTGACCGGTACGTACTGAAATTATGACAAAACATGAAATCTTTTCCCCCTTTTCTTTCGTTATACTGTTTAATCTGCATCATCCATGTTCCAATTTGAAGTTGTTATGAAAATCAGGTTTAAACAGTAATATGGTCAATGATTCCACCAATATTAACAAAACGAACAATCTCTTGTCACATCAAATCAATACCATGATATATGACGTTAGAAATAAAGGTCCTTGCCTTGGTTGTTTTGATTGAAACACTATATTTACACATAGAAATGCCATGATCATCTGAGAGCTACAAATAACCTTTCTATCTAGGATATAATTAAAAATATTTCCAGCATAACGGAACATGCCTACGCATTCTAAAGCCTGCAAGGACAATAGTCCTACTGCAAAATAAATAATTATTTGTTTTTGGTACATCACAAGAAATATGCCTAATAAGTCATTGAATTTTAAGATACTACACGGCTTGATAAAAAAAACACTAATGAAAGCAATATTCCTAGTTACTTAGCAACTACTTACTCTTCGGGTTCAACCCGGTTTGTTTTTTGGGGGATGGGGTCCGAGAGTCTCGTTTGTTTTTGTTTTCTGTTAAGTATTTATTTTTTATCTTTCGTTCTGTGTACTGCTCTCAATGTTTTTGTTTTCTGTTAAGTATTTATTTTTCATCTTTCGTTGTGTGTACTGCTCTCAATGTTTTTGTTCTCTGTTAAGTATTTATTCTGTGCCTTTCGTTCTGTGTACTGCTCTCAATGTTTTTGTTTTCTGTTAAGTATTTATTCTTTGTCTTTCGTTCTGTGTACTGCTCTCAATGGTTTTGTTTTCTGTTAAGTATTTATTCTTTGTCTTTCGTTGTGTGTACGGCTCTCAATGTTTTTGTTTTCTGTTAAGTATTTATTCTTTGTCTTTCGTTCTGTGTACTGCTCTCAATGTTTTTGTTTTCTGTTAAGTATTTATTCTTTGTCTTTCGTTGTGTGTACGGCTCTCAATGTTTTTGTTCTCTGTTAAGTATTTATTCTGTGCCTTTCGTTCTGTGTACTGCTCTCAATGTTTTTGTTTTCTGTTAAGTATTTATTCTTTGTCTTTCGTTCTGTGTACTGCTCTCAATGTTTTTGTTTTCTGTTAAGTATTTATTCTTTGTCTTTCGTTCTGTATACTGCTCTCAATGGTTTTGTTTTCTGTTAAGTATTTATTCTTTGTCTTTCGTTCTGTATACTGCTCTCAATGTTTTTGTTTTCTGTTAAGTATTTATTCTTTGTCTTTCGTTCTGTGTACTGCTCTCAATGTTTTTGTTTTCTGTTAAGTATTTATTCTTTGTCTTTCGTTCTGTATACTGCTCTCAATGGTTTTGTTTTCTGTTAAGTATTTATTCTTTGTCTTTCGTTGTGTGTACTGCTCTCAATGTTTTTGTTTTCTGTTAAGTATTTATTCTTTGTCTTTCGTTGTGTGTACTGCTCTCAATGTTTTTGTTTTCTGTTAAGTATTTATTCTTTGTCTTTCGTTCTGTGTACTGCTCTCAATGTTTTTTGTTTTCTGTTAAGTATTTATTCTGTGTCTTTCGTTCTGTGTACTGCTCTCAATGTTTTTGTTTTCTGTTAAGTATTTATTTTTCATCTTTCGTTGTGTGTACTGCTCTCAATGTTTTTGTTCTCTGTTAAGTATTTATTCTGTGCCTTTCGTTCTGTGTACTGCTCTCAATGTTTTTGTTTTCTGTTAAGTATTTATTCTTTGTCTTTCGTTCTGTGTACTGCTCTCAATGGTTTTGTTTTCTGTTAAGTATTTATTCTTTGTCTTTCGTTGTGTGTACGGCTCTCAATGTTTTTGTTTTCTGTTAAGTATTTATTCTTTGTCTTTCGTTCTGTGTACTGCTCTCAATGTTTTTGTTTTCTGTTAAGTATTTATTCTTTGTCTTTCGTTGTGTGTACGGCTCTCAATGTTTTTGTTCTCTGTTAAGTATTTATTCTGTGCCTTTCGTTCTGTGTACTGCTCTCAATGTTTTTGTTTTCTGTTAAGTATTTATTCTTTGTCTTTCGTTCTGTGTACTGCTCTCAATGTTTTTGTTTTCTGTTAAGTATTTATTCTTTGTCTTTCGTTCTGTATACTGCTCTCAATGGTTTTGTTTTCTGTTAAGTATTTATTCTTTGTCTTTCGTTCTGTATACTGCTCTCAATGTTTTTGTTTTCTGTTAAGTATTTATTCTTTGTCTTTCGTTCTGTGTACTGCTCTCAATGTTTTTGTTTTCTGTTAAGTATTTATTCTTTGTCTTTCGTTCTGTATACTGCTCTCAATGGTTTTGTTTTCTGTTAAGTATTTATTCTTTGTCTTTCGTTGTGTGTACTGCTCTCAATGTTTTTGTTTTCTGTTAAGTATTTATTCTTTGTCTTTCGTTGTGTGTACTGCTCTCAATGTTTTTGTTTTCTGTTAAGTATTTATTCTTTGTCTTTCGTTCTGTGTACTGCTCTCAATGTTTTTTGTTTTCTGTTAAGTATTTATTCTGTGTCTTTCGTTCTGTGTACTGCTCTCAATGTTTTTGTTTTCTGTTAAGTATTTATTTTTCATCTTTCGTTGTGTGTACTGCTCTCAATGTTTTTGTTCTCTGTTAAGTATTTATTCTGTGCCTTTCGTTCTGTGTACTGCTCTCAATGTTTTTGTTTTCTGTTAAGTATTTATTCTTTGTCTTTCGTTCTGTGTACTGCTCTCAATGGTTTTGTTTTCTGTTAAGTATTTATTCTTTGTCTTTCGTTGTGTGTACGGCTCTCAATGTTTTTGTTTTCTGTTAAGTATTTATTCTTTGTCTTTCGTTCTGTGTACTGCTCTCAATGTTTTTGTTTTCTGTTAAGTATTTATTCTTTGTCTTTCGTTGTGTGTACGGCTCTCAATGTTTTTGTTCTCTGTTAAGTATTTATTCTGTGCCTTTCGTTCTGTGTACTGCTCTCAATGTTTTTGTTTTCTGTTAAGTATTTATTCTTTGTCTTTCGTTCTGTGTACTGCTCTCAATGTTTTTGTTTTCTGTTAAGTATTTATTCTTTGTCTTTCATTCTGTATACTGCTCTCAATGGTTTTGTTTTCTGTTAAGTATTTATTCTTTGTCTTTCGTTCTGTATACTGCTCTCAATGTTTTTGTTTTCTGTTAAGTATTTATTCTTTGTCTTTCGTTCTGTGTACTGCTCTCAATGTTTTTGTTTTCTGTTAAGTATTTATTCTTTGTCTTTCGTTCTGTATACTGCTCTCAATGGTTTTGTTTTCTGTTAAGTATTTATTCTTTGTCTTTCGTTGTGTGTACTGCTCTCAATGTTTTTGTTTTTTGTTAAGTATTTATTCTTTGTCTTTCGTTGTGTGTACTGCTCTCAATGTTTTTGTTTTCTGTTAAGTATTTATTCTTTGTCTTTCGTTCTGTGTACTGCTCTCAATGTTTTTTGTTTTCTGTTAAGTATTTATTCTGTGTCTTTCGTTCTGTGTACTGCTCTCAATGTTTTTGTTTTCTGTTAAGTATTTATTCTTTGTCTTTCGTTCTGTGTACTGCTCTCAATGGTTTTGTTTTCTGTTAAGTATTTATTCTTTGTCTTTCGTTGTGTGTACTGCTCTCAATGTTTTTGTTTTCTGTTAAGTATTTATTCTTTGTCTTTCGTTGTGTGTACTGCTCTCAATGTTTTTGTTTTCTGTTAAGTATTTATTCTTTGTCTTTCGTTGTGTGTACTGCTCTCAATGTTTTTGTTTTCTGTTAAGTATTTATTCTTTGTCTTTCGTTGTGTGTACTGCTCTCAATGTTTTTGTTTTCTGTTAAGTATTTATTCTTTGTCTTTCGTTCTGTGTACTGCTCTCAATGTTTTTGTTTTCTGTTAAGTATTTATTCTTTGTCTTTCGTTCTGTATACTGCTCTCAATGTTTTTGTTTTCTGTTAAGTATTTATTCTTTGTCTTTCGTTCTGTGTACTGCTCTCAATGTTTTTGTTTTCTGTTAAGTATTTATTCTTTGTCTTTCGTTCTGTGTACTGCTCTCAATGTTTTTGTTTTCTGTTAAGTATTTATTCTTTGTCTTTCGTTCTGTGTACTGCTCTCAATGGTTTTGTTTTCTGTTAAGTATTTATTCTTTGTCTTTCGTTGTGTGTACTGCTCTCAATGGTTTTGTTTTCTGTTAAGTATTTATTCTTTGTCTTTCGTTGTGTGTACTGCTCTCAATGTTTTTGTTTTCTGTTAAGTATTTATTCTTTGTCTTTCGTTCTGTGTACTGCTCTCAATGTTTTTGTTTTCTGTTAAGTATTTATTCTTTGTCTTTCGTTCTGTATACTGCTCTCAATGTTTTTGTTTTCTGTTAAGTATTTATTCTTTGTCTTTCGTTCTGTATACTGCTCTCAATGTTTTTGTTTTCTGTTAAGTATTTATTCTTTGTCTTTCGTTCTGTGTACTGCTCTCAATGTTTTTGTTTTCTGTTAAGTATTTATTCTTTGTCTTTCGTTCTGTGTACTGCTCTCAATGTTTTTGTTTTCTGTTAAGTATTTATTCTTTGTCTTTCGTTCTGTGTACTGCTCTCAATGTTTTTGTTTTCTGTTAAGTATTTATTCTTTGTCTTTCGTTCTGTGTACTGCTCTCAATGTTTTTGTTTTCTGTTAAGTATTTATTCTTTGTCTTTCGTTCTGTATACTGCTCTCAATGTTTTTGTTTTCTGTTAAGTATTTTTTCTTTGTCTTTCGTTCTGTGTACTGCTCTCAATGGTTTTGTTTTCTGTTAAGTATTTATTCTTTGTCTTTCGTTCTGTGTACTGCTCTCAATGTTTTTGTTTTCTGTTAAGTATTTATTCTTTGTCTTTCGTTCTGTGTACTGCTCTCAATGTTTTTGCTTTCTGTTAAGTATTTATTCTTTGTCTTTCGTTCTGTGTACTGCTCTCAATGTTTTTGTTTTCTGTTAAGTATTTATTCTTTGTCTTTCGTTGTGTGTACTGCTCTCAATGTTTTTGTTTTCTGTTAAGTATTTATTCTTTGTCTTTCGTTGTGTGTACTGCTCTCAATGTTTTTGTTTTCTGTTAAGTATTTATTCTTTGTCTTTCGTTGTGTGTACTGCTCTCAATGTTTTTGTTTTCTGTTAAGTATTTATTCTTTGTCTTTCGTTCTGTATACTGCTCTCAATGTTTTTTGTTTTCTGTTAAGTATTTATTCTTTGTCTTTCGTTCTGTGTACTGCTCTCAATGTTTTTGTTTTCTGTTAAGTATTTATTCTGTGCCTTTCGTTCTGTGTACTCCTCTCAATGTTTTTGTTTTCTGTTAAGTATTTATTCTTTGTCTTTCATTCTGTGTACGGCTCTCAATGTTTTTGTTTTCTGTTAAGTATTTATTCTTTGTCTTTCGTTCTGTGTACTGCTCTCAATGTTTTTGTTTTCTGTTAAGTATTTATTCTTTGTCTTTCGTTCTGTGTACTGCTCTCAATGTTTTTTGTTTTCTGTTAAGTATTTATTCTTTGTCTTTCGTTCTGTGTACTGCTCTCAATGTTTTTGTTTTCTGTTAAGTATTTATTCTGTGCCTTTCGTTCTGTGTACTCCTCTCAATGTTTTTGTTTTCTGTTAAGTATTTATTCTTTGTCTTTCATTCTGTGTACGGCTCTCAATGTTTTTGTTTTCTGTTAAGTATTTATTCTTTGTCTTTCGTTCTGTATACTGCTCTCAATGTTTTTGTTTTCTGTTAAGTATTTATTCTTTGTCTTTCGTTCTGTGTACTGCTCTCAATGTTTTTGTTCTCTGTTAAATATTTATTCTTTGTCTTTCGTTCTGTATACTGCTCTCAATGTTTTTGATTTCTGTTAAGTATTTATTCTTTGTCTTTCGTTCTGTGTACTGCTCTCAATGTTTTTGATTTCTGTTAAGTATTTATTCTTTGTCTTTCGTTCTGTATACTGCTCTCAATGTTTTTGTTTTCTGTTAAGTATTTATTCTTTGTCTTTCGTTCTGTGTACTGCTCTCAATGTTTTTGTTTTCTGTTAAGTATTTATTCTTTGTCTTTCGTTCTGTGTACTGCTCTCAATGTTTTTGTTTTCTGTTAAGTATTTATTCTTTGTCTTTCGTTCTGTGTACTGCTCTCAATGTTTTTGTTTTCTGTTAAGTATTTATTCTTTGTCTTTCGTTGTGTATACTGCTCTCAATGTTTTTGTTTTCTGTTAAGTATTTATTCTTTGTCGTTCGTTCTGTGTACTGCTCTCCATGTTTTTGTTTTCTGTTAAGTATTTATTCTTTGTCTTTCGTTCTGTATACTGCTCTCAATGTTTTTGTTTTCTGTTAAGTATTTATTCTTTGTCTTTCGTTCTGTGTACTGCTCTCAATGTTTTTGTTTTCTGTTAAGTATTTATTCTTTGTCTTTCGTTCTGTGTACTGCTCTCAATGTTTTTGTTTTCTGTTAAGTATTTATTCTTTGTCTTTCGTTGTGTGTACTGCTCTCAATGTTTTTGTTTTCTGTTAAGTATTTATTCTTTGTCTTTCGTTCTGTATACTGCTCTCAATGTTTTTGTTTTCTGTAAGGTATTTATTCTTTGTCTTTCGTTTTGTGTACTGCTCCCAATGTTGCCCGTGTCTCTGGATTGTCCCTTCGGTTCTCTAACGTTTATTTATATTGTCTAATGTCATTGTTTATCCTCTTGTATGTACAACTGTCTTTAAAAGGGACTACTGCCTTTATTAAGCTTCATTTTCTTCATTTTATAAGTCGCTTGAAATTATTAACATGCACTACAGTTGTCAAAAGTAAAGTTTGGCTTTTGGGGACCATCGGGTGGGGGGGGGGGGGGGGGGGGGGGGATCCCTTAGATTTACACAGTTTTTGGAGACCATCGGATAGGGGCGGTAGATAACAGTTTTATGAGATCGAGAGGGTGGTAGATAAAAGCTAGGTTTAAACCCTTTGGATGGACATTGAGGGATTCAGTTAAAATTTAAGAAGTTTTAGAGGAAAACTGGAAGATTTAGATACAAGAACCAGATCACAGACCTGTGTTCAGAGAGAAGCTGCTCATTTTACAAGGAGTGGAGACATCGGTCAATAAACCTAACATAACCCGCCACTTTTAATTGAAGGGCCTGTACCAAGCCATGAAAGCGAACAGTCGTATATGTGTGTGTTAGGGGATATCGATTTTTGTCTCTGTTTCTACGATTTTGAGATTAGAATTTGGAACTGTTCCGACAGATTGGTAATTTCTGATTTCCATTTTTATGGAAAATACTTTTGACCATTGTGTTGTCTGTATTTCTTCGATACAGATTCTGATTACCCCTTTGGTATTTTCAAACTCTTCTTCTATATCAAAAATAAACCCTTATGCACAAACTATAATATTTATATACAGCATGTAATCTGTTTCACGTCAGTTACTATGGCACATCTAATTATATAGTTGTTTTTCTACAATTAGAATATTATTTTTATTTTTAGACTCACCATGACGGCTGTTAGGATTTCTGGCACACAAACAGATTTATATTTATATATTGTAACGTTACGTGATGTTTTAAGACTAGCTGATGCGGCAACAATTTCTCCAGGCATTATACAAACAACTGATGCATGTCAGGGGCGGACCCAGGATTTTAAGTTAGGGGGGCGCACTTAAAAAAAATTGCACCGAGCGGAGGGAGGCACGAAAAATGTTGGGGTATTTCGTGTGAAAAATCACGATTTTACACCAAAAATCTTCTTTTTTCCAATTTTAGGGGGCATGTGTATACAATCAAATGTGTTTTACTATTAATTACTGTATGTATTATGTGGGTCATTATTCTGTTGCAATAAAAATAAACAAAAATACCACACTGTCGGAACAGTTCCAAAATAGAATAGAAAAAATCGTAGAAATAATAGCTACAGGTATGCAATAATCTTGATTGTGTTGATAAAAACAGAAATACTACATGTTAGTGGTTACTTTGGTTGTTTTTATTAGAACACAAGTACCATAGGTATACAGAAATCTAGGTTGATTTAATTGAAGCATGAATAATATAGGGATTAGGGGGTTACGAATGTATCTACGGCTTTTCTATTGGATCATAACATTGAAAATGCATAAAACTGTTCCGATATTGTGGTATTTTTCCCCCATTTTATAGGTATACAGTAATACTGGTTGTTTTCATTACTAAACGTTAGAGAACACCGAAGCAGCAATCAACAATGGACAATCCAGAGAAACTGGCAAAAATATGATACACAAAACGAAGAAACAAAAACACAACACAACACAATATGTGTTGGACAACACTATACGCCAACAAGCACTGATAACGTAAATAAAACATGAGTTATATTGGTACTCAGTAATATTGTGTTGCTTGATGGATCCTGATTAGGCCAAAAAAAAAATATGTGTGTTTACGGTAACCCGACCCACCCTAATTTTTGCTAGCGACCCCATGCATTTTTACACAGAATTCGGATAACCATTTTTGTTGTTTAACCAGCAGCAATGTTTTATTTATTCAACTGCTAGCTTTTTGTCGAAATTGAGAGCAAAGAAGGTAGAAAAACTGCATAATTCGTCATTTTACCGGAATTTTCGAAAATTAAATACCGGAATCGGATTCCGGAACCGGGAACGACTATTTCCGGTTTTGTCGATAATAAAAAAAAAAAAAAAAAAATTTAATCCCGACCGACCGACCCTAGATTGTTTTGACATGTGACAGTAAACACACATATATTTTTCTTTGGCCTTAGGCCCTTTGATTGTGTTAGCTACCATAGATATTTATATTATTTGACTTTTCAATCTGTCTATTTTCAGCGTACCTAGTGAAGGTTATTCCAGAAACACGTCGTGTTCGCTAAATTAGATATCTACGTTTTTATTACTCAGGCATTGGTAACACGGAATTTCTAAATTACACATTTATGATTGATGTTCAAAGTTTGATAACCACATCGGAAGTGTAATAGTTAGCATGCTCGCCTCGAGTGTGGTGGGTCGTGGGTTCGAGTCCTGATAGAGTCGAACCTAAGGCTATAAAACTGGTTTTTTTTATGCTTCTCCGTTAAACACGTAGCATTAAGGAGAAAGAGCAAAGACTGGGTGGCTCGGTATCAGCATAATGTGTCCGAGTGGAGCAAAATGTCTGTCTATGGACTGTTGTTTCATGAGTTAGCACTATAAAAAATCCAGCCAAACGTATGGGTCTAGTACAAAGCGGACCTCTTCATCATCTAATTGAAAATTAGCATGTTCTCGCCATGATATAGATGAAAAATTGCTGAGTTGACGTTAAACAACAATCAGTCAATCACTCAAAGTTTGACATTTACTCTTCACATTAGATAAAAGCTTAGAACGTGCAGTCTCATTGTAACGTACAAAAGTATTTAAAAGAGTAATAGTTTCGTATATGTACTACATGTGTCGATTAGCACCAATGGGGATCTCATGAAAAGAAAGTTTAAACAGTGATGGTCAACAATTCCACCAATATCAACAAAGTCAGCAATCATTTATCATCTTAAGCTACTACACTCTACAAAGAACCACGACATATGACGCTGGAAATCAAGGTGATGGCTTGGGACAGGCACGCAAATATGGCGGGAATAAACCGGTTAATGTGATCTCAATCTTTTGCCTTGTTAACTGGAACTCCAACGGCAATACATATTTAAACAAGCGATAACAAAGCTGCACAATCTCGCTTGAACCACTTCAAAAGAACACATACTATCACAAAAATGAATCAAAACATAAACATGGACAGTACAATAGTAGGGTCAATGATTGCTCGCAGTTAACAGACTACTAGAAAGGACGTTAGAATATGTTGGATAAAGACCATTACTCCTTCGACAAGATGAAAACAGACTTACCAAGTGCTATCCCAAAATTCGTCGTTTTGTTCAGAATTAGGACAACACAGTTAATGAAGTATGCAGTATATTACGTACCACACATATATCATGAAACATCAATAACGATTGTGTTAATGTAATATATATATATATATATATATATATACCTATCAGAGATCAAGATAAAAAAAAATGTTTACATTAACGCTCTTAAAATTGAATACATATCGGTTAAGTGTTTTCTAAATTTAGAGTCAAAGCTGGAATATAAAAACGGATTTGCAACATTATTAAGTAAATAAAGTCTTAATCCTATTAAATACACGACATGCTGTGTATTTGACATATTCCGTTCATACGACTCGTCCACACTATACAGTACTAGTATCACAATATAGGGAAGAAAACTTACTATGAACAAAAGTGTGATGGTAAAAAGCACTTTAGTGATGCGTTTTTCTCGGTCACTTATACTCTTTTCAGCTTTAGAGATTAGTGGATTTGAACCGGCCTCCCGTCCTGTAATGTTCCGGAATGCTTTCTGTAGTCCTTTCATGTTACACACATGTATATTTTTTTCTCTTTTCCTTTTTAATGTTAGTAATGACTTCTTTGATGGATGTGATGGTGATTTATTCGTCGTCACAGCAACGTTTGTTTGTTCCGATGTTGATATCTTTGTTGTATTTCCATTATGCGTTTCAATAATTATATCATCGGTTTTCGGTGATACTCCATTTTCGCTACTTATTTTTAATCGGAAGGAATCGCGGGCAAGACAAACATCCTCGAACGTCTCCTCTTCAATAACTTCAAGTTTTATAGGTTCTTTTAATTTATACTTTTCCCGTAAATTTTTTGACATTTTCGTAGTGTGTCTCCATAAATATTTACCCACAATTCCATAGAGAACAATAAGTGCAACCATGCATGCAATTACTATCAATAAAGTTGATCCATAGAAAATATATCCAATAATAGATCCATTCAGATGGTCACCCCACGTACATTCCGTTCCGATCATATTGAATCCTGGAATTTGTATTGATTTTTTGCCGTAAATGTACAAAACCGGAAGTGTAGCACCGGAAGCACATGCCACGACACCAATCAGCGCATACAGTGATTCCTTTTCATTGAGTTGTTTCCCTTGGGGTCTACAAATTCGTCGATATCGTTCCGATGCTATGACAACAAGCATTAATCCAGTAGTGATAGCTAGCGTAAAATTTACAAAGCGGAACACTTTGCACGCAATTTCATCTTGGAATATATAAGGATTTAACTCGTCTGATATTTCGAATGGCATAGAAATAACACAACTGACCATATCTATTACAGCTAATGATAGAACGAAAATCCGATAAGTCGAAGTGGTAAAAAATCGATAATAGATGTAGATTACATGTACATTTCCCATAATTCCCAGCAAAATAAGAACAGATATAAATATAATCACAGGTAATCGATTCAAAGCTTCCTCAGAATTTAATTCTAACAGAGTTTTTGAATTTGTCCAATTAGAATCCAGTAATTCTGTTGTGTTATTCATTTCATTCGTAAGAGTTTAAATGTCTAAATTACTGTGATTTTATAACTTAATATATATAACATAAAACGTCAATGTTTTATTGACGTTGCTGCACTATATTAAACAATCTAGATAAACAAACATGCTGTAGCTTCTCTATATTAGTAACATCAATGACATCTGTTACGTAATATGAAAAATTATACAACCGATGCAAGCCAATCAGGTGGGTTTCTTACGTTTTTTTCTATCTTTTATCTTTTTATCAATGAATCCTGGATGTTTATTCAGCTGTGTTTCAACACAATGACAAATAGCTACCGTATATCCTATATTAATTCGTTCCTCGAAGTTAATTCAGCTGTGCTGCAACACAATAACACATATTTTTAATTCGATCAGATGCACACAAGAATCAATAAGTAATTATCTATATACTTATGTAACCTGCTATTTTAATTATATCATGTACTTTTATATAATATTTATTAGTGACACCGTCATTTGTCCGCCTCTTTACTGACGTTGATGTAAAGTATATGACATTTGTCACTTCCAGAATGTCTCCTTAAGAAGTACATGTAATACGTTCAACCAGAATTATATATAAACACAAAAACGCATCAATATATTTCTATATATATAGAACAAAAATACGTTAAAATAAACCTACCGACACGTGAATTAACATCCATTGAATTAATTAACATCCATTTGATTAATTAACATTTAATTAATAAATTAACACCCAATAATTAATTAACATCCATTTGATTAATTAACATCCAATTAATAAATTAACATCCAAATAATTAATTGGCATCCTTTTGAAACACAGACATATTTATTTCATTTCATATCGAAACTAGAAACTGAACGTATGGTGTTATGTCAACAGATGTTCATTCCAATTGAGAAATAAAACCTCTCTGAAAATTAGCACTCACAGACAACGAATGTATATAATATGTCTATTTCTAACTAAAATCGTATTTTTGATTTATTTATTATATTTTTATAGTTCCAGGATTTTATTTATTTCCATTTTTTTTTTTAATTAGAACTCACATACAACGAATGTATGTCTAGTTCAAACAGCAATCATTAAATCATTTATTATATTTTAATTGATCCAGACTAAAGCTGTAACATTTTATGTATATCCACAGTTTTAACGTCTTAGCTGTGTTTTTGTTGATCCAGACTAAAGCTGTAACATTTTATTTGTATCGACAGTTTTGTTTATTTTGATCACGTCGGTATTTCATTCACGCTGTGTTTTACTCTTTGTAACATTCCATAGCCTACACAACATTTTTTACTGCACCAATTGTTTTTTTCTTCTAAGTAAACATAATTTACGTTTCTCCTCGTGTATTATTAGTTGTGTATTCGTACATAAATTCATACATTTTGATTCCATCACGTGTACACAAACATTGAATTAAGGTTAATTAATTATCCACATCAACAGTCAATACATCAATACACACAATGCAATAGAAACATATTAAAGATGTTGAATTCCGCCGTGTATACATCACATGGTTTACTAGATAAATATATTCTATATATAATAGTTACTTGTTTATTAATTCATACGCTGCAGGCAAATATAGGAAATTACTGTTTCACATAGCATAAATACTTGATTTGTAGCATATATATATTTATATATATATATATATATATATATATATATATATACAAAATGCGACATTTTCACTGTAACAGGCGTTGCTAACTTATTTCAATAAACTTAACCGAGGTGCTGAAATAAAAATTAATCTGAAAGGTTGAATTAAAAATATAAATTCATTGATAGACAATATGCTTTCTAACAAGGACGTTAAACACCAACCAACCAATTAATCAATCAATCAATCTAACAAGTAAGTTACTGAATCAATGGTTCACAGTGGTTAATTTGAAGTCATCGTTTTAAAGGTTTAACGGTTGCCACATTGATTTGTTTCACCGCTATGGAATATCTATTTCACAAATGGCCACGAATCACAATTCAGTCCTTTTATCACCGGGTATGTAACAGGAGTAACATGACGTGTGTCATTAGTGCTGCAAGAACTGTGACCCTTCCGGAGTACTTAAGTTCACTCCTGGTTTTTAGTGAATTATGTAACAAGAGTAACATGACGTTTGTCATTAGTGATGCAGGAACTGTGACCCTATCCGGAGTACTTAAGTTCACTCCTGGCTTTTAGTGAATTATGTAACAAGAGTAACATGACGTGTGTCATTAGTGATGCAGGAACTGTGACCCTTCCGAAGTACTTCAGTTCACTCCTGGTTTTTAGTGAATTATGTAACAAGAGTAACATGACGTGTGTCATTAGTGATGCAGGAACTGTGACCCTTCCGGAGTACTTGAGTTCACTACTGGTTTTTAGTGAATTATGTAACAAGAGTAACATGACGTGTGTCATTAGTGATGCAGGAACTGTGACCCTTCCGGAGTACTTGAGTTCACTACTGGTTTTTAGTGAATTAGGTAACAAGAGTAACATGACGTGTGTCATTAGTGATGCAGGAACTGTGACACTTCTGGAGTACTTGAGTTCACTCCTGGTTTTTAGTGAATTAGGTAACAAGAGTAACATGACGTGTGTCATTAGTGATGCAGGAACTGTGACCCTTCCGAAGTACTTAAGTTCACTCCTGGTTTTTAATGAATTAGGTAACAAGAGTAACATGACGTGTGTCATTAGTGATGCAGGAACTGTGACCCTTCCGGAGTACTTGAGTTCACTCCTGGTTTTTAGTGAATTAGGTAACAAGAGTAACATGACGTGTGTCATTATTGATGCAGGAACTGTGACCCTTCCGGAGTACTTGAGTTCACTCCTGCTTTTTAGTGAATTAGGTAACAAGAGTAACATGACGTGTGTCATTAGTGATGCAGGAACTGTGACCCTTCCGGAGTACTTGAGTTCACTCCTGGTTTTTAGTGAATTAGGTAACAAGAGTAACATGACGTGTGTCATTAGTGATGCAGAAACTGTGACCCTTCCAGAGTACTTGAGTTCACTCCTGGTTTTTAGTGAATTAGGTAACAAGAGTAACATGACGTGTGTCATTAGTGATGCAGAAACTGTGACCCTTCCGGAGTACTTTAGTTCACTCCTGGTTTTTAGTGAATTAGGTAACAAGAGTAACATGACGTGTGTCATTAGTGATGCAGGAACTGTGACCCTTCCGGAGTACTTGAGTTCACTCCTGGTTTTTAGTGAATTAGGTAACAAGAGTAACATGACGTGTGTCATTAGTGATGCAGGAACTGTGACCCTTCCGGAGTACTTAAGTTCACTCCTGGTTTTTAGTGAATTAGGTAACAAGAGTAACATGACGTGTGTCATTAGTGATGCAGGAATTGTGACACTTCCGGAGTACTTGAGTTCACTCCTGGTTTTTAGTGAATTAGGTAACAAGAGTAACATGACGTGTGTCATTAGTGATGCAGGAACTGTGACCCTTCCAGAGTACTTGAGTTCACTCCTGGTTTTTAGTGAATTAGGTAACAAGAGTAACCTGACGTGTGTCATTAATGATGCAGGAACTGTGACACTTCCGGAGTACTTGAGTTCACTCCTGGTTTTTAGTGAATTAGGTAACAAGAGTAACACGACGTGTGTCATTAGTGATGCAGGAACTGTGACCCTTCCGGAGTACTTGAGTTCACTCCTGGTTTTTAGTGAGTTAGGTAACAAGAGTAACATGACGTGTGTCATTAGTGATGCAGGAACTGTGACCCTTCCGGAGTACTTGAGTTCACTCCTGGTTTTTAGTGAATTAGGTAACAAGAGTAACATGAAGTGTGTCATTAGTGATGCAGGAACTGTGACCCTTCCGGAGTACTTAAGTTCACTCCTGGTTTTTAGTGAATTAGGTAACAAGAGTAACATGACGTGTGTCATTAGTGATGCAGGAACTGTGACTCTTCCGAGTACTTGAGTTCACTCCTGGTTTTTAGTGAATTAGGTAACAAGAGTAACATGACGTGTGTCATTAGTGATGCAGGAACTGTGACCCTTCCAGAGTACTTAAGTTCACTCCTGGTTTTTAGTGAATTAGGTTTAACTCAATCTTTAGTTTCCTTTGTAGTGTTTTGTAGATCACTGTTCTTTTGTCGTATTTTTCGGTTGACCATTGTGTTGTCCTTCGATTTGACGACATCTGATTATTCCTTTGGTATCTTCCAACCATTATTACATTTAAAGCGTGTACTTTGTCATATATTAACACATGTCAATAATTGTGCTGCCATTTATTAGAGTCCGGTGATGTCGTCGTGACCTCGATCTTATTGTTCTTGGAGGGTAATACAGGGACCGTTCATGTAGCATTTTTTCCCGGCTAAAGAAATTGTCATTTTCAGACGAAGCAAAATAAGATGATTTTCTTACATGATTTTTCATATTGTTTCAAATTTCTTCTTTAAAAATGCGGCGTCGGATCATTTATTTCTTTTGCATTTTTATGGTCCAAATATTATATCAATAAAACTTGACGACAGTAAAGCATATTGCCCCCCCCCCCCCCCCCCCTAAAAGATTAAATGGCCTTACCCTCATCTTTAAACAAGTAATGTAGATCGCCACTAGAATTCAACAACGTCAGTTCTACTCATGTTAACGCCATGAAATCATTGATACAGCTCCAAGTTTGTCATCGAGTTACGAAAAGACGTTGTAGCAGGTTACGACAGGTCGTTGGATCTTTTCCTGGTATCCTGGTTGTCTCCATCAATGAAATTGTCCACCATGACGCTTACGTAAACGTGATATTATCATAGGTGACGTCTAACGCCGCTCCGGAGTCTTATCTCGTATTTATTTGACTTTCCAGTCTGTCGATTTTGAGCGTACCTGATGAAGGTTATTTTGAGCGTACCTGATGAAGGTTATATTGAGCGTACCTGATGAAGGTTATTTTTAGCGTACCTGATGAAGGTTATTTTGAGCGTACCTGATGAAGGTTATTTTGAGCGTACCTGATGAAGGTTATTTTGAGCGTACCTGATGAAGGTTATTTTTAGCGTACCTGATGAAGGTTATTTTGAGCGTACCTGATGAAGGTTATTTTGAGCGTACCTGATGAAGGTTATTTTGAGCGTACCTGATGAAGGTTATTTTGAGCGTACCTGATGAAGGTTATTTTGAGCGTACCTGATGAAGGTTATTTTGAGCGTACCTGATGAAGGTTATTTTGAGCGTACCCGATGAAGGTTATTTTGAGCGTACCCGATGAAGGTTATTTTGAGCGTACCCGATGAAGGTTATTTTGAGCGTACCCGATGAAGGTTATTTTGAGCGTACCCGATGAAGGTTATTTTGAGCGTACCCGATGAAGGTTATTTTGAGCGTACCTGATGAAGGTTATTTTGAGCGTACCTGATGAAGGTTATTTTGAGCGTACCTGATGAAGGTTATTTTGAGCGTACCTGATGAAGGTTATTTTAAGCGTACCTGATGAAGGTTATTTTGAGCGTACCTGATGAAGGTTATTTTGAGCGTACCTGATGAAGGTTATTTTGAGCGTACCTGATGAAGGTTATTCCAGAAACGCGTTGTGCGCACTAAATTTAATATCTAAGTATTTTATTATTTGATCTAAACTGCCCCTGTGTCAGATGATTATATATTTATAAGTAACTAACTGTATTTAATTTATATTATTTCAGCATGATAACAACAACAGCTGTTTTTACGTGTTTGTGTTGTTTAGTATGAACGTGATAATTGGTTTACAGATATTGTAAAGGTCAGTTTTAACTGTTAAACTGAACATTGAAATAGCTTAGTATGGCGTTGTTTTTTTGGTTTTTTTTTGTGTTATTTTGTTTTGTTTTCCGGCCATTTCCTTGTTCCTTCTTGCCTGTCTGAACAACACGTTTCTTCATTGGCTAACGTTTACCGCTAAATCCACAAATGACATGCCGTAGCTCAGGGTTCTATGTACGAGTGAGCCGCCATATTGAATTCTTGAAACCCAACATGTCAATAAGAACAATATGATAAAAGAAAAAAGCCCAAAGACATGGCCTACATTTGAAATAATTTCTTGTTGGATTTTATGAAATATTTTTAGCAGCTATAATGTACATACTCTCTTTCGGAATTTAAAACAGTGGTCATTATTGTGCACGGTCCATGGCATTCTTCACACATGTTTCTCACTATGGTGCACATTTAGACGTTCCATAGTAATACTCAACAACCCCAAATGGGCTTCCCATATCCGCCACATGGCGTCATTCTAGACAGGTTTGTGGTTTGAGTCATGTGGACCTCTTCAAGTACCATAGGATAAAATGCGCAATTTGTAAGATTTAAATTCTTATATAAATGAAACACGCCTGGGCTACATTTAAGGGTTTTGAAGTAAGATATCACCGAATTGGTCAGCTGTAACTTTATCATCAGAGGTCTTCTGTTGAAAATCACAGCATAAATCTATGATGTCAAATAGTGCATAGACTTTGAGTATACCCCCAGCGTCAAAAGGGTTACAAACGAGATATCATACACAGGTGAGTAATATGTCATTGCAAAGGCATATCACAACAAAAGTTCAATGATACATTAGTTAGATAACAAGATCATTTAACAGTTTACATACAAATTCAAGCGCGAAGAATTGATAAGATTTACCAGATTCAATTTTTTGAATCAAAATGTAGATATCAAGTATAGTCCGCACGACGTTTTCCTGTGATAATCTTCATCAGGTACGCATAAAGTAGAATTTTTGGAAAGTCAAAAATATAAAAATAGTTGGGAGCAATAAAACCAAAGGACCTAAACAAGACAGCCAAAATTGGCTAAGGTCACCTATGTCTGAGGTAGGAGGCTAAGGTCACCTATGTCTGAGGTAGTAGGCTAAGGTCACCTATGTCTGAGGTAGTAGGCTAAGGTCACCTACGTCTGAGGTAGGAGGCTAAGGTCACCTATGTCTGAGGTAGGAGGCTAAGGTCACCTATGTCTGAGGTAGGAGGCTAAGGTCACCTATGTCTGAGGTAGTAGGCTAAGGTCACCTATGTCTGAGGTAGGAGGCTAAGGTCACCTATGTCTGAGGTAGTAGGCTAAGGTCACCTATGTTTGAGGTAGGAGGCTAAGGTCACCTATGTCTGAGGTAGGAGTCTAAGGTCACCTATGTCTGAGGTAGTAGGCTAAGGTCACCTATGTCTGAGGTAGGAGGCTAAGGTCACCTATGTCTGAGGTAGGAAGCTAAGGTCACCTATGTCTGAGGTAGTAGGCTAAGGTCACCTATGTTTGAGGTAGGAGGCTAAGGTCACCTATGCCTGAGGTAGGAGGCTAAGGTCACCTGTTTGAGGTAGGCGGCTAAGGTCACCTATGTCTGAAGTAGGAGACTAAGGTCACCTATGTCTGAGGTAGGAGGCTAAGATCACCTACGTCTGAGGTAGGAGGCTAAGGTCACCTATGTCTGAGGTAGGAAGCTAAGGTCACCTATGTCTGAGGTAGGAGGCTAAGGTCACCTATGTCTGAGGTAGTAGGCTAAGGTCACCTATGTCTGAGGTAGGAGGCTAAGGTCACCTATGTCTGAGGTAGGAGGCTAAGGTCACCTATGTCTGAGGTAGGAAGCTAAGGTCACCTATGCCTGAGGAAGGACCATCTTAGTTTTAATAATAATTACACTATTTAGAAACTGTAAATTTCAATACTGTAATCAGTATATCTAATAAATAAGGATAATAACAAAATTACCGAACTCCGAACAATCTTCCAAAGGGAAATTCAAAACTCATCAGTATATAAACAGACAAAATCAGTCAACAACAATAAATCATTTTCGTTATAAACACTGACTACTGGGCAGATGATACGACGTACAGTTCTTTCTTTACCTCTAGTTATTTGTAGGAGGATGCTTGTCTGTCATATTTTCGCTATAAACACTGACTACTGGGCAGATGATACGACGTACAGTTCGTTCTTTACCTCTAGTTATTTGTAGGAGGATGCATGTCTGTCTTATTTTCGCTATAAACACTGACTACTGGGCAGATGATACGACGTACAGTTCTTTCTTTACCTCTAGTTATTTGTAGGAGGATGCATGTCTGTCTTATTTTCGCTATAAACACTGACTACTGGGCAGATGATACGACGTACAGTTCTTTCTTTACCTCTAGTTATTTGTAGGAGGATGCTTGTCTGTCATATTTTCGCTATAAACACTGACTACTGGGCAGATGATACGACGTACAGTTCGTTCTTTACCTCTAGTTATTTGTAGGAGGATGCATGTCTGTCATATTTTCGCTATAAACACTGACTACTGGGCAGATGATACGACGTACAGTTCGTTCTTTAAATCTAGTTATTTGTAGGAGGATGCATGTCTGTCATATTTTCGTTATAAACACTGACTACTGGGCAGATGATACGACGTACAGTTCGTTCTTTAAATCTAGTTATTTGTAGGAGGATGCATGTCTGTCATATTTTCGCTATAAGCACTGACTACTGGGCAGATGATACGACGTACAGTTCGTTCTTTACCTCTAGTTATTTGTAGGGGGTGCATGTCTGTCATATTTTCGTTATAAACACTGACTACTGGGCAGATGATACGACGTACAGTTCGTTCTTTACCTCTAGTTATTTGTAGGAGGATGCTTGTCTGTCATATTTTCGCTATAAACACTGACTACTGGGCAGATGATACGACGTACAGTTCGTTCTTTACCTCTAGTTATTTGTAGGAGGATGCATGTCTGTCATATTTTCGCTATAAACACTGACTACTGGGCAGATGATACGACGTACAGTTCGTTCTTTACCTCTAGTTATTTGTAGGGGATGCATGTTTGTCATATTTTCGCTATAAACACTGACTACTGAGCAGATGATACGACGTACAGTTCGTTCTTTACCTCTAGTTATTTGTAGGAGGATGCATGCCTGTCATATTTTCGCTATAAACACTGACTACTGGGTAGATGATACGACGTACAGTTCGTTCTTTACCTCTTGTTATTTGTAGGAGGGTGCATGTTTGTCTTATTTTCGCTATTTCTGTTAGCTTACGTATACTGGTGTCCAATATGGTGTTGTTTTTTTTGCTTGGTCTTCTTAGTGCCCTATGTTGCCAATTTCTCTGGATTGTTCTTTTTTATTGACTCTTCGGTATTCTAACGTTTATTATTATCTACAACGTGAGCTTTGATTGTGTTAAACTCTATATACATGGAATTCCTATCTCGAATTCAATCACGATATTGGAATCTGAGATGTATTGACTCATGCTCAATGATGAAACAAAACCTTTTAAACCAACCACCTTGAGGGTGTATTCATTGTGTCGTACAAATGCATTGTTCCTGAACATCGACTCATTCTGGAAAAAGCCATTATCCTATAGTATTTATGCGCTAAAGAGTTGAAGGAACGCGTGAATTCCCAGCAGGTTGTGTTATCTGTATAAGCAATACAATATACTAGTCTGGTATTTATATTATAAAAAGTTTCCAAACTTCCATAATGATGCAATGAAAACAAAATTATTACTTATCAGTAAATCGGTGCGAATTAACAAATTATGCACAGACTTTATATCAAATCTGTAAAAAATTAGAAAAGATAGTATATCTTAATACAATTATGTCATAAAATTGTTATTTATGTTGTTAATTTAGTATATATTGCATGTATACATATTCTTATTGAGGGGGAGGACAGGGGGAAGGGAGACAAGTAGAAAGGGGTTGGGAGAAAGGAAAAAGGGGGTGGGAGAAAGGAGAAATGGGCCTTTACCAATTATAGTAATTACGTTTGTGCCAATAAAATATTGTCTATCATTGTCTATTGTCTATATAGTTCAAATTAAAACAATGGAAACATGTTAATATGTGTCCTGCACTCCGGTTCATGTAAGCACATCTTTATATTTAACTCCAATAATACTGCGCCCTCTATCGGCACTTTCGCTGGATGAGGGCTTGAACGCGCTTAATGGAAAAAACTCCGTCAGCTGCTGTCTGGTTCACACGACCAATCAAATGTCAGATATTAGCGCGTATGCGCATTAGTGACTTCCGTTTACAACATTGACAAAACAAACATGGAAAATGATAACCCGAATAATCCAGAATGATTGCGCCTTTGCAAATTTAGAAGACAAATACACCTTTAAATTCAAAGAAAAACACAAAGTGGCAGTAGAATCTATACTACGCGCTCCATTGGACATTATTTACAAACACTTGCTTAGCTCCTCCTATTTTACGCGCCCTTCATGCCTAATGGCGATGTCGTAATACTCATAAGTCATAGCGATTTACTATTTCCGGTTTGACGGATGTTATCAATGAATGCATCCAGGCGTAAATGTAGCGATTAGCGGGAGCGTAATATAACGACTGGATTCTTTGGGTTAATCTTTATATCAATAAAATATACTAGACTGGAATTTAATTCAAATAAAAACGGGTTAATATGTGTTCTGCACTCCGGTCTGTGTAAACACATCTTTATAAGCAATAAAATATACTGGATTTGAATTTAATTCAAATTAAAACAATAAAAACAGGTTAATATGTGTCCTGCATCCCGGTCTGTATAAACTCATCTTTGTAAGCAATAAAATAAACTAGACTGGTATACAATTCAAATAAAAAAAAGGCTTAAATGTGTCTTGCACTCCGGTCTGTGTAAACAAATTTACTTTTATCGATTAATTTATTTACCTTGCCTTATTTCTTCGTCAATTTGCTTCATTTCTCTCTAGTAATGTCTGTTTCATATGATCTTGTCTTAATGCAATTTATTTAAACAATCGTTTAATGAACTCGTATTCATCATGTAAGAGAATTAATTGATTTCTAATTACTATGAATAAAACTAATTAAGAAGAGTTTGAAGATACCAAAGGGGTAATCAGAATCCGTAAATCGAAGAAGGATAGAAAATACAATGGAAAAGAGACGAAAGAACCATCAACGATCTACAAAACACTACAAAGAAAACTAAAGATCGAGTAACACGAACCCCATGAAAAACCGGGAGTGAACTCAGGTGCTCCGGAAGGGTAAGCAGTTCCTACTACACTCAACTGTGATATATCAGCCATCCAAAATTATCGAGGTATTTTTATTCACTTCACAGTTAAATGTTTACGTGTTCATTTCACGTCGACTGGAAAAAACGCGTGTGTTTTTCACAACAAATACAGATTCGTCGAATCACCATGACAACCCCATC
Organism: Bathymodiolus septemdierum; assembly: GCA_963383655.1. Classification (NCBI taxonomy): domain Eukaryota; kingdom Metazoa; phylum Mollusca; class Bivalvia; order Mytilida; family Modiolidae; genus Bathymodiolus; species Bathymodiolus septemdierum. The sequence continues at coordinate 4,042,998 of OY726531.1, forward strand.
TTTTGTCATAAGCATTGTTGATAACTGTGAAAACATGCTGTGAATGTATCAATCAATTACAGGTACATAGATAAAACTACAAAATCAGACATCATTAGTTAACACCTTTTATTGTTTTGTGACGTCATCAGAAACAAACCAAGGTCTACTGAATGTAAACAACTATTACTGTTTAACTGATATAAGGCTTAAGCCAATCAAAATGACCTAACTGTGCCTTATTTTATTGAAGTGTCTGTACCAAGCCCTGGGTTTACAAATTAGCCTGTTTTTACGATGTTTCTTTTTATTGGATTTTTGAACTATTCCGACAGTGGTATTTTGTGTTTTTCATTTTATTATCAAACGGCATGAGGTATATATAGTCCTTCCATTTAGATCGGATAGTCATGAGGTATATATAGTCCTTCCATTTAGATCGGATAATCATGAGGTATATATAGTCCTTCCATTTAGATCGGATAGTCATGAGGTATATATAGTCCTTCCATTTAGATCGGATAGTCATGAGGTATATATAGTCCTTCCATTTAGATCGGATAGTCATGAGGTATATATAGTCCTTCCATTTAGATCGGATAGTCATGAGGTATATATAGTCCTTCCATTTAGATCGGATAGTCATGAGGTATATATAGTCCTTCCATTTAGATCGGATAGTCATGAGGTATATATAGTCCTTCCATTTAGATCGGATAGTCATGAGGTATATATAGTCCTTCCATTTAGATCGGATAGTCATGAGGTATATATAGTCCTTCCATTTAGATCGGATAGTCATGAGGTATATATAGTCCTTCCATTTAGATCGGATAGTCATGAGGTTTGAACATCCAACATTTTTGATTGTACATGTAATTTCATGATGTACATTCTGAAAAGAAGGTTTAATCAGTGATGGCCAACAATTCCACCAATATCAACAAAACGGACAATCATCTCTTACTCAACTAATTGAACAAAAAAAAAGACAACGACATATTAGACGTAGGAAATTCTGGTCCTGGCTTCAAACAGCAAAAAAATGTGGCGGTATTAAACCGGTTAATGTGGATCTCAACGCTCACCTCTTGATAAGTCGATATTAAACGGTAATGCTGGCATAAACAAAACAGGTTGTGATGACGATAAATGGAACATATCCGTGGTCAATTTTGATACAGGTACTCATATTAATATTGTTTCCTCTAAAATCAAATGTCTATAGTAGAATTTAAGAAAACATGTGTTAATTGAAAGCTTTCTCGAACGTAAACTAAATACAATATATGTTATCACTTCTCATCTTTACTTTATTCCTACGACAAAAGTCATAAAAATACTACATAATTTCTACAATTGTACCTATGTGTAAAGTTTAAATACATGCATTTTTTAAAGTTGATTTTAGAATGCATTCCAGCCGAACAAACCGCTTAAATGCGTGCGTTTGAACCACGTTCATGGCGAGGTGTACTCGATACAACATTATGTGATAAAATGTGTCAGTGAATTGCGACAGGTTGGTGGTTTTCTCTGGGTACTCAAGTTTCCTCCTCCATTAAAACTGACCCCAGCAATATAACTTAAATACCATAAACCATCAACACCATAAACCAAACCATCAATTTATACGATGCATGGTTCACCAAACATATTCAGTCAAGCGTGATCTAATCCATAAGCTCTGGTTAATTGAATAGAAAACTATAAACTTGCATCATTAAGTCTTTTGTCCTGGCCAATACATCTATTAAGCACAAAATGCAATTAATTTATAATAAATAAATTGTATATATATCTTTATTTCTCATAACCAATTTTACAAAGGTACAGAGATAACAACAATATAACACATATTAGTACATTTAAAGGAAGATAGAAGGTGGATGAACCTGGAGTTGAAGTCTCTGAATTAGCTTTGAATTAATCAATGATTGAATTTGTTGTAATGGTCGCAACACGCGTTGTTAATGTCCTTGATGTAAGGTCAGTGGACCGTGAAGATAATTATTATCCAGAGTAAAGAAACGTTTTAGCAGCACAATCAATGTCAGTTGAAATAAAGATTATTTGCTATCTAGATTAAATATCTGTAAAACATATTTTATATACAATTAATAGCACAATATTATATAATCCACGTCAATTAAAACTAAATTGTTACTGGTTCATTTCTGTATTTCTGTGTTAAACTTATTCTGGGGTGATGGATCGCATTGAAGAGCAGGAAGCAACACAAATGTCCTGGTCTACGGCCAAAAACCCTAGTAAACAAAGACTACCGTACTGTCGGAACAAAAATCTGATTGACAAATTGTAGGCACAGAGGTGAAATCAATACTACTAAGGGAACGACCGACCATTTAACTTGGGGGGGGGGGGGTTATGTTTTTTTTCTAAAAAAATATTCTGATTTCCAATGTTGCTGAAAAAAATATTCTGATTTTGGTGGAGGAAAAAAAAATAATATGATTCAGAGTTTTTGTCATATAACCTAATGTTGATTTCTGGAAAAAAATATAGCGCTTTGCGCGACAAAAATAATAAATGTTCTAACTCTCGTGGTGTCCGAAAAAAAAATTCTGAACGAAACAAAAAAAAAACCTCCCCCACCCCCCTTGCAAGTTAAATGGTCGGTCCCTAATTCACATATTTCCTGGATGAGTACAGTCACTTCAATACAAAGTGGCGGGGTTGAATTACTTGTATGGCCCTCTTATAGTTCTAATAGATTTTGATGGTGTTCTCTTGAAGTTCGCGCTTATACTGTTACCGGTTTTTTTTTTACCATCGCGCAACATGAATCAGGTACCAGAAAACTATGACTTGTTCAGAAACCGTACATAGCAAGAAATATCCGGTCAATGCAAATTGACTTCTGAAATAGAATCATCACGTGATAGCTTTGATATTACAGCTATTTATAGAATTGTTTGTCAGAGTGTTGATTATAATGGTAGTTGAAATTAGACCTACCTCTGCAATCAGTGTCAATCATTGTTGAAGTTTTGAGTTCGATTCTCACCTATGATGAGATGTACTCGATACAACATAATTATAAAGTTTATCAACAGGTCGATCGTTTCCTCCTGATAATCAAGTTTCTTATGACCAATAACACTGACCGCCTTGATATCAGAAAAGTTTGAATATGTCAACCGGGTAATCAGAAGCGGTAAATCGAAGGACAGACAAAGCGATGGCAAAATGACTGAAGAATTATTGAAAGAAGCTTTCAACACTTTTAACACCAAAAGCAACAAAAACCATTACGATATCACCACCAAGTTAATTTGAAAATAAAAATGTTATCTTTGTTTCTAACATGACGCCCTTTACTGTTTATATAAATAATATTGTGATAAATTTCAGATCGCACATGCGTATTGCCGGACAAATTATGTACATTTGTATATAATTCCTGAGTGATTTCATGTATTTTTACAGGACTATGTTGCAAAAAGAGTTTAAAGATACCAAAGGGGTAATCAGAATCCGTACATCGAAGAAGAACAGACAACACAATGGCCAAAAAGGAAAAGGACAAAAGAACAAACAACGATCTACAAAACATACACATAAAACTAAAGATCGAGTAACACGAACCCCGCTAAAAACCGGGGGTGAACGCAGGTGCTCCAGGAGGGTAAGCAGTTCCTGCTCCACTAATGGCACCCGTCGTGTTCCTAAATAAAGTAAGTATTATCAAAACTAAGGTCCCCCCCCCCCCTACAGCATAGGTAACCTCAGTCGAGTTTGGCTTTCGTGTTTTATTGCTTCCAAGCACTTTTAAATAATTTGGTTTTCCAATCTTTTGATATTGAGCGTCACCTGATGAAGATTTTTACAGAAATCGTCTCATGCACACTAAATTTGATATCTACGTTTTTATTCATATTTTTTCTACTTTACTTATTCATTTTGTCCAGATAAAATATACTAAAGATAACAATTTGAATTTCTTAAATGTCGTCTGCCAATAGTGACGTTTGAAGGAACGTTGATGACATTTACACAATGTTATTGATTTATTTTACTTGTTTATGTTGCTAGAATCAAAATGCCATTAAATTGGAAAATGTTGGTAACTTAATATTACAACCAGAAGTATTTGTGTATATTAAATAAAAACAACCATAAACATGTTGATTAGTGGCTTTGCTATGGGATGTATTTCCCTTATCTTGAGATAATTGCATCCGCTCCACAACCACAGTTTGTGCGACATTTTAACATGGGTAGAATCATTTTCGCTGCATTTTATCCCTTGTTCTCACGCGAAATCAATAATCCTAATGAAATATACAAGTAATTTTAGGTTTTCTACCAAATGTAAAAATATTTAGGGATGCTATGAAAGCATATTTTAGATGCAATATATAAATAACTCAGAACAAAAGAAGATTTTGAGGATACCAAAGGTTTAATCAAAATACGTTAATCGAACGACAGACAACAGAACGGCCAAGTGAAAACGGACAAACAACGATCTACAAAACTCTACTCAGAAAACAAATCATCGAGCACCACCAAACCCACTAAAGTTACACAGTTCCTGCTTATCGCTTTATGCCAGATATTTTTTTTTCTCCGAAAGTATAGATGTAAATGATTGGAGCATTAAGGTGGTACCATACACTTAAGGTAAAATTTGACCTGCTCATTTAATTTTCTTATTCTTTTTTTGGCAGTGTGTTTGAATATATCCACTGTAATAAATATCAATATTTTAACAAATTCTAACCAACAGACTCAGAGCTATAAAGGACTATAAATTCACTAGCCACATAGTAGCTTTCTCTATGTGGTTTTGATCACCGAGAAGCTTGAAATCTGCATACAAACATCATATGATCAAAACGTTCAACTGATTTTAAAGAGTTATCTCCCTGCAGTGTATGGTACCCCCTTAATCTACCATAATAGCATAACCAGTTAGAGTCTGTTGTTGATTTCCTTGATAGAAGGTTGCTACAAACAAGGCAGTTACTGAACCAAGTGACTGGGTTGAAGTTATCACTTCTGATGTATTATCGTCACCACGATAAACCTTGTAACCGTTACGTAATATCTATGTCATAAATTACAAACAAGGCAGTTACTGAACCAAGTGTCTGGGTTGAAGTTATCACTTCTGATGTATTATCGTCACCACGATAAACCTTGTAACCGTTACGTAATATCTATGTCATAAATGGTCATCTTTTTACCATCATCACAATCTGGTCTTATATTCATTAATGACTTAGCACAGTGGTTTTAAAAGAGTATCACGACGTGTGCCTCTGGGGAATCAGTAACTACTTACCATTTCAGAACACATGAGTGCATCCCCAGTTTTTTTTTCTCGTAGAGTTCGTGTTGCTTAATCTTTAGTTTTCTGTAGAGATATCAAAGGAGTGAGAAGAAGCTGTAAATTGAAGAAGGACAGATAATACAGCGGTCAAATGATCAAGTCCAAAACGAACAAACAATGGCCTACATAATGCTACACAGAAAACTAATAATTGAGCAACACGAACCCACTAAAAACCGGGTGAATTGTCAAATTTAGGCTGTATCAGATTTAGTTAGTCACAACGCGAGTAATTTTAAGCTGTGTTCATTAACCGACCATTTTAGCTGACCCTATAAAGATTGATGCAAAGCATAGGCCACACACAAAGGTGTTTTCAGAATGAATGTAGATAGTGTCTACTATACATAAAAGGTTACCACGTGGAATACAAGGACAATGTTCCCTCTCACATTTTAGTCTCGCCATTCATCGTCATATTATATATATAAAACTAGTTGTATGCTGATCATATAACATATTCTAATATGACGTGCTGTTTTGGCTTTGTAAACAAAAGGGTATAAAAATCCCCGATTTATTATGACTTACACGCGCTGATGATAATGACGTATTTGGCTGTTCTATTATACCCTTTTGTTTACAAAGCCAAAACAGCACGTCATAGAAATAATTTATGGAAGGGGTAAATTTGTTGTAGATTTTAATATGGGAAGGGGTAAGTTAGTTGAAGATTGTAATGTGGGTACACAAAGGAATGTGGATTAAAAATTTACCGTATATGTCCTATTAGAATAGAAATAATTTATGGAAGGGGTAAATTTGTTGGAGATTTTAATATGGGTAGCATTATCTGCACAAATTGTACCAATCGCTATCGCTCCGGGTAAACATTTTACGCAGATAATGTTACCCATATTAAAATCTCCAACAAATTTACCCCTTCCATAAATTATTTCTATTCTAATAGGACATATACGGTAAATTTTTAATCCACATTCCTTTGTGTACCCACATTACAATCTTCAACTAACTTACCCCTTCCCATATTAAAATCTTCAATAAATTATTTCTTAAATAGAAGTATGTAACGGTATGTTTAATGTAATTGTAAATTATGACATGTCATGTGCACAACTTGAAACACTTCGGGACCTTTTGACTTTTAGTAAAGGGGGGGGGGGGACTTTTTTTTCTCAGGAGTCAGAATTATTTTCACACGAAACGAAAATCAGATTATTTCTATTGCTCGGCATGTAAAATCCGTAATGTTTCTCCTGATTTTATATATGGTTGAAAACTGATGAGCCAAATTAATTATTTATTTCCATCTTTCATGTTAGTTGTTTCCTATAAAATTTCGGACGCATCTATCTTTTTCGACGAAAAGCACACACACACCCTCTAAAATTTAAATATTATTCTTCTGACTTCCTATTATTCGGCTTAGAATTGATCTTTATGTCTGTTTTGATAAACAAAAAAAATGACAATGTTGTATATATATAGTATACTTTATAATATACATATACCATATACAGCACTTTCAAATTAATTCATCTCTCTCGATTCCTTCCATTGTATCGACATATAATGGAATATGTTAAATATGTATAACATAGATAATGCATTACAATTATAGAATAGATTAGACAGAGATATCTCATTTTTTATTTAGATTTTTAAATGGATATCTTTTAGTTATGCATAGGAATATTCATGAGACATTAATATCATCCTTGACAACGAGAGATATTAATATCATCCTTGACAACGACACTGTAGCAGTGTGTAGCAATTCTATACAACTCTGTTGAATTAATTATAAAAAGGTATTTTAAACAATCTTAATTAAGAATTCCACCAAACTAAAAATAAAATGAACTATTAGATCGCACCTCGAATAAAGAAACCCACAAAATAATCCCCCTGGACGATGGAAGTCCGGTCCTTGCTTACATTCAATGTGTTAATGAATTTGAGGTAAACTGTATTTTAGTCCCTTTTTCCTCTTCTCTTTCTGTTTATTAATTTCCAATGTTTCCTATTAATTTGTCAGTAATTTTAATCTTTGATGTTTGTTTTTATTAGATAAAATATACGTGACTTATATGTGTGATTTGACCTTCGATTTTCTCTAACGTTTCCTTAAGAGAGAAAGTACTTAGCAAGTACTTAAGATTCGGAAACAATTAGGAAACAAAAACAAAAGAAAACAAATAGATTATTTCTTTATTGAAATATGTGTATCTTCTGTCTGTTTGTAGTCACATGTTCATTTAATAGTAAAACTAAAGAAGGATTTAAGAAATGTTTGAAGATACCAAAGAGGTAATCAGAAGCCGTAAATCTTAGAAAGGTAAATATTACAATGGTCACAAAGTTTCAATATACCAAAGAGGTAATCAGAAGCCGTAAATCTTAGAAAGGTAAATATTACAATGGTCACAAAGTTTCAATATACCAAAGAGGTAATCAGAAGCCGTAAATCTTAGAAAGGTAAATATTACCATGGTCACAAAGTTTCAATATACCAAAGAGGTAATCAGAAGCCGTAAATCTTAGAAAGGTAAATATTACAATGGTCACAATGTTTGAATATACCAAAGAGGTAATTAGATGCGTAAATCTTAGAAAGGTAAATATTACAATGGTCACAAAGTTTGAAGATACCAAAGAGGTCATCAGAAGCCGTAAATCTTAGAAAGGTAAATATTACCATGGTCACAAAGTTTGAATATACCAAAGAGGTAATTAGAAGCCGTAAATCTTAGAAAGGTAAATATTACCATGGTCACAAAGTTTGAAGATACCAAAGAGGTCATCAGAAGCCGTAAATCTTAGAAAGGTAAATATTACAATGGTCACAAAGTTTGAAGATACCAAAGAGGTAATCAGAAGCCGTAAATCTTAGAAAGGCAAATATTACAAGGGTCACAAAGTTTGAATATACCAAAGAGGTAATTAGAAGCCGTAAATCTTAGAAAGGCAAATATTACAATGGCCACAAAGTTTGAATATACCAAAGAGGTAATCAGAAGCCGTAAATCTTAGAAAGGCAAATATTACAAGGGTCACAAAGTTTGAATATACCAAAGAGGTAATCAGAAGCCGTAAATCTTAGAAAGGCAAATATTACAAGGGTCACAAAGTTTGAATATACCAAAGAGGTAATTAGAAGCCGTAAATCTTAGAAAGGTAAATATTACAAGGGTCACAAAGTTTGAATATACCAAAGAGGTAATTAGAAGCCGTAAATCTTAGAAAGGTAAATATTACAATGGCCACAAAGTTTGAAGATACCAAAGAGGTAATTAGAAGCCGTAAATCTTAGAAAGGCAAATATTACAATGGTCACAAAGTTTCAATATACCAAAGAGGTAATCAGCAGCCGTAAATCTTAGAAAGGTAAATATTACCATGGTCACAAAGTTTGAATATACCAAAGAGGTAATCAGAAGCCGTAAATCTTAGAAAGGTAAATATTACAATGGCCACAAAGTTTGAAGATACCAAAGAGGTAATTAGAAGCCGTAAATCTTAGAAAGGCAAATATTACAATGGTCACAAAGTTTCAATATACCAAAGAGGTAATCAGCAGCCGTAAATCTTAGAAAGGTAAATATTACCATGGTCACAAAGTTTGAATATACCAAAGAGGTAATCAGAAGCCGTAAATCTTAGAAAGGTAAATATTACCATGGTCACAAAGTTTGAATATACCAAAGAGGTAATTAGAAGCGTAAATCTTAGAAAGGTAAATATTACAATGGTCACAAAGTTTGAAGATACCAAAGAGGTCATCAGAAGCCGTAAATCTTAGAAAGGTAAATATTACCATGGTCACAAAGTTTGAATATACCAAAGAGGTAATTAGAAGCCGTAAATCTTAGAAAGGTAAATATTACCATGGTCACAAAGTTTGAAGATACCAAAGAGGTAATCAGAAGCCGTAAATCTTAGAAAGGTAAATATTACCATGGTCACAAAGTTTGAATATACCAAAGAGGTAATCAGAAGCCGTAAATCTTAGAAAGGTAAATATTACAATGGTCACAAAGTTTGAATATACCAAAGAGGTAATCAGAAGCCGTAAATCTTAGAAAGGTAAATATTACCATGGTCACAAAGTTTGAAGATACCAAAGAGGTAATCAGAAGCCGTAAATCTTAGAAAGGTAAATATTACCATGGTCACAAAGTTTGAAGATACCAAAGAGGTAATCAGAAGCGGTAAATCTTAGAAAGGTAAATATTACCATGGTCACAAAGTTTCAATATACCAAAGAGGTAATCAGAAGCCGTAAATCTTAGAAAGGTAAATATTACCATGGTCACAAAGTTTGAATATACCAAAGAGGTAATTAGAAGCCGTAAATCTTAGAAAGCTAAATATTACAATGATCACAAAGTTTGAAGATACCAAAGAGGTAATTAGAAGCCGTAAATCTTAGAAAGGCAAATATTACCATGGTCACAAAGTTTGAATATACCAAAGAGGTAATCAGAAGCCGTAAATCTTAGAAAGGTAAATATTACAATGGTCACAAAGTTTGAATATATCAAAGAGGTAATTAGAAGCCGTAAATCTTAGAAAGGTAAATATTACCATGGTCACAAAGTTTGAATATACCAAAGAGGTAATCAGAAGCCGTAAATCTTAGAAAGGTAAATATTACAATGGTCACAAAGTTTGAATATACCAAAGAGGTAATCAGAAGCCGTAAATCTTAGAAAGATAAATATTACAATGGTCACAAAGTTTGAATATACCAAAGAGGTAATTAGAAGCCGTAAATCTTAGAAAGCTAAATATTACAATGATCACAAAGTTTGAAGATACCAAAGAGGTAATTAGAAGCCGTAAATCTTAGAAAGGCAAATATTACCATGGTCACAAAGTTTGAATATACCAAAGAGGTAATCAGAAGCCGTAAATCTTAGAAAGGTAAATATTACAATGGTCACAAAGTTTGAATATATCAAAGAGGTAATTAGAAGCCGTAAATCTTAGAAAGGTAAATATTACCATGGTCACAAAGTTTGAATATACCAAAGAGGTAATCAGAAGCCGTAAATCTTAGAAAGGTAAATATTACAATGGTCACAAAGTTTGAATATACCAAAGAGGTAATCAGAAGCCGTAAATCTTAGAAAGGTAAATATTACCATGGTCACAAAGTTTCAATATACCAAAGAGGTAATCAGAAGCCGTAAATCTTAGAAAGGCAAATATTACAATGGTCACAAAGTTTGAATATACCAAAGAGGTAATTAGAAGCCGTAAATCTTAGAAAGGTAAATATTACCATGGTCACAAAGTTTGAATATACCAAAGAGGTAATCAGAAGCCGTAAATCTTAGAAAGGTAAATATTACCATGGTCACAAAGTTTGAATATACCAAAGAGGTAATTAGAAGCCGTAAATCTTAGAAAGGTAAATATTACAATGATCACAAAGTTTGAATATACCAAAGAGGTAATCAGAAGCCGTAAATCTTAGAAAGGTAAATATTACCATGGTCACAAAGTTTGAATATACCAAAGAGGTAATCAGAAGCCGTAACTGCTAGAAAGGTAAATATTACAATGGTCACAAAGTTTGAATATACCAAAGAGGTAATTAGAAGCCGTAAATCTTAGAAAGGCAAATATTACAATGGTCACAAAGTTTGAAGATACCAAAGAGGTAATCAGAAGCCGTAAATCTTAGAAAGGTAAATATTACAATGGTCACAAAGTTTGAATATACCAAAGTGGTAATCAGAAGCCGTAAATCTTAGAAAGGCAAATATTACAATGGTCACAAAGTTTGAATATACCAAAGAGGTAATCAGAAGCCGTAAATCTTAGAAAGGCAAATATTACAATGGTCACAAAGTTTGAAGATACCAAAGAGGTAATCAGAAGCCGTAAATCTTAGAAAGGTAAATATTACAATGGTCACAATGTTTGAAGATATCAAAGAGGTAATTAGAAGCCGTAAGTCTTAGAAAGGTAAATATCACAATGGTCACAAAGTTTGAATATACCAAAGAGGTAATCAGAAGCTGTAAATCTTAGAAAGGTAAATATTACAATGGTCACAAAGTTTGAATATACCAAAGAGGTAATCAGAAGCCGTAAATCTTAGAAAGGCAAATATTACAATGGTCACAAAGTTTGAATATACCAAAGAGGTAATCAGAAGCCGTAAATCTTAGAAAGGTAATGACAACAATGAATATAGGTTTGATAATGCCAAAATTGTAATCAGAAACCGTTAATCGAAGAAGGACCAACAATGCAATGGTCACATGTTTGAAGATAATAAAGGGGAAATGAGACACAACCAATCCAAGAAGGACAGACAAAACAATTACCAAACGAAAAAGAACAAAAGGACAAACTATGTTTTGCCAACTATCACAGTGGAAACTAAAGATTGAGCAACATGATCCCCACTAAAGCCGTCTTAAGGTGGTACCATACACTTCAGGTAAAATTTGATCTGCTCGTTTAATTTTCTTATTCTTTTGGCAGTGTGTTTGAATATATCCACTGTAATAAATATCAAAATTTTAACAAATTCCAACCAACAGACTCAGAGCTATGAATTCACTAGCCGCATAGCAGCTTTTCTCTCTGTGGTTTTGATCACCGAGATGCTTGAAATCTGCATACAAACATCATATGATCAAAGCATTCAACTGGTCTTAAAGAGTTATCTCCCTGTAGTGTATGGTACCCCCTTAAGTAACCCTTATACATTTTGTATACGTATTATGTTATAATTTGGGGCATTCATCACATCATACTGTAGAGATTTGTTTATATACAGTATTCTGATTGGATATTTTAGAAATACAAAACTGACACTGAAAAAACACATACATGTACTTTCATACAATTTACGACAACCTAAAAAAAGATAGCACAAAAGCAGGGTCTGTGAACACTAGTAGCATAAAAATCATGGTAAGCTTTATTTACATATACTGGTACAAAAGACACTCATTCTTGTATAGGTGTACTCCGTGAGCCACCAGAAGGTTTACTGGTACAAAACACACTCATTCTTGTATACTCAGTGAGGCACCAGAAGGTTTTTTTTACCTTTGGCATGACCGTCAGGATATGGAGGACATTAGAACTCACATGTATTAGCAACGGCCATATTTGCAATAAACTGTGACGTACAGTAGGTTACATACGACCACCACTGTGAACCCCTCGGGAACCTCATGATTCACTTTCCTCACTTTGTAAAGCTCAGATGACGGTAAAATGTTAGCTCTATGTAGTAACAAGATATTCATTTTAAAGGATTGGAGTGTATTATAAACATCGTCAGAGGTATAATATAAAATAAAAAGCCTTTAAATGGCTGGATTGTATTACGTTTATCATTAACTGTTACATCTCGTCTATTATAAACATCGTCAGAGGTATAATATAATATAAAAAGTCTTTAAATGGCGTGATTGTATTACGTTTATCATTAACTGTTACATGTCGTGTATTATAAACATCGTCAGAGGTATAATATAAAATAAAAAACCTTTCAATGGCTGGATTGTATTACGTTTATCATTAACTGTTACATGTCGTGTATTATAAACATCGTCAGAGGTATAATATAAAATAAAAAACCTTTAAATGGCGTGATTGTATTACGTTTATCATTAACTGTTACATGTCGTGTATTATAAACATCGTCAGAGGTATAATATAAAATAAAAAGCCTTTAAATGGCTGGATTGTATTACGTTTATCATTAACTGTTACATGTCGTGTATTATAAACATCGTCAGAGGTATAATATAAAATAAAAAACCTTTAAATGGCGTGATTGTATTACGTTTATCATTAACTGTTACATGTCGTGTATTATAAACATCGTCAGAGGTATAATATAAAATAAAAAGCCTTTAAATGGCTGGATTGTATTACGTTTATCATTAACTGTTACATGTCGTGTATTATAAACATCGTCAGAGGTATAATATAAAATAAAAAGTCTTTAAATGGCTGGATTGTATTACGTTTATCATTAACTGTTACATGTCGTGTATTATAAACATCGTCAGAGGTATAATATAAAATAAAAAGTCTTTAAATGGCGTGATTGTATTACGTTTATCATTAACTGTTACATGTCGTGTATTATAAACATCGTCAGAGGTATAATATCAAATAAAAAGCCTTTAAATGGCGTGATTGTATTACGTTGATCATTAACTGTTACATGTCGTGTATTATAAACATCGTCAGAGGTATAATATAAAATAAAAAACCTTTAAATGGCTGGATTGTATTACGTTTATCATTAACTGTTACATGTCGTGTATTATAAACATCGTCAGAGGTATAATATAAAATAAAAAGTCTTTAAATGGCTGGATTGTATTACGTTTATCATTAACTGTTACATGTCGTGTATTATAAACATCGTCAGAGGTATAATATAAAATAAAAAGTCTTTAAATGGCTGGATTGTATTACGTTTATCATTAACTGTTACATGTCGTGTATTATAAACATCGTCAGAGGTATAATATAAAATAAAAAGCCTTTAAATGGCGTGATTGTATTACGTTTATCATTAACTGTTACATGTCGTGTATTATAAACATCGTCAGAGGTATAATATAAAATAAAAAGCCTTTAAATGGCGTGATTGTATTACGTTCATCATTAACTGTTACATGTAGTGTATTATAAACATCGTCAGAGGTATAATATAAAATAAAAAGCCTTTAAATGGCTGGATTGTATTACGTTCATCATTAGCTGTTACATGTCGTGTATTATAAACATCGTCAGAGGTATAATATAAAATAAAAAGTCTTTAAATGGCGTGATTGTATTACGTTTATCATTAACTGTTACATGTCGTGTATTATAAACATCGTCAGAGGTATAATATAAAATAAAAAGCCTTTAAATGGCGTGATTGTATTACGTTCATCATTAACTGTTACATGTCGTGTATTATAAACATCGTCAGAGGTATAATATAAAATAAAAAGCCTTTAAATGGCGTGATTGTATTACGTTTATCATTAACTGTTACATGTCGTGTATTATAAACATCGTCAGAGGTATAATATAAAATAAAAAGCCTTTAAATGGCTGGATTGTATTACGTTTATCATTAACTGTTATATAATATAAAATAAAAAACCTTTAAATGGCTGGATTGTATTACGTTTATCTTTAATAAAGGTAATAACAAAATTACCGAACTCCGAACAATCTTACAAAGGGAAAGTCAAAACTCATAATTATATAAACAGACAAAATCAGTCAACAACCGGAAAACTGTGAAAACCGTAATGACCCTGACTTGGTACAGGCATTTCTAAAGAAATGGTGGGTTGAATCAGATTTTAAGGCGCCAAACCTCCCGCTCTCATTACGGTTCAAAGGTTCCGGCTGTCACTGTAACAGTATTTAAATACAGGAACAAAATAGGTAAAATAGTAGTCAAAGCAGTACCATATTCGGTGACGTAAATGTCAAAAATATTTTTACGTCACACATTGACAAAAAAAATTCTTGTTACATGTCGTGTATTATAAACATCGTCAGAGGTATAATATAAAATAAAAAGCCTTTAAATGGCTGGATTGTATTACGTTTATCATTAACTGTTATATGTCGTGTATTATAAACATCGTCAGAGGTATAATATAAAATAAAAAGTCTTTAAATGGCTGGATTGTACTACGTTTATAAATCATTAACTATTACATGTCGTGTATTATAAACATCGTCAGAGGTATAATATAAAATAAAAAGCCTTTAAATGGCGTGATTGTATTACGTTTATCATTAACTGTTACATGTCGTGTATTATAAACATCGTCAGAGGTATAATATAAAATAAAAAGCCTTTAAATGGCGTGATTGTATTACGTTTATCATTAACTGTTACATGTCGTGTATTATAAACATCGTCAGAGGTATAATATAAAATAAAAAACCTTTAAATGGCGTGATTGTATTACGTTTATCATTAACTGTTATATGTCGTGTATTATAAACATCGTCAGAGGTATAATATAAAATAAAAAACCTTTAAATGGCTGGATTGTATTACGTTTATCATTAACTGTTACATGTCGTGTATTATAAACATCGTCAGAGGTATAATATAAAATAAAAAGTCTTTAAATGGCGTGATTGTATTACGTTTATCATTAACTGTTACATGTCGTGTATTATAAACATCGTCAGAGGTATAATATAAAATAAAAAGCCTTTAAATGGCGTGATTGTATTACGTTTATCATTAACTGTTACATGTCGTGTATTATAAACATCGTCAGAGGTATAATATAAAATAAAAAGCCTTTAAATGGCTGGATTGTATTACGTTTATCATTAACTGTTACATGTCGTGTATTATAAACATCGTCAGAGGTATAATATAAAATAAAAAGCCTTTCAATGGCTGGATTGTATTACGTTTATCATTAACTGTTACATGTCGTGTATTATAAACATCGTCAGAGGTATAATATAAAATAAAAAGCCTTTAAATGGCTGGATTGTATTACGTTTATCATTAACTGTTACATGTCGTGTATCATAAACATCGTCAGAGGTATAATATAAAATAAAAAGCCTTTAAATGGCTGGATTGTATTACGTTTATCATTAACTGTTATATGTCGTGTATTATAAACATCGTCAGAGGTATAATATAAAATAAAAAACCTTTAAATGGCTGGATTGTATTACGTTTATCATTAACTGTTACATGTCGTGTATTATAAACATCGTCAGAGGTATAATATAAAATAAAAAGCCTTTAAATGGCTGGATTTTATTACGTTTATCATTAACTGTTACATGTCGTGTATTATAAACATCGTCAGAGGTATAATATAAAATAAAAAACCTTTAAATGGCGTGATTGTATTACGTTTATCATTAACTGTTATATGTCGTGTATTATAAACATCGTCAGAGGTATAATATAAAATAAAAAACCTTTAAATGGCTGGATTGTATTACGTTTATCATTAACTGTTACATGTCGTGTATTATAAACATCGTCAGAGGTATAATATAATATAAAAAGCCTTTAAATGGCTGGATTGTATTACGTTTATCATTAACTGTTACATGTCGTGTATTATAAACATCGTCAGAGGTATAATATAAAATAAAAAGCCTTTAAATGGCGTGATTGTATTACGTTTATCATTAACTGTTACATGTCGTGTATTATAAACATCGTCAGAGGTATAATATAAAATAAAAAGCCTTTAAATGGCTGGATTGTATTACGTTTATCATTAACTGTTACATGTCGTGTATTATAAACATCGTCAGAGGTATAATATAAAATAAAAAGCCTTTCAATGGCTGGATTGTATTACGTTTATCATTAACTGTTACATGTCGTGTATTATAAACATCGTCAGAGGTATAATATAAAATAAAAAGCCTTTAAATGGCTGGATTGTATTACGTTTATCATTAACTGTTATATGTCGTGTATTATAAACATCGTCAGAGGTATAATATAAAATAAAAAGCCTTTAAATGGCTGGATTGTATTACGTTTATCATTAACTGTTACATGTCGTGTATTATAAACATCGTCAGAGGTATAATATAAAATAAAAAGCCTTTCAATGGCGTGATTGTATTACGTTTATCATTAACTGTTACATGTCGTGTATTATAAACATCGTCAGAGGTATAATATAAAATAAAAAGCCTTTAAATGGCTGGATTGTATTACGTTTATCATTAACTGTTATATGTCGTGTATTATAAACATCGTCAGAGGTATAATATAAAATAAAAAGCCTTTAAATGGCTGGATTGTATTACGTTTATCATTAACTGTTACATGTCGTGTATTATAAACATCGTCAGAGGTATAATATAAAATAAAAAACCTTTAAATGGCGAGATTGTATTACGTTTATCATTAACTGTTACATGTCGTGTATTATAAACATCGTCAGAGGTATAATATAAAATAAAAAACCTTTAAATGGCGTTATTGTATTACGTTTATCATTAACTGTTATATGTCGTGTATTATAAACATCGTCAGAGGTATAATATAAAATAAAAAGCCTTTAAATGGCTGGATTGTATTACGTTTATCATTAACTGTTATATGTCGTGTATTATAAACATCGTCAGAGGTATAATATAAAATAAAAGCCTTTAAATGGCGTGATTGTAATACGTTTATCATTAACTGTTATATGTCGTGTATTATAAACATCGTCAGAGGTATAATATAAAATAAAAAACCTTTAAATGGCTGGATTGTATTACGTTTATCATTAACTGTTACATGTCGTGTATTATAAACATCGTCAGAGGTATAATATAAAATAAAAAACCTTTAAATGGCTGGATTGTATTACGTTTATCATTAACTGTTATATGTCGTGTATTATAAACATCGTCAGAGGTATAATATAAAATAAAAGCCTTTAAATGGCTGGATTGTATTACGTTTATCATTAACTGTTACATGTCGTGTATTATAAACATCGTCAGAGGTATAATATAAAATAAAAAACCTTTAAATGGCTGGATTGTATTACGTTTATCATTAACTGTTACATGTCGTGTATTATAAACATCGTCAGAGGTATAATATAAAATAAAAAGCCTTTAAATGGCTGGATTGTATTACGTTTATCATTAACTGTTACATGTCGTGTATTATAAACATCGTCAGAGGTATAATATAATATAAAAAGCCTTTAAATGGCTGGATTGTATTACGTTTATCATTAACTGTTACATGTCGTGTATTATAAACATCGTCAGAGGTATAATATAAAATAAAAAGCCTTTAAATGGCTGGATTGTATTACGTTTATCATTAACTGTTACATGTCGTGTATTATAAACATCGTCAGAGGTATAATATAAAATAAAAAGCCTTTAAATGGCTGGATTGTATTACGTTTATCATTAACTGTTACATGTCGTGTATTATAAACATCGTCAGAGGTATAATATAATATAAAAAGTCTTTAAATGGCTGGATTGTATTACGTTTATCATTAACTGTTACATGTCGTGTATTATAAACATCGTCAGAGGTATAATATAATATAAAAAGCCTTTAAATGGCTGGATTGTATTACGTTTATCATTAACTGTTACATGTCGTGTATTATAAACATCGTCAGAGGTATAATATAAAATAAAAAGCCTTTAAATGGCTGGATTGTATTACGTTTATCATTAACTGTTACATGTCGTGTATTATAAACATCGTCAGAGGTATAATATAAAATAAAAAGCCTTTAAATGGCTGGATTGTATTACGTTTATCATTAACTGTTACATGTCGTGTATTATAAACATCGTCAGAGGTATAATATAAAATAAAAAGCCTTTAAATGGCTGGATTGTATTACGTTTATCATTAACTGTTACATGTCGTGTATTATAAACATCGTCAGAGGTATAATATAAAATAAAAAGCCTTTAAATGGCTGGATTGTATTACGTTTATCATTAACTGTTACATGTCGTGTATTATAAACATCGTCAGAGGTATAATATAAAATAAAAAACCTTTAAATGGCGTGATTGTATTACGTTTATCATTAACTGTTACATGTCGTGTATTATAAACATCGTCAGAGGTATAATATAAAATAAAAAGCCTTTAAATGGCTGGATTGTATTACGTTTATCATTAACTGTTACATGTCGTGTATTATAAACATCGTCAGAGGTATAATATAAAATAAAAAGCCTTTAAATGGCGTGATTGTATTACGTTTATCATTAACTGTTACATGTCGTGTATTATAAACATCGTCAGAGGTATAATATAAAATAAAAAACCTTTAAATGGCTGGATTGTATTACGTTTATCATTAACTGTTACATGTCGTGTATTATAAACATCGTCAGAGGTATAATATAAAATAAAAAGCCTTTAAATGGCTGGATTGTATTACGTTTATCATTAACTGTTACATGTCGTGTATTATAAACATCGTCAGAGGTATAATATAAAATAAAAAACCTTTAAATGGCTGGATTGTATTACGTTTATCATTAACTGTTACATGTCGTGTATTATAAACATCGTCAGAGGTATAATATAAAATAAAAAGCCTTTAAATGGCTGGATTGTATTACGTTTATCATTAACTGTTACATGTCGTGTATTATAAACATCGTCAGAGGTATAATATAAAATAAAAAGCCTTTAAATGGCTGGATTGTATTACGTTTATCATTAACTGTTACATGTCGTGTATTATAAACATCGTCAGAGGTATAATATAAAATAAAAAACCTTTAAATGGCGTGATTGTATTACGTTTATCATTAACTGTTACATGTCGTGTATTATAAACATCGTCAGAGGTATAATATAAAATAAAAAGCCTTTAAATGGCTGGATTGCATTACGTTTATCATTAACTGTTACATGTCGTGTATTATAAACATCGTCAGAGGTATAATATAAAATAAAAAGCCTTTAAATGGCTGGATTGTATTACGTTTATCATTAACTGTTACATGTCGTGTATTATAAACATCGTCAGAGGTATAATATAAAATAAAAAGCCTTTAAATGGCTGGATTGTATTACGTTTATCATTAACTGTTACATGTCGTGTATTATAAACATCGTCAGAGGTATAATATAAAATAAAAAGTCTTTAAATGGCTGGATTGTATTACGTTTATCATTAACTGTTACATGTCGTGTATTATAAACATCGTCAGAGGTATAATATAAAATAAAAAACCTTTAAATGGCGTGATTGTATTACGTTTATCATTAACTGTTACATGTCGTGTATTATAAACATCGTCAGAGGTATAATATAAAATAAAAAACCTTTAAATGGCGTGATTGTATTACGTTTATCATTAACTGTTACATGTCGTGTATTATAAACATCGTCAGAGGTATAATATAAAATAAAAAACCTTTAAATGGCGTGATTGTATTACGTTTATCATTAACTGTTACATGTCGTGTATTATAAACATCGTCAGAGGTATAATATAAAATAAAAAGCCTTTAAATGGCTGGATTGTATTACGTTTATCATTAACTGTTACATGTCGTGTATTATAAACATCGTCAGAGGTATAATATAAAATAAAAAACCTTTAAATGGCGTGATTGTATTACGTTTATCATTAACTGTTACATGTCGTGTATTATAAACATCGTCAGAGGTATAATATAAAATAAAAAGTCTTTAAATGGCTGGATTGTATTACGTTTATCATTAACTGTTACATGTCGTGTATTATAAACATCGTCAGAGGTATAATATAAAATAAAAAGCCTTTAAATGGCGTGATTGTATTACGTTTATCATTAACTGTTACATGTCGTGTATTATAAACATCGTCAGAGGTATATTATAAAATAAAAAGCCTTTAAATGGCTGGATTGTATTACGTTTATCATTAACTGTTACATGTCGTGTATTATAAACATCGTCAGAGGTATAATATAAAATAAAAAGTCTTTAAATGGCGTGATTGTATTACGTTTATCATTAACTGTTACATGTCGTGTATTATAAACATCGTCAGAGGTATAATATAAAATAAAAAGCCTTTAAATGGCTGGATTGTATTACGTTTATCATTAACTGTTACATGTCGTGTATTATAAACATCGTCAGAGGTATAATATAAAATAAAAAGCCTTTAAATGGCTGGATTGTATTACGTTCATCATTAACTGTTACATGTCGTGTATTATAAACATCGTCAGAGGTATAATATAAAATAAAAAGCCTTTAAATGGCGTGATTGTATTACGTTTATCATTAACTGTTACATGTCGTGTATTATAAACATCGTCAGAGGTATAATATAAAATAAAAAGCCTTTAAATGGCTGGATTGTATTACGTTTATCATTAACTGTTACATGTCGTGTATTATAAACATCGTCAGAGGTATAATATAAAATAAAAAGTCTTTAAATGGCGTGATTGTATTACGTTTATCATTAACTGTTACATGTCGTGTATTATAAACATCGTCAGAGGTATAATATAAAACAAAAAACCTTTAAATGGCTGGATTGTATTACGTTTATCATTAACTGTTACATGTCGTGTATTATAAACATCGTCAGAGGTATAATATAAAATAAAAAGCCTTTAAATGGCTGGATTGTATTACGTTTATCATTAACTGTTACATGTCGTGTATTATAAACATCGTCAGAGGTATAATATAAAATAAAAAGCCTTTAAATGGCGTGATTGTATTACGTTTATCATTAACTGTTACATGTCGTGTATTATAAACATCGTCAGAGGTATAATATAAAATAAAAAGCCTTTAAATGGCTGGATTGTATTACGTTTATCATTAACTGTTACATGTCGTGTATTATAAACATCGTCAGAGGTATAATATAAAATAAAAAGTCTTTAAATGGCGTGATTGTATTACGTTTATCATTAACTGTTACATGTCGTGTATTATAAACATCGTCAGAGGTATAATATAAAATAAAAAACCTTTAAATGGCTGGATTGTATTACGTTTATCATTAACTGTTACATGTCGTGTATTATAAACATCGTCAGAGGTATAATATAAAATAAAAAGCCTTTAAATGGCTGGATTGTATTACGTTTATCATTAACTGTTACATGTCGTGTATTATAAACATCGTCAGAGGTATAATATAAAATAAAAAACCTTTAAATGGCTGGATTGTATTACGTTTATCATTAACTGTTACATGTCGTGTATTATAAACATCGTCAGAGGTATAATATAAAATAAAAAGCCTTTAAATGGCTGGATTGTATTACGTTTATCATTAACTGTTACATGTCGTGTATTATAAACATCGTCAGAGGTATAATATAAAATAAAAAGCCTTTAAATGGCTGGATTGTATTACGTTTATCATTAACTGTTACATGTCGTGTATTATAAACATCGTCAGAGGTATAATATAAAATAAAAAGTCTTTAAATGGCGTGATTGTATTACGTTTATCATTAACTGTTACATGTCGTGTATTATAAACATCGTCAGAGGTATAATATAAAATAAAAAACCTTTAAATGGCGTGATTGTATTACGTTTATCATTAACTGTTACATGTCGTGTATTATAAACATCGTCAGAGGTATAATATAAAATAAAAAGCCTTTAAATGGCTGGATTGTATTACGTTTATCATTAACTGTTACATGTCGTGTATTATAAACATCGTCAGAGGTATAATATAAAATAAAAAGTCTTTAAATGGCGTGATTGTATTACGTTTATCATTAACTGTTACATGTCGTGTATTATAAACATCGTCAGAGGTATAATATAAAATAAAAAGCCTTTAAATGGCTGGATTGTATTACGTTTATCATTAACTGTTATATGTCGTGTATTATAAACATCGTCAGAGGTATAATATAAAATAAAAAGCCTTTAAATGGCTGGATTGTATTACGTTTATCATTAACTGTTACATGTCGTGTATTATAAACATCGTCAGAGGTATAATATAAAATAAAAAGCCTTTCAATGGCGTGATTGTATTACGTTTATCATTAACTGTTACATGTCGTGTATTATAAACATCGTCAGAGGTATAATATAAAATAAAAAGCCTTTAAATGGCTGGATTGTATTACGTTTATCATTAACTGTTATATGTCGTGTATTATAAACATCGTCAGAGGTATAATATAAAATAAAAAGCCTTTAAATGGCTGGATTGTATTACGTTTATCATTAACTGTTACATGTCGTGTATTATAAACATCGTCAGAGGTATAATATAAAATAAAAAACCTTTAAATGGCGAGATTGTATTACGTTTATCATTAACTGTTACATGTCGTGTATTATAAACATCGTCAGAGGTATAATATAAAATAAAAAGCCTTTAAATGGCGTTATTGTATTACGTTTATCATTAACTGTTATATGTCGTGTATTATAAACATCGTCAGAGGTATAATATAAAATAAAAAGCCTTTAAATGGCTGGATTGTATTACGTTTATCATTAACTGTTATATGTCGTGTATTATAAACATCGTCAGAGGTATAATATAAAATAAAAGCCTTTAAATGGCGTGATTGTATTACGTTTATCATTAACTGTTATATGTCGTGTATTATAAACATCGTCAGAGGTATAATATAAAATAAAAAACCTTTAAATGGCTGGATTGTATTACGTTTATCATTAACTGTTACATGTCGTGTATTATAAACATCGTCAGAGGTATAATATAAAATAAAAAACCTTTAAATGGCTGGATTGTATTACGTTTATCATTAACTGTTATATGTCGTGTATTATAAACATCGTCAGAGGTATAATATAAAATAAAAAGCCTTTAAATGGCTGGATTGTATTACGTTTATCATTAACTGTTACATGTCGTGTATTATAAACATCGTCAGAGGTATAATATAAAATAAAAAACCTTTAAATGGCTGGATTGTATTACGTTTATCATTAACTGTTACATGTCGTGTATTATAAACATCGTCAGAGGTATAATATAAAATAAAAAGCCTTTAAATGGCTGGATTGTATTACGTTTATCATTAACTGTTACATGTCGTGTATTATAAACATCGTCAGAGGTATAATATAATATAAAAAGCCTTTAAATGGCTGGATTGTATTACGTTTATCATTAACTGTTACATGTCGTGTATTATAAACATCGTCAGAGGTATAATATAAAATAAAAAACCTTTAAATGGCGTTATTGTATTACGTTTATCATTAACTGTTATATGTCGTGTATTATAAACATCGTCAGAGGTATAATATAAAATAAAAAGCCTTTAAATGGCTGGATTGTATTACGTTTATCATTAACTGTTATATGTCGTGTATTATAAACATCGTCAGAGGTATAATATAAAATAAAAGCCTTTAAATGGCGTGATTGTATTACGTTTATCATTAACTGTTATATGTCGTGTATTATAAACATCGTCAGAGGTATAATATAAAATAAAAAACCTTTAAATGGCTGGATTGTATTACGTTTATCATTAACTGTTACATGTCGTGTATTATAAACATCGTCAGAGGTATAATATAAAATAAAAAACCTTTAAATGGCTGGATTGTATTACGTTTATCATTAACTGTTATATGTCGTGTATTATAAACATCGTCAGAGGTATAATATAAAATAAAAAGCCTTTAAATGGCTGGATTGTATTACGTTTATCATTAACTGTTACATGTCGTGTATTATAAACATCGTCAGAGGTATAATATAAAATAAAAAACCTTTAAATGGCTGGATTGTATTACGTTTATCATTAACTGTTACATGTCGTGTATTATAAACATCGTCAGAGGTATAATATAAAATAAAAAGCCTTTAAATGGCTGGATTGTATTACGTTTATCATTAACTGTTACATGTCGTGTATTATAAACATCGTCAGAGGTATAATATAATATAAAAAGCCTTTAAATGGCTGGATTGTATTACGTTTATCATTAACTGTTACATGTCGTGTATTATAAACATTGTCAGAGGTATAATATAAAATAAAAAGCCTTTAAATGGCTGGATTGTATTACGTTTATCATTAACTGTTACATGTCGTGTATTATAAACATCGTCAGAGGTATAATATAAAATAAAAAGCCTTTAAATGGCTGGATTGTATTACGTTTATCATTAACTGTTACATGTCGTGTATTATAAACATCGTCAGAGGTATAATATAATATAAAAAGTCTTTAAATGGCTGGATTGTATTACGTTTATCATTAACTGTTACATGTCGTGTATTATAAACATCGTCAGAGGTATAATATAATATAAAAAGCCTTTAAATGGCTGGATTGTATTACGTTTATCATTAACTGTTACATGTCGTGTATTATAAACATCGTCAGAGGTATAATATAAAATAAAAAGCCTTTAAATGGCTGGATTGTATTACGTTTATCATTAACTGTTACATGTCGTGTATTATAAACATCGTCAGAGGTATAATATAAAATAAAAAACCTTTAAATGGCTGGATTGTATTACGTTTATCATTAACTGTTACATGTCGTGTATTATAAACATCGTCAGAGGTATAATATAAAATAAAAAGCCTTTAAATGGCTGGATTGTATTACGTTTATCATTAACTGTTACATGTCGTGTATTATAAACATCGTCAGAGGTATAATATAAAATAAAAAGCCTTTAAATGGCTGGATTGTATTACGTTTATCATTAACTGTTACATGTCGTGTATTATAAACATCGTCAGAGGTATAATATAAAATAAAAAACCTTTAAATGGCGTGATTGTATTACGTTTATCATTAACTGTTACATGTCGTGTATTATAAACATCGTCAGAGGTATAATATAAAATAAAAAGCCTTTAAATGGCTGGATTGTATTACGTTTATCATTAACTGTTACATGTCGTGTATTATAAACATCGTCAGAGGTATAATATAAAATAAAAAGCCTTTAAATGGCGTGATTGTATTACGTTTATCATTAACTGTCACATGTCGTGTATTATAAACATCGTCAGAGGTATAATATAAAATAAAAAACCTTTAAATGGCTGGATTGTATTACGTTTATCATTAACTGTTACATGTCGTGTATTATAAACATCGTCAGAGGTATAATATAAAATAAAAAGCCTTTAAATGGCTGGATTGTATTACGTTTATCATTAACTGTTACATGTCGTGTATTATAAACATCGTCAGAGGTATAATATAAAATAAAAAACCTTTAAATGGCTGGATTGTATTACGTTTATCATTAACTGTTACATGTCGTGTATTATAAACATCGTCAGAGGTATAATATAAAATAAAAAGCCTTTAAATGGCTGGATTGTATTACGTTTATCATTAACTGTTACATGTCGTGTATTATAAACATCGTCAGAGGTATAATATAAAATAAAAAGCCTTTAAATGGCTGGATTGTATTACGTTTATCATTAACTGTTACATGTCGTGTATTATAAACATCGTCAGAGGTATAATATAAAATAAAAAACCTTTAAATGGCGTGATTGTATTACGTTTATCATTAACTGTTACATGTCGTGTATTATAAACATCGTCAGAGGTATAATATAAAATAAAAAGCCTTTAAATGGCTGGATTGCATTACGTTTATCATTAACTGTTACATGTCGTGTATTATAAACATCGTCAGAGGTATAATATAAAATAAAAAGCCTTTAAATGGCTGGATTGTATTACGTTTATCATTAACTGTTACATGTCGTGTATTATAAACATCGTCAGAGGTATAATATAAAATAAAAAGCCTTTCAATGGCTGGATTGTATTACGTTTATCATTAACTGTTACATGTCGTGTATTATAAACATCGTCAGAGGTATAATAAAAAATAAAAAGCCTTTAAATGGCTGGATTGTATTACGTTTATCATTAACTGTTACATGTCGTGTATTATAAACATCGTCAGAGGTATAATATAAAATAAAAAACCTTTAAATGGCTGGATTGTATTACGTTTATCATTAACTGTTACATGTCGTGTATTATAAACATCGTCAGAGGTATAATATAAAATAAAAAGTCTTTAAATGGCTGGATTGTATTACGTTTATCATTAACTGTTACATGTCGTGTATTATAAACATCGTCAGAGGTATAATATAAAATAAAAAACCTTTAAATGGCGTGATTGTATTACGTTTATCATTAACTGTTACATGTCGTGTATTATAAACATCGTCAGAGGTATAATATAAAATAAAAAGTCTTTAAATGGCTGGATGGTATTACGTTTATCATTAACTGTTACATGTCGTGTATTATAAACATCGTCAGAGGTATAATATAAAATAAAAAGCCTTTAAATGGCGTGATTGTATTACGTTTATCATTAACTGTTACATGTCGTGTATTATAAACATCGTCAGAGGTATAATATAAAATAAAAAACCTTTAAATGGCGTGATTGTATTACGTTTATCATTAACTGTTACATGTCGTGTATTATAAACATCGTCAGAGGTATAATATAAAATAAAAAACCTTTAAATGGCGTGATTGTATTACGTTTATCATTAACTGTTACATGTCGTGTATTATAAACATCGTCAGAGGTATAATATAAAATAAAAAGCCTTTAAATGGCTGGATTGTATTACGTTTATCATTAACTGTTACATGTCGTGTATTATAAACATCGTCAGAGGTATAATATAAAATAAAAAACCTTTAAATGGCGTGATTGTATTACGTTTATCATTAACTGTTACATGTCGTGTATTATAAACATCGTCAGAGGTATAATATAAAATAAAAAGTCTTTAAATGGCTGGATTGTATTACGATTATCATTAACTGTTACATGTCGTGTATTATAAACATCGTCAGAGGTATAATATAAAATAAAAAGCCTTTAAATGGCGTGATTGTATTACGTTTATCATTAACTGTTACATGTCGTGTATTATAAACATCGTCAGAGGTATAATATAAAATAAAAAGCCTTTAAATGGCTGGATTGTATTACGTTTATCATTAACTGTTACATGTCGTGTATTATAAACATCGTCAGAGGTATAATATAAAATAAAAAGTCTTTAAATGGCGTGATTGTATTACGTTTATCATTAACTGTTACATGTCGTGTATTATAAACATCGTCAGAGGTATAATATAAAATAAAAAGCCTTTAAATGGCTGGATTGTATTACGTTTATCATTAACTGTTACATGTCGTGTATTATAAACATCGTCAGAGGTATAATATAAAATAAAAAGCCTTTAAATGGCTGGATTGTATTACGTTCATCATTAACTGTTACATGTCGTGTATTATAAACATCGTCAGAGGTATAATATAAAATAAAAAGCCTTTAAATGGCGTGATTGTATTACGTTTATCATTAACTGTTACATGTCGTGTATTATAAACATCGTCAGAGGTATAATATAAAATAAAAAGCCTTTAAATGGCTGGAATGTATTACGTTTATCATTAACTGTTACATGTCGTGTATTATAAACATCGTCAGAGGTATAATATAAAATAAAAAGTCTTTAAATGGCGTGATTGTATTACGTTTATCATTAACTGTTACATGTCGTGTATTATAAACATCGTCAGAGGTATAATATAAAATAAAAAACCTTTAAATGGCTGGATTGTATTACGTTTATCATTAACTGTTACATGTCGTGTATTATAAACATCGTCAGAGGTATAATATAAAATAAAAAGCCTTTAAATGGCTGGATTGTATTACGTTTATCATTAACTGTTACATGTCGTGTATTATAAACATCGTCAGAGGTATAATATAAAATAAAAAGCCTTTAAATGGCGTGATTGTATTACGTTTATCATTAACTGTTACATGTCGTGTATTATAAACATCGTCAGAGGTATAATATAAAATAAAAAGCCTTTAAATGGCTGGATTGTATTACGTTTATCATTAACTGTTACATGTCGTGTATTATAAACATCGTCAGAGGTATAATATAAAATAAAAAGTCTTTAAATGGCGTGATTGTATTACGTTTATCATTAACTGTTACATGTCGTGTATTATAAACATCGTCAGAGGTATAATATAAAATAAAAAACCTTTAAATGGCTGGATTGTATTACGTTTATCATTAACTGTTACATGTCGTGTATTATAAACATCGTCAGAGGTATAATATAAAATAAAAAGCCTTTAAATGGCTGGATTGTATTACGTTTATCATTAACTGTTACATGTCGTGTATTATAAACATCGTCAGAGGTATAATATAAAATAAAAAACCTTTAAATGGCTGGATTGTATTACGTTTATCATTAACTGTTACATGTCGTGTATTATAAACATCGTCAGAGGTATAATATAAAATAAAAAGCCTTTAAATGGCTGGATTGTATTACGTTTATCATTAACTGTTACATGTCGTGTATTATAAACATCGTCAGAGGTATAATATAAAATAAAAAGCCTTTAAATGGCTGGATTGTATTACGTTTATCATTAACTGTTACATGTCGTGTATTATAAACATCGTCAGAGGTATAATATAAAATAAAAAGTCTTTAAATGGCGTGATTGTATTACGTTTATCATTAACTGTTACATGTCGTGTATTATAAACATCGTCAGAGGTATAATATAAAATAAAAAACCTTTAAATGGCTGGATTGTATTACGTTTATCATTAACTGTTACATGTCGTGTATTATAAACATCGTCAGAGGTATAATATAAAATAAAAAGCCTTTAAATGGCTGGATTGTATTACGTTTATCATTAACTGTTACATGTCGTGTATTATAAACATCGTCAGAGGTATAATATAAAATAAAAAGTCTTTAAATGGCGTGATTGTATTACGTTTATCATTAACTGTTACATGTCGTGTATTATAAACATCGTCAGAGGTATAATATAAAATAAAAAGCCTTTAAATGGCGTGATTGTATTACGTTTATCATTAACTGTTACATGTCGTGTATTATAAACATCGTCAGAGGTATAATATAAAATAAAAAGCCTTTAAATGGCGTGATTGTATTACGTTTATCATTAACTGTTACATGTCGTGTATTATAAACATCGTCAGAGGTATAATATAAAATAAAAAGCCTTTAAATGGCTGGATTGTATTACGTTTATCATTAACTGTTACATGTCGTGTATTATAAACATCGTCAGAGGTATAATATAAAATAAAAAGCCTTTCAATGGCTGGATTGTATTACGTTTATCATTAACTGTTACATGTCGTGTATTATAAACATCGTCAGAGGTATAATATAAAATAAAAAGCCTTTAAATGGCTGGATTGTATTACGTTCATCATTAACTGTTACATGTCGTGTATTATAAACATCGTCAGAGGTATAATATAAAATAAAAAGCCTTTAAATGGCGTGATTGTATTACGTTCATCATTAACTGTTACATGTCGTGTATTATAAACATCGTCAGAGGTATAATATAAAATAAAAAGCCTTTAAATGGCGTGATTGTATTACGTTTATCATTAACTGTTACATGTCGTGTATTATAAACATAGTCAGAGGTATAGAATAAAATAAAAGCCTTTCAATGGCGTGATTGTATTACGTTTATAAATCATTAACTGTTGCATGTCTAAATATCTACGATTTT
This sequence comes from Bathymodiolus septemdierum, assembly GCA_963383655.1. Classification (NCBI taxonomy): domain Eukaryota; kingdom Metazoa; phylum Mollusca; class Bivalvia; order Mytilida; family Modiolidae; genus Bathymodiolus; species Bathymodiolus septemdierum. The sequence goes on from OY726531.1 coordinate 4,073,396, forward strand.
ATTACTGACTCCCAGGCGTCTAATTTTCTAATATAAATGAACATGATAAACGGAAAAAAAAAACATGTATCATCAGGTTCGTCCTTGCTTGTTGATATTTGGAGGATATTGATGATGTTATCAGCTACATGTATCAGACACAAGAGACAATCTACATGTTACTTGTTATTACATAAAGTTAAGAATGTACAAACCCAGTTCACCTGATTATTCAATGTACATTTAAATTAAAAAAAAATCAACAAATCCACATCCATTCAATCATTGTATTGTTATCAATGTTCTTTACTATTCTTACTCTCCTTTTAACCTTTTTCTTTCTCTCAAATTTTTACTATTTTTACTCTCCTTTCTTCTTTAAAATTTTGGTATAAACGTTTAAATATCAGTAATATTTAAAACTATGTTCATTTTGCATGCTTAGTATTGTTGTAAAATTGTATATAGGAGAAGACCTCGTAAGTACGTTGTACTTGTGTTCTATCCAATTTGTTATTTTGTGACAAATAAAATACGCTTAAACTAAATTAAACCTATCAGGAAAGACATTACATTATATAACTGACCAACCAATGATAACCTTTGTGATATAAAGAAAACCCAAGCAAAATTACCGGGCTTCTACATATACTGTAATGCCAATGAATTATCTGATATCTATTAAAAACATCAAACATAGTAATCAAATTCACCTGTCCTTTGTAAACAATAAGTCTAATCTCCATTTTGTTTATGCCAGGTTTATTTTAGATTATGCAAATTCACAATTTTCTTGTCAACATCGAAGATTGCCATGTTAACTGAGTACGCCAGATACATATGTTTGTACATTTTGTATTGACTTATTAATTGGTTTGATAAAATGGAAGACGAAACGATACCACACTATCAGAATAATTCAAAAAATCACTGAAAGAGACAAAATCGATACACCTAACACACAAATATAAGACGTGTCATTTTCCTGATTTGGTACAGGCAGTTCAATAAAAAGTAGTGGGTCAAACTAGTTTTAAGGGCCCAAATCTCCGATATTAGTGAAATGATGTGATCATACAAGTGTCTTCCACGTCTAGCTGCCAATATAGCATGCATGTTTAGACCAAGAACAAGTTCAACGATATATAAAGATGATACAAAAATGATGGGGAAAAAAGAATATACGGGGAAAGTATGGAGTATTGGTGGAGGGATGGAATAATTTTGCCTTTTGTAGCGGCTAAAATGATTTGTATACATGTATCTGCAGAAGCGGTCTTTAGCATATGTGACTCTCCAAGCATGTCATCCAGTATTGGGTAAGGTCAGGCTTTCCATTGTAAAACATGACCCCCCTTTCCCATTGAGAGGACATCCCCAATCCACCACCCACGGATGCGCTGTGAGTTGCGCCCAGTGAATCATCACCAGTACACAGCCTATTAATTGGTGATCGACGTTAACAATTTGACCGTCAAGATGTAGATGGAAATTATGAAAACCAGGAAAATAATATTATCCACAATTACTCATAAACGTTTTCATGTCAATTTTCTCATGGTAAATTTCCCATTTTCAAGTAGTAAGAAAAGTTTGAGGATATCAAAGAGGGTAATCAGAATCCGTAAATCAAAGAAGAACAGACAACACAATGGCTAAAAAAAAAGTACAAAAGGACAAACAACGATCTACAAAACATACACATAAAAATAAAGATCGAGTAACACGAACTCCACTAAAACTGCTTCAGTTCTCATATTTATGTTCTACGTTTCACGGATAGCACATAATTAGAGTTTAATACACAGATGTACATTACATTTATTATCCACAAACGTAATCAATTATAAATAAAATCCTTAGTGATAGAGTTCATATCATATATATTTGATTACTTTAGAGAGTTTTATATATCATACATTCACACTACATTTGATGTCTACGTTATTATTTGATTACTTTGGAGAGTTTTATATATAATACATTCACACTACATTTGATGTCTACGGTATTATTTGATTACTTTGGAGAGTGTTATATATAATACATTCACACTACATTTGATGTCTACGGTATTATTTGATTACTTTGGAGAGTTTTATATATAATACATTCACACTACATTTGATGTCTACGATATTATTTGATTACTTTGGAGAGTTTTATATATAATACATTCACACTACATTTGATGTCTACGTTATTATTTGATTACTTTGGAGGGTTTTATATATAATACATTCACACTACATTTGATGTCTACGATATTATTTAATTACTTTGGAGAGTTTTATATATAATACATTCACACTACATTTGATGTCTACGGTATTATTTGATTACTTTGGAGAGTTTTATATATAATACATTCACACTACATTTGATGTCTACGGTATTATTTGATTACTTTGGAGAGTTTTATATATAATACATTCACACTACATTTGATGTCTATGGTATTATTTGATTACTTTGGAGAGTTTTATATATAATACATTCACACTACATTTGATGTCTACGGTATTATTTGATTACTTTGGAGAGTTTTATATATAATACATTCACACTACATTTGATGTCTACGGTATTATTTGATTACTTTGGAGAGTTTTATATATAATACATTCACACTACATTTGATGTCTACGGTATTATTTGATTACTTTGGAGAGTTTTATATATAACACATTCACACTACATTTGATATCTACGTTATTTTTTGATTACTTTGGAGGGTTTTATATATAATACATTCACACTACATTTGATGTCTACGGTATTATTTGATTACTTTGGAGAGTTTTATATATAATACATTCACACTACATTTGATGTCTACAGTATTATTTGATTACTTTAGAGAGTTTTATATATAATACATTCACACTACATTTGATGTCTACGGTATTATTTTATTACTTAGAGAGTTTTATATATAATACATTCACACTACATTTGATGTCTACGGTATTATTTGATTACTTTGGAGAGTTTTATATATAATACATTCACACTACATTTGATGTCTACGGTATTATTTGATTACTTTGGAGAGTTTTATATATAATACATTCACACTACATTTGATGTCTACAGTATTGTTTGATTACTTTAGAGAGTTTTATTTATAATACATTCACACTACATTTGATGTCTACGGTATTATTTGATTACTTTGGAGAGCTTTATATATAATACATTCACACTACATTTGATGTCTACAGTATTATTTGATTACTTTGGAGAGCTTTATATATAATACATTCACACTACATTTGATGTCTACAGTATTATTTGATTACTTTGGAGAGTTTTATATATAATACATTCACACTACATTTGATGTCTACAGTATTATTTGATTACTTTGGAGAGTTTTATATATAATACATTCACACTACATTTGATGTCTACAGTATTATATGATTACTTTGGAGAGTTTTATATATAATACATTCACACAACATTTGATGTCTACGTTATTATTTGATTACTTTAGAGAGTTTTATATATAATACATTCACACTACATTTGATGTCTACGGTATTATTTGATTACTTTGGAGAGTTTTATATATAATACATTCACACTACATTTGATGTCTAAGTTATAATTTGATTACTTTGGAGAGTTTTATATATAATACATTCACACTACATTTGATGTCTACGGTATTATTTGATTACTTTGGAGAGTTTATTATATAATACATTCACCCTACATTTGATGTCTACGATATTATTTGATTACTTTAGAGAGTTTTATATATAATACATTCACACTACATTTGATATCTACGTTATTTTTTGATTACTTTGGAGGGTTTTATATATAATACATTCACACTACATTTGATGTCTACGGTATTATTTGATTACTTTGGAGAGTTTTATATATAATACATTCACACTACATTTGATGTCTACGGTATTATTTGATTACTTTGGAGAGTTTTATATATAATACATTTACACTACATTTGATGTCTACGTTATTATTTGATTACTTTGGAGGGTTTTATATATAATACATTCACACTACATTTGATGTCTACGGTATTATTTGATTACTTTGGAGAGTTTTATATATAATACATTCACACTACATTTGATGTCTACGGTATTATTTGATTACTTTGGAGAGTTTTATATATAATACATTCACACTACATTTGATGTCTACGGTATTATTTGATTACTTTGGAGAGTTTTATATATAATACATTCACACTACATTTGATGTCTACGTTATTATTTGATTACTTTGGAGAGTTTAATATATAATACATTCACACTACATTTGATGTCTACGGTATTATTTGATTACTTTGGAGAGTTTTATATATAATACATTCACACTACATTTGATGTCTACGGTATTATTTTATTACTTAGAGAGTTTTATATATAATACATTCACACTACATTTGATGTCTACGGTATTATATGATTACTTTAGAGAGTTTTATATATAATACATTCACACTACATTTGATGTCTACGTTATTATTTGATTACTTTGGAGAGTTTTATATATAATACATTCACACTACATTTGATGTCTACAGTATTATTTGATTACTTTGGAGAGTTTGATATATAATACATTCACACTACATTTGATGTCTACGGTATTATTTGATTACTTTAGAAAGTTTTATATATAATACATTCACACTACATTTGATGTCTACAGTATTATTTGATTACTTTGGAGAGTTTTATATATAATACATTCACACTACATTTGAAGTCTACGGTATTATTTGATTACTTTGGAGAGTTTTATATATAATACATTCACACTACATTTGATGTCTAAGTTATAATTTGATTACTTTGGAGAGTTTTATATATAATACATTCACACTACATTTGATGTCTACGGTATTATTTGATTACTTTGGAGAGTTTATTATATAATACATTCACCCTACATTTGATGTCTACGATATTATTTGATTACTTTGGAGAGTTTTATATATAATACATTCACACTACATTTGATATCTACGTTATTTTTTGATTACTTTGGAGGGTTTTATATATAATACATTCACACTACATTTGATGTCTACGGTATTATTTGATTACTTTGGAGAGTTTTATATATAATACATTCACACTACATTTGATGTCTACGGTATTATTTGATTACTTTGGAGAGTTTTATATATAATACATTCACACTACATTTGATGTCTACGTTATTATTTGATTACTTTGGAGGGTTTTATATATAATACATTCACACTACATTTGATGTCTACGGTATTATTTGATTACTTTGGAGAGTTTTATATATAATACATTCACACTACATTTGATGTCTACGGTATTATTTGATTACTTTGGAGAGTTTTATATATAATACATTCACACTACATTTGATGTCTACGGTATTATTTGATTACTTTGGAGAGTTTTATATATAATACATTCACACTACATTTGATGTCTACGTTATTATTTGATTACTTTGGAGAGTTTAATATATAATACATTCACACTACATTTGATGTCTACGGTATTATTTGATTACTTTGGAGAGTTTTATATATAATACATTCACACTACATTTGATGTCTACGGTATTATTTTATTACTTAGAGAGTTTTATATATAATACATTCACACTACATTTGATGTCTACGGTATTATATGATTACTTTAGAGAGTTTTATATATAATACATTCACACTACATTTGATGTCTACGTTATTATTTGATTACTTTGGAGAGTTTTATATATAATACATTCACACTACATTTGATGTCTACAGTATTATTTGATTACTTTGGAGAGTTTGATATATAATACATTCACACTACATTTGATGTCTACGGTATTATTTGATTACTTTAGAAAGTTTTATATATAATACATTCACACTACATTTGATGTCTACAGTATTATTTGATTACTTTGGAGAGTTTTATATATAATACATTCACACTACATTTGAAGTCTACGGTATTATTTGATTACTTTGGAGAGTTTTATATATAATACATTCACACAACATTTGATGTCTACGTTATTATTTGATTACTTTGGAGAGTTTTATATATAATACATTCACACTACATTTGATGTCTACAGTATTATTTGATTACTTTAGAGAGTTGTATATATAATACATTCACACTACATTTGATGTCTACGTTATTATTTGATTACTTTGGAGAGTTTTATATATAATACATTCACACCACATTTGATGTCTACGGTATTATTTGATTACTTTAGAGAGTTTTATATATAATACATTCACACTACATTTGATGTCTACGTTATTATTTGATTACTTTGGAGAGTTTTATATATAATACATTCACATTACATTCGATGTCTACGGTATTATTTGATTACTTTGGAGAGTTTTATATATAATACATTCACACTACATTTGATGTCTACGGTATTATTTGATTACTTTGGAGTTTTATATATAATACATTCACACTACATTTGATGTCTACGGTATTATTTGATTACTTTGGAGAGTTTTATATATAATACATTCACACCGCATTTGATGTCTACAGTATTATTTGATTACTTTAGAGAGTTTTATATATAATACATTCACACTACATTTGATGTCTACAGTATTATTTGAATACTTTGGAGAGTTTTATATATAATACATTCACACTACATTTGATGTCTACAGTATTATATGATTACTTTGGAGGGTTTTATATATAAAACATTCACACTACATTTGATGTCTACAGTATTATTTGATTACTTTAGAGAGTTTTATATATAATACATTCACACTACATTTGATGTCTACGGTATTATTTGATTACTTTGGAGAGTGTTATATATAATACATTCACACTACATTTGATGTCTACGTTATTATTTGATTACTTTAGAGAGTTTTATATATAATACATTCACACTACATTTGATGTCTACGTTATTATTTGATTACTTTGGAGAGTGTTATATATAATACATTCACACAACATTTGATGTCTACGTTATTATTTGATTACTTTGGAAAGTTTTATATATAATACATTCACACCACATTTGATGTCTACGGTATTATTTGATTACTTTGGAGAGTTTTATATATAATACATTCACACTACATTTGATGTCTACGGTATTATTTGATTACTTTGGAGAGTTTTATATATAATACATTCACACTACATTTGATGTCTACGGTATTATTTGATTACTTTAGAGAGTTTTATATATAATACATTCACACTACATTTGATGTCTACGGTATTATTTGATTACTTTGAAGATCAGCCATTTATATTGTTTGCGAGCTGTCGCGGTAACATAATTATTCCATGGTACATTGTTTAAAATCTGAGCTTAGAAGCCTACATAATTGAGTATATCGTTGGGATGAACTTAATTAACAAATTTACAAGAATCCCATTAATAACCAGTGGTGTACTCAGGTGCTCCGGAAGAGTTTTAAGTTCCTACTCAACTGATGGCACTCGTCGTCTCACTCTTGTTGCAAACCCGGTGTTAAGTCATGAATGAGGAAAGGACCGGATTGTGATTACGACAAACAGAACATATCCGTAATCATTTGTCACATATATTCTGTAAATGTTAGTCGAAATATGTCAAAACGTATTTATCATACCATTATATATTCATAGCATAAGGGCACTCGCGTGTGACCTGTAACTGGATTTCTTCAGATCTCCCACAACGCGACATATCAGTAAAGTGGAGCAAGTAAGAGATTTGATTTAAGGTGGTACCATACACTTCAGGTAAAATTTGATCTGCTCGTTTAATTTTCTTATTTTTTTGGCAGTGTGTTTGAATATATCTACTGTAATAAATATCAAAATTTTAGCAAATTCCAACCAACAGACTCAGAGCTATTATTTCGCTAGCCACATAGCACAGAGTTCGCGAAATGTGTCAGTCCTGTCAGACATGACCAGCAAAATTTGGGCAGATTTTGCTGAGGACTGACACAAGATTGGTATTTTGCAATAGAAAATTAATGAGGACTGACATTTTTTTCACTAGGACCACCAAACCCACATGCAATTTTACGAACTCTGATAGCAGCTTTTCTCTCTGTGGTTTCGATCACCGAGATGCTTGAAATCTGCATACAAACATCATATGATCAAAACGTTCAACTGATTTTAAAGAGTTATCTCCCTGTAGTGTATTGTAGTTCATTGATCATTTTTCACGTCTTCTATTAATGTTTATTTTATTTTTATTTTATTTTTCTTGCCTTATATAGTGGGTGGTTGTTGTATAATATCACGTGATCCATTTTGCAACTATACCAATGGGTGAGCAAAAGGATTTTCACTCATAGTTGATGAAATATTTTTCTAATAACAATGGCTGACATATTCATATATTACGTATTTTCCTGTAAAATAAATAGCGTTCCATTGTTGTTTCCCGTCATTTTAGTTATGAGTGTTTAACATAAAGTGCAACAATATTTCACTTTTATCGGTCTATTGTAAGATATTAATCGCCTTCATAGTCAGGTTAAGCTTATCAGATTTTTTTTTATATCTTACAGCAACATAGATGGCCCTCTTCGAGAAGTAAATATTCCTAAGCAGTTTTCCAATTAAGGTTTTCTTATTTTTATTTTACAAAACTCACCTGATTGTAAAATGTAACGATTATGTAGGAACAAAATATTAATTCAAAATGATTTACAGTGTTATATAAACATCGCCGTCTGACACAATATACAAAATCAGCGCCTTTCAATGCGTGGTAGGATTAAGTTTATCAAATACAACTGTTACAGACTGGAAAGAATTTGTTTTTGTATAGATACATACACGTTAAACGGTAATTAACATTATCTATCGTCATGTTCCTTTTCCAGGAACTTTGGGAGCATGAGATTTATCTGTGTAACAAAAAAAATCACTCTTCTGTCACGTTCTGATATTTGAAGTAGGTTTAATCTTAAGAGCACCATCACTCATATATCACACTTTTGATAATCTTATTGTGACTAATACAGTCAAAAGTAGGAAAACAGCAAATACGAATAGAATTGTTTTTATTTAAAATATTTTCCTGCTAGGACAGATGTCATGGCTACTCAGCTTTGTTTATATCCTAATGTTAGTGCTGCAAAACATAGAAAGGTTACTTTAGTTGTGTTACAATAATACACGTAATGTCAGCGCCCGGGTGGCTCAATGAATTAGGTAGTTGTAGGACCCCGGGTGGCTCAATGAGTTAGGTAGTTGGATTACCTAACAACTCATACAAGCCTATCACCAATACGGCATAGGTTCGCGCCCGGCTTTGTAAATTACAAAAAGGGTGCACTCGACTCACAGCCGCAAGTGATAAAGTTTACCAGCTGCTTGCCCATGGTCGGTGGTTCTCTCCGGGAACTGTGGCTTCTTCCACCACTAAAACTGATCGCCATGATATAGCTGAAATATTGCTGAAAGTGACGTTAAGCATCAAAAAATCAAATCAAATCAAATAATGTCAGTGTGTTTGTCATGTTGAAGCAATAATAGGTATTTTCAGTGTTAAATTTGTATTATTTATGTTGTATTGTGTGAGCTCTGTTGTAGGTAGTCTTAAGAGAATCATCACTCATATATAACACGTGTGATAATTGTATATAATGTTACATTCAAACGTATTTAATTGAGATATAAATTTAATTCCTCAAATAATAATTATAACGTATAATATTAGCTCTGCTGTGGACATACCTCGGTTCTGTAATACAATGGGTAGTATGCTAATCTTGAACATTGAAAATTGTATACCTGACAGTTTTGATCCATTTCTCTAATGGCAATGGATCTTTTCCATTTTAACCTTACCATAAGTAACACAGTGGTTGTCTTGTAAGAACCAGGAACTACTGGTCAATCGCGAGCACCTGTGATCACCCTCCTGTTTTTTGTGGTTTGTTTTCTTTTTCTTATGGTGTCCATGTCGGACATCTTTTTAGTTTTCTGTGTTGTGTAGTGTTTTTTCTTCTTCTTGTTTTCCTTTTTGTATTGTCTTCGTTCTGTGCTTTGTGGCCAACATTACCTGTGTCTCTGAGTTGTGCTTTCTAACTTTTATTCGATAAGAATCAAACCATAGACTATACAATTTATATTTGGTATTTTCCACGACTATTAGTCCCCGATGGCATTATCGGCTTAGTAGTTAGTGCTTCGGCACTGACATGGTTTATTATATATATTGAAAAGCCCTAAATAATGTTATTATTATTAGGACTAAGATCTCGTCTCTCAGGCAATCCTCTATATGTCCTGTAGTGTTCTTGCTCCCAAAGGTTTTTAAATGATTAATACATGACATGGCTTTCTATTGGCTCTGAGTGATGATTAATACATGACATGGCTTTCTATTGGCTCTGAGTGATGATTAATACATGACATGGCTTTCCATTGGCTCTGAGTGATGATTAATACATGACATGGCTTTCCATTGGCTCTGAGTGATGATTAATACATGACATGGCTTTCCATTGGCTCTGAGTGATGATTAATACATGACATGGCTTTCCATTGGTTCTGAGTGATGATTAATACATGACATGGCTTTCCATTGGCTCTGAGTGATGATTAATACATGACATGGCTTTCCATTGGCTCTGAGTGATGATTAATACATGACATGGCTTTCCATTGGCTCTGAGTGTACCTGATGATTAATACATGACATGGCTTTCTATTGGCTCTGAGTGTACCTGATGATTAATACATGACATGGCTTTCCATTGGCTCTGAGTGTACCTGATGATTAATACATGACATGGCTTTCTATTGGCTCTGAGTGATGATTAATACATGACATGGCTTTCCATTGGCTCTGAGTGATGATTAATACATGACATGGCTTTCCATTGGCTCTGAGTGTACCTGATGATTAATACATGACATGGCTTTCTATTGGCTCTGAGTGATGATTAATACATGACATGGCTTTCTATTGGCTCTGAGTGATGATTAATACATGACATGGCTTTCCATTGGCTCTGAGTGATGATTAATACATGACATGGCTTTCTATTGGCTCTGAGTGATGATTAATACATGACATGGCTTTCTATTGGCTCTGAGTGATGATTAATACATGACATGGCTTTCTATTGGCTCTGAGTGTACCTGATGATTAATACATGACATGGCTTTCTATTGGCTCTGAGTGATGATTAATACATGACATGACTTTCCATTGGCTCTGAGTGTACCTGATGATTAATACATGACATGGCTTTCCATTGGCTCTGAGTGATGATTAATACATGACATGGCTTTCCATTGGCTCTGAGTGTATCTGATGATTAATACATGACATGGCTTTCTATTGGCTCTGAGTGATGATTAATACATGACATGGCTTTCCATTGGCTCTGAGTGTACCTGATGATTAATACATGACATGGCTTTCCATTGGCTCTGAGTGTACCTGATGATTAATACATGACATGGCTTTCCATTGGCTCTGAGTGTACCTGATGATTAATACATGACATGGCTTTCCATTGGCTCTGAGTGTACCTGATGATTAATACATGACATGGCTTTCCATTGGCTCTGAGTGTACCTGATGATTAATACAAGACATGGCTTTCCATTGGCTCTGAGTGTACCTGATGATTAATACATGACATGGCTTTCCATTGGCTCTGAGTGTACCTGATGATTAATACATGACATGGCTTTCCATTGGCTCTGAGTGTACCTGATGATTAATACATGACATGGCTTTCCATTGGCTCTGAGTGTACCTGATGATTAATACATGACATGGCTTTCCATTGGCTCTGAGTGTACCTGATGATTAATACATGACATGGCTTTCCATTGGCTCTGAGTGTACCTGATGATTAATACATGACATGGCTTTCCATTGGCTCTGAGTGTACCTGATGATTAATACATGACATGGCTTTCCATTGGCTCTGAGTGTACCTGATGATTAATACATGACATGGCTTTCCATTGGCTCTGAGTGTACCTGATGATTAATACATGACATGGCTTTCCATTGGCTCTGAGTGTACCTGATGATTAATACATGACATGGCTTTCCATTGGCTCTGAGTGTACCTGATGATTAATACATGACATGGCTTTCCATTGGCTCTGAGTGTACCTGATGATTAATACATGACATGGCTTTCCATTGGCTCTGAGTGTACCTGATGATTAATACATGACATGGCTTTCCATTGGCTCTGAGTGTACCTGATGATTAATACATGACATGGCTTTCCATTGGCTCTGAGTGTACCTGATGATTAATACATGACATGGCTTTCTATTGGCTCTGAGTGTACCTGATGATTAATACATGACATGGCTTTCCATTGGCTCTGAGTGTACCTGATGATTAATACATGACATGGCTTTCCATTGGCTCTGAGTGTACCTGATGATTAATACATGACATGGCTTTCCATTGGCTCTGAGTGTATCTGATGATTAATACATGACATGGCTTTCCATTGGCTCTGAGTGTACCTGATGATTAATACATGACATGGCTTTCCATTGGCTCTGAGTGTATCTGATGATTAATACATGACATGGCTTTCCATTGGCTCTGAGTGTACCTGATGATTAATACATGACATGGCTTTCCATTGGCTCTGAGTGTACCTGAAGATTAATACATGACATGGCTTTCCATTGGCTCTGAGTGTACCTGATGATTAATACATGACATGGCTTTCCATTGGCTCTGAGTGTACCTGATGATTAATACATGACATGGCTTTCCATTGGCTCTGAGTGTACCTGATGATTAATACATGACATGGCTTTCCATTGGCTCTGAGTGTACCTGATGATTAATACATGACATGGCTTTCCATTGGCTCTGAGTGTACCTGATGATTAATATATGACATGGCTTTCCATTGGCTCTGAGTGTACCTGATGATTAATACATGACATGGCTTTCCATTGGCTCTGAGTGTACCTGATGATTAATATATGACATGGCTTTCCATTGGCTCTGAGTGTACCTGATGATTAATACATGACATGGCTTTCCATTGGCTCTGAGTGTACCTGATGATTAATACATGACATGGCTTTCCATTGGCTCTGAGTGTATCTGATGATTAATACATGACATGGCTTTCCATTGGCTCTGAGTGTATCTGATGATTAATACATGACATGGCTTTCCATTGGCTCTGAATGTACCTGATGATTAATATATGACATGGCTTTCCATTGGCTCTGAGTGTATCTGATGATTAATACATGACATGGCTTTCTATTGGCTCTGAGTGTACCTGATGATTAATACATGACATGGCTTTCCATTGGCTCTGAGTGTACCTGATGATTAATACATGACATGGCTTTCCATTGGCTCTGAGTGTACCTGATGATTAATACATGACATGGCTTTCCATTGGCTCTGAGTGTACCTGATGATTAATACATGACATGGCTTTCCATTGGCTCTGAGTGTACCTGATGATTAATACATGACATGGCTTTCCATTGGCTCTGAGTGTACCTGATGATTAATACATGACATGGCTTTCCATTGGCTCTGAGTGTACCTGATGATTAATACATGACATGGCTTTCCATTGGCTCTGAGTGTACCTGATGATTAATACATGACATGGCTTTCCATTGGCTCTGAGTGTACCTGATGATTAATACATGACATGGCTTTCCATTGGCTCTGAGTGTACCTGATGATTAATACATGACATGGCTTTCCATTGGCTCTGAGTGTACCTGATGATTAATACATGACATGGCTTTCCATTGGCTCTGAGTGTACCTGATGATTAATACATGACATGGCTTTCCATTGGCTCTGAGTGTACCTGATGATTAATACATGACATGGCTTTCCATTGGCTCTGAGTGTACCTGATGATTAATACATGACATGGCTTTCCATTGGCTCTGAGTGTATCTGATGATTAATACATGACATGGCTTTCCATTGGCTCTGAGTGTACCTGATGATTAATACATGACATGGCTTTCCATTGGCTCTGAGTGTATCTGATGATTAATACATGACACAGAAGGAAGACAGATAAAACAAAAACACGCTTGTGCTAAGAATTGAATACATTCTTTTGTAGTTTTATTGGCGTGTAAAAGCGTGGACCGAAGCAGATTTTGTGTGAATGTCGCCATGGTTACGATTTAACTAAGCGCCCTCTTTTCCCATCTGCTTATAAGATTAAGTTAAACTGATTCACCATGAACTAAGTAATTAACAAGTACTTACGTTTACACAGTATGTTTATACAATATATATGATAAAAACCTTATCTAAAAGTACACCGCTTACACATTGTTGCTTTTTAAGGTTTTAAGGTTGATTTTAGATTTTCAGACTCGGATACTCTCTGCTTGCAATTATCAATTTCTACCATATTTTCTAATGGATCATATCGAGACAGTGGCAACATTGGACACACAAGAAACAGGACAAGTTTGCCTCATTCATGACTTGTCACCAGGTTTGCAACAAGAGTAACAGGACGGGGATCACATGTATAGCAGCGACTGCTCACCATTCCCTGGCCACCTTTATTCGCTTCTGGCATTTTAACTTGTCGTAGAGGTGTACGTGTTGTTCATTTTATCAAATTAAATGTCTTCACGTTTTTTGTTCCATGTTGTGATGTCGGCTACGATTTCCTCGTAAAAACGATCTTGAATTTGTCTCGACTCCCATTTGTTTTGTAGAGGGTTCATGCTTTATTTATGGTTTTTGCATTCATTTTCATATACTAGTGTCTAACACGATTGTCATATCAGATGATAACGTGTCATTTAACAGTGATACGTACAGTGTCATATGTGAAGCAGGTACTGTTTACCCTTCCGGAGCACCCACGGTTTTTACTGGGGTTGCTCGATCTATTGTTTTCTGAGTAATATTTTATAGATAGTTTTTTTTGTCTTTTGGTTCTTTTTCTTTTGACCATTGTATTGTCTGTCCTTCGACGAATTACGGCTTCCTATTTCTTCTTTGATAACCTTTCTACATAATTGATATCAAAAGATGATACACAGATACCTTTTCATTGCCACTACAGGTACATCTTCGTGTACATATTCTAATGGAACAGGAACTTCCTACCTTCCGGAGCACCTGAGTTCACCCCGGTTTTTAGTGGGGTTTGTGTTACTCGATCTTTAGTTTTGTGTGTATGTTTTGTAGATCGTTGTTTGTCCTTTTTCACATTTTCTTTTGGCCATTATGTTGTCTGTTCTTTTTCGATTTACGGCTTTTGGTTACCCCTTTGGGATCTTCAAACTCGTCTAATAACATGTACATATATTGACGAACATGCTTGAAGGTTTAATTAGTGTGTGTTAACACCTGTGTTTGAAAATGCATGTTAGAATGTTTGGGATTGTCTACAAGATATATACAAATACCATCCTTTTGATTAGAATAAGCTTAAACACCGCAGGTTGGGTAGCATTTGTAGAATTATGTTTGTGTCAGTAGTAACACTTGTTTATATTGCTGTATTATAGAATCAACTCTCTATTGTAAGCGTCGTGGCAAACAACTATACAGGGGCGGATCCAGGATTTCAAGCTAGGGGGGAGGGGGCGCACTTAAAAAAATTGCACCGAGCGGAGGGAGGCGCGAAAAATTCTGGGGTATTTCGTGTGATAAATTACGATTTTAAGCCAAAAAATCTTATTTTTTCCAATTTTAGGGGGGGGGCGCACGCCGGGTGCGCGCCCCTGGATCCGCCCCTGTTATAATACAGCTGATCATGTCAGCATAGTTTCTGATTGGACGGTATCAACTTTTTATCGGAATCAACTATGTTTTCTTAAACAAGGTTTTTATCGAAATCTATAGTTCTTAAATCATGTAATTATTACTAAAATTGAGGTTCTCCTCCCTCATGCATAGCTTACCTTAGCCAATTTGTGGCTGTCTCGTTCGTTTAAGCATTTCTGTTTTCTTGCTCCAAAATACTTTGAAATTTGTTGGCTTTCAAAATGTTTGTTTTTTAATAAACGATTGATGACGTAAACAAATCTGCTACATGCGATTTAAGGCTTACTTTTCAGAAAATGTTAACAAATGTACTTAAATGGAGATTATTGTACTAATAAAATAAAAAACAAAACAAAAACCACACTGTTGGAACAATTCTTAAACCCAATCGGAAAATCTTTAGAAAGAGGCAAATTCGATACTCCTAACACATACATGACCGTGCACTGTCTATACCAAGCCACCCCAATAAACAGTGGCAATGTTAAGCTAGAGTTACGGACTTAAACCCATGTATTTGAACATTTGTTCCAGTACAATCTAATACATTGTTAATGAGATTATCACGTCTCTGTTACTGATTATTTGAGTGATCGAGTAAATTGTATTTAACGACAAGTGATCATTTCTGTAGCTATATCATGGAGATATGCAATTAATTTTGATAAGATGGTGATTATGTTTGTTTTGTACAACACCAACATACTGAGTAGGTTTTGCATATGTGTGTATATTGTTAGGTCATTGACACAGTTGTTCATAGTTAAATGCATTTAGGTTTGGTACTGCTTTGACAACTATTTTACTATGATATAGTGAAAATGTATAAAGATAAGGAGGTCAACAAAAATGTCAAAAATATTTTTTTTATCAATGTGTGACGTAAAATTGTTTTTGACATTTGCTTCACTGCTTTGACAACTGTTTTACCTATTTTGTTCCAGTATTGTTATACATACTGTTATAGTGACAGCCGGAACCTTTCAGCCGTAATGAAAGCGGGAGGTTTGGCGCTTTAAAATCTGATTCATCCCACCATTTCTTTAGAAATGCCTGTACCAAGTCAGGGTCATTACGGTTTTCACAGTTTTCCGGTTGTTGACTGATTTTGTCTGTTTATATACTTATGAGTTTTGACTTTCCCTTTGTAAGATTGTTCGGAGTTCGGTAATTTTGTTATTACCCTTATTTACGTAGGCACATTATTGTGATTCCCTGCTAACCAGTCCTTTGTTCTTCCTCATTAATGCTGAGTGCATAGCTGGTAGGCAACACATACCAGTTTGATAGTCATTGGTATGCCTCGAGCGATGCTTGAACCCATGATATACAGCACGCGAGGCATATGCGCTAATCATTACATCACCGCTGTTTCCTATACCAACTTGACGATGACTGTCCGATAAAGTACAATAATAATACCACTGTTATCTTTGTTAACCTGGGAAACGGTCATCTTCACTTATAGGTAACCCTTATCGTGTTGCAATCTGGGTTATGATGGAAATGATTTCACTAGTGTCGTGATTTTGTGAACGTAAATCTATTAATTACATGGATGTAATAATCAATAACTAACTGATATATAAAACTGAAAACAAAAGAAGTACTACAATGTCGGAAAAGCTCCAACATCCAATCGAAAAATCGTAGAAGTAGAAACTTTTGAAACTTTTATTTTCTCAAGACCCCAACTGGGGTATGTGAATACAAAAACAATTAACATATATATATAATAAGAACAATGCATGGAGCGTCATATACAATTCATGGGAACAATAATTTTATACTACATGAATTATAGAAAATATAATGTAAGATAATTATGATCACGGATTTTATTTATATGCATACAGTATAACATATGTGTGAGGAACACAAATCAATAATTGCCTAGCATAATGCATGTAAGCATGTAATGCTTAGTTTACAACTGACAATATAATTTTACAAAATTTAGCTATTTTAACTTTAACATCATAATTGACATTATTGAATAAATCATAAAATTTTACAGTGTTTGGATTCTTCAGAACATCAAAAGGTAGTATTTTTTTCTTTCATTCTCAAGAAAGGTACATTCAAACAAATAATGAAATTCATCACCAATATTATTTAAATTGCAAATATCACAAATTCAATCATGACGATCTACACCCCAACATCTACCTTGCTCAATAGGCAATCTATGGTTAAGGCATCTGAAACTTTGAAACTTTTCGAAAGAGAATCGATACTCCTAACATACATATACATGGTCGCAGTAATAAAAACAAATATTTTCTAAATGATCACGTCTTGTCTGTGTTTGTTGATATGGAAGAAATATTTGACTGCAGAAGAAGATAAAAGATGATACATCTCTTCCGTCTTAAAGACAAACATATGACAAATAACAAATTATTATCTCTTCAGTCACGTCATCGCTTTTGGTGAAGGCGTAAGAAGTCACGCTTTGTTTGCACGAGAAAAGTGAAATTCAAGATAATACAAGACGTCTGTGGTTATTGTGTTATTATGCATTTAATTCTCCCTTCCCCAATAAAAAGACAAAACAGCAATTAGTGTACCCTGAAATATGTAATGATTATTACAAACAAGGCACTCTTCCCTCAGGCATTGATGGTCTCAGATGATTTTGGCTATCCTGTTTAGATCCTGTGGTTTGCTTCCTCCCCACGACTTTTAAATTCGATGGCTTTCCAATATTTTGTCTTTGAATGTATCTGATGGAGGTTATTCTAGATACATGTCGTGTGCATTACATTTGATATCTCCTTGGGTGTGTACAGGTAAATAGCAAAACTCTAATTTACCATTAAATCTGATATCTCCTTGGGTGTGTACAGGTAAATAGCAAAACTCTAATTTACCATTAAATCTGATATCTCCTTGGGTGTGTACAGGTAAATAGCAAAACTCTAATTTACCATTAAATCTGATATCTCCTGGGTGTGTACAGGTAAATAGCAAAACTCTAATTTACCATTAAATCTGATATCTCCTTGGGTGTGTACAGGTAAATAGCAAAACTCTAATTTACCATTAAATCTGATATCTCCTTGGGTGTGTACAGGTAAATAGCAAAACTCTAATTTACCATTAAATCTGATATCTCCTTGGGTGTGTACAGGTAAATAGCAAAACTCTAATTTACCATTAAATCTGATATCTCCTTGGGTGTGTACAGGTAAATAGCGAAACTCTAATTTTACCTGAAAATTGAATCGTACATTTGCCAGGTAAAAATAATATGTTTATAGCCTCCATGCGAGTGAATCTTAAAAAAAATGTATATTGATTTACGTACATGAACACTTAAGTGAAGTAGCATTAGCTATATGTTTATATACACATATTAATAACACTGTCTACTTTGTGATTATAATGTACTTAATACAATGCTAGGGTTCACTCCCTATATTATAAAGGAATATTGAAACGTGCACATGGGTCGACTTTTTCAGCTTTTAGCATTTTGACTTTAATATAACAATAGGTGGTAATTTTGAAGCTATAATATAAATATGTCATATTTCCACAAATCCATTAGTGCTGTTTTTATTGCGAAGACAAACTCTACTAAAATAATGAGGTAACTTAATATGAAAATCGATCTATGTGTGGTTATTTTGGCTGTTGCCTCATTACCAATAACTAATTTGCATCTGGTTGTTTGTGGGAGGGATCGTGTCTTATTTACGTTATTTGTGCCCTGTGTTGCCCGTTTCTCTGGATTGTTCATTTTGATTGCCCCTTCGGTATTCTCTAATGTATATTAATGTGTATGTATGCGAATGATTTTAATGAGGGAAAATATGAATGGGGGTGTTTTCCAAATTCCAGCGGCACCATCATACTCAATTTTATCTGAAGTAACCCCCCTTGTCCTCCTTTGCGGTACCAAAATTATAAATCGACGCCATATGAGTTGTTTCGTGGTAACCAAACATATAATTGGTCAGGAACGTACGCCCAGACTATTTTAGCGAATTAGCTGTTGCGATGTTGGAGATGTGGCTATAGGTATGTGTCTGGAAGCCTTAAATATTGAGGTAATATGAAAGGGAGAGAACTCAGATCAGTAGTATTAGGGCTTGGAGTCAGATAGCATTGACCACTCGGCCAATCAAGCAGAATTACAGTAATTACTCCACTCTCGACCAATCAGAATCACGCCAATTAATCCACTCGTTAAATCAGAATTACGGTAATAAATTTAATCTTTATTCAAAATTATCCGTTTTAGCATGTTAGTCAAAATATAAAACAAATCAATATGTAGTTATAGACATTGTCCCAAGTTTGAATAAACGTTAGAGAAATCCGAAGGGACAATCATGAATGGACAATCAGTTAAAATGGCAACATTGAACACATAAGACACAGGACGAAAATAAATAAAATAATGATTTAATCATTCTTAGTTTTCTGTAAAACGCTTAATTATAGGGAATGTCAATATTACAAGATAATTCATTAAGGATGTTTGACCTAATTAACAGGGCAATGAAAGGCAGGTCGTAAAGTTCCATATATCAGAAGCTAATTGAGAACTAATATACAATTTGATCGTTTATTTGTATAGTACTTTCGGAAGAAGGGATTTTAAACGTTGGCGGAGGAGGTGGAGGAGGTGGAGAGGACAGCATAATAGTTCATGCTGGTATAACTTGAAATAACTATGTTGCACGTAACGAATTCTACTAGACAAAAGGACACGGAAAAAAGAATGAACACAGGGCACTACCGTGATCGTTGGTTTGAGTTAACGAAATTTCTCAGAGTTGAAGATTAATAGTAACAAATGTATAAATAAACTACCTTTCTCTTTTGACATTTGCTTACAGAGAGTTTGTTTTTTAGGTTTTATTTTCGATGTCATGAATTAGGACAGAAGAATTGTGACTTCATGGTCATTTGTGTAACAGATATTCAGTAATGTATACCCAAGTCATGATGACGACCGTAAAACTCACGTAGAAAACAGTAAAAGGACTTAAGAACCCTTGATATCATAATGCTGTCCATGAAAATAAGATATCTTACATCTGTTCACTGGCTTTGTAACTAAGTGGGGTTAGTGGTGCTCGATCTTTAGTCTTCTATATAATGTTTTCTGGATCGTTTTCGGTTTTTTTTTAATGATTTTGTCCCTTTTCTTTTGACCATTGTGTTGTCTGTTCTTCTTCGATTTACGCTTCTGATTATCCCTTTGGTTATCTTCAGACTTTTCTGGATTCAGTAGCATCCATGGTATTGATGAAATCCTTAAAGGAAGTGCAAGTTCTGAAATATCTATCAACTGAGAGGTATATACTTCAATAAACATACTCTTACCTCTTTATCATGATATAATTATTAGATTATAATATACCTCATCAGTTTATATCTAGGTCATTAACTAGGTCATGGTTGATTAGTGAGGCAGCGAGACAAAATACAGAGATAAAAGCACGATTTGCTACCAATGCATGTTATAAAAGGTTTTTCAATGTTTAAACTAACGATTCACTGAACAAAAACCTATAATCGCAGACAAAAAGTGCTTAAACAGTCAAATTCAAAATGCAGGGATTTTCGCTTTGATTTGAAATTATTTCTTGCCCAGCTTAACTGAAAACGTTAATTGTTTCCGGTAGCGTTGTAAAATAACCGAATGTCTGCATTGACAGTTGTCTCAACTCACTGGTTATAATTTAACATAGCTACATTATACGTAACCAGAAATAATCAATGACCAATATTACAACCATTATGTCACAACATAACTCGTTTTGCGTCGATAAAAAATGAGATAAAAACGAAATAAACAGATCATGTATGAAATTATCTGCTTTAACGGTGTTGTTTATTAGGAATGGTAAGCACAAGATGAAATCTAAGGGGAAATCCAAAATGTGCAACTCCGAAACTCATGCAACAATGGCATGCAACAATGGACAAAATATAGAACGAAACAGAAAATACAACACAGATAACTAAGAAGATGAGCAAAACCGACCAACAAAGAAAATTGATGTGGAACACATGTGTTCGTGAAGGGTAAGTAGTTCCCGAAGGGTAGTAGTTCCTGTTTTGTCATAAGACACCAACCGTGTTACTCATGCTCAATTCATGATGGCAGTTGCCTATATAAAGGTATCGCTGGAATGGGTCGACTTTTTCAGGGTTAAGATATATGATAGGGTCGTAAATTGTCCACTTCAATATATCAATGGGCGTGGATTTTCAAACTATAATATATCGTTAGGTCATATTTCTACAAACCAAAACAGCTGCTTTATTGCCAAGGCAATGTTTTATGAGTTCTGTGTTGTGATGTCCGTTAAGATTTTGGTTCATCTTTACCTCAAGTTGTTTGTAGGAGGGATCATGTTTTTTTCAATTTACGTTATTTGTGTTTGTTTTCGCATAGTGGTGTCCAACGCATATTGTGTTGTGTTTTTGTTTTGTTTTTCTATGTTGCCAGTGTCTCTAGATTGTCCATTTTTGATTGCGCCTTCGGTATACTCTAACGTTTATTTTCAATAACTATGTTATAATTGAACATGATTATCAGATCATAAGGTACAAAATCTATGCTTGTGCATTTATTTTGGATTTTAGTCTATTATACTGATGTATCACCAACAACTGAAGAAAAAAAAATAAAAAGGGAATAGTTTTCGTACTATAATAAATGAATGGCATAGTTTTCATGCGGAGGGAGTATATAAATGGATGTGTTTTTCAAGCCCAAATGGCACCATCGTACCAACTTTTACTTTAATTAACCCCAAGTCCAGTAAGGTTTTGTCGGTGATAGAAGAAAGAAAGATCTTAACGAACACAGAGTAATCATGACTGATGTAAACATAGGGACGATCCTGATACAGTATAAAACAAATGATTGATTGGTTATTGCTGACTGTCACGTGAGCAACCTAATATACCTCTTGCTGAAATAAATGTTTGAATATACCAAAGGGGTCATCAGAAGCAATAAATCAATGGACAGACAATGCGAAAATACAATGGCCAGCGGAAAAATGACTACACCGAAATGGATAAGATTGAGCAACAGGAACATCCACTAAAAACCTGGGATGAACGAAACTTTACGACAAAAGAAATGGCTTCAATATTCCCATTGTGAACTTTCCATTTATATGTAGCAAGATCCCAACAGCACCTGTATATGGAGTATATATCTCGCAGTTGATACGATATTCCAGAACTTGTAGTTCCTATCATTGTTGTCCTTGATAAGGGGTTGCTGCAAACAAGGAAGCTACTAAACCAAGGGTTCTTAGTGGTTATAAAGTTTTAGAGTCGTCATAGTAACCTAGTTAACCGTTACGGAGCACCTGTGCCACAAATGACCACGGGTATGTTTCGTTTGTTGTAATAACAATCCGGTCATTTCCTCATTCATGACTTATCGCCGGTTTTATAACATGACGGGTGCCACATGCCGAGCACGAACTGCTTACCCTTTCGGAGTACTTGAGTTCACCCTCGATTTCAGTGGGGTTCGTGCTGTTTGATCTTTATTTGTCTGTGTAGTGCTTTGTTTGTATGTACTTTTGTCCTTTTTCGTTTGGTCATTTATTGTCTAATCTTCATCGATTTACAGCTTCTGATGACCCCTTTTGGTATATTCAAACTTTTCTCAAGGAAACTGTCGCTGCTACATGTTGTCTTTTACGTAAAGCAATGTGATTCTGCAAACAGAGGGAATTCACTTACTAATTTACAATCCGTCCTTGTGATGTCTCCTCTTTCGGAGGTATTGCTCTGTGCCTGAGAAACTGTTTCATATTTCTATACACCAGAGCTCATAATATCAATCATCTTTATTCCTCATAATTTATAGATAACTTCAATCATGCAATGTTTATTTTTCCTCTTGAGAATACTATATTTGTAATGTAATAAATGTGATATAATCATGCAATTATTACACTTCAATGTGGTCGATATTATATTTGAATGCACATAGAAAACTACTATCGTATGTCAATGTAAGGGTCCCTATAGCCTTTCAGGATAGGGCAATATTACTATCATATGTTTGATAATAAAAAAGCAATCAACAAATTGAAGTTCATTATGTGTTTTATTAAGAGGGGGATCTATATAGTGTTATTAACTAAAAGCATATCGTTACATTGTATTTGTCGATTGTCTGTTCTCTGGCAAAAACAAAATAATTAAATATCTATATAAAAACAGTATCGATATTCATTTATTATCTGGGAGATTATTTCATAAAGTATTTTTCTGCTAAAACCAAATCTTTATTTTGTTTGTTTCTTTGTCCTTTTCGCCTTTTTCTTTTGTACATTGTATTGTCTGTCCTTCTTCGAGTTACATAAATTATTTTTACTGCTAACCCTTATCTTTATTTAATAAAATACCTACTCTAGGAAATAAGTCTTGTATTATCCTTTGTATGGTATTCAACCCCTTATGAAAATGACGTCTTGTGTGGTGTATAACATTGGGTAGATATGCCGTTTCACTCGGGCACATTGTCCTGAGTCGGATACAATAGCATTCTTTGCTCTTAATGATGTGTGCTTAACGAAGAAGAATCAAATACTAATCGTTATAGTTTTTGGTTTGACCGAACCCACGATCTATCACGATCTATATTTTACCACATGCTTTACGTCCACTTAAATATAGGGTATCTGTTATTTTAGTTAATTCTCTGATGGAAATAGTTGATCTTGGTTTTTGGATGTGCTATATATACCTTATGAAAATATAATATGAAGAACAAACCATAGGTCTACCTTGCACAGTCTATAATCATAGTCGGTATCGGTAAACTGATTAAGATTATAATTTTCAAGTATTTTACGATGGATGATCCTCTTGACTTTTCCATTGTGGCTTTCATTGGTTTGATGATGGATGTTAAACCTAAGCTAAGTGGAAATTATTTATTTAATTTCATGAGAAGAACAAGTTTACAAAATGCAAATATATTAAATCTATGGAGGCACTGTAGATTACCTGAGAGAAAAGATGATCTAAATGATAAGCTTTAGCAATTTGACTACCAACTACAACTCCACGCAAATCAGTTCAAAATGTGAAAAGGTTTACATACGACGCTAACGAAGACGGACACAATGTAATTAACAGCACCTGACACTTTAAACTGACATAATGTTAAAGGGGTACATTCGGGAGCATCAATCCATGTTTTGTGGTAACATATAGTTAAAAGACGGACACAATGTAATTAACAGCACCTGACACTTTAAACTGACATAATGTTAAAGGGGTACATTCGGGAGCATCAATCCATGTTTTGTGGTAACATATAGTTAAAAGACGGACACAATATAATTAACAGCATCTGACACTTTAAACTGACATAATGTTAAAGAGGTACATTCGGGAGCATCAATCCATGTTGTGTGGTAACATATAGTTAAAAGATATAAAACTCTAACATAATATTGTAAGTACAAGTTATTGTCAAAACAATAACGGCGCCATTATCAATTTAAAAGTTGTTTATCTCCCCTTGATGTGAATTTTATGTGGAATATCCTATCATGTCTGTTCATATAGGAACATTAATTATCATTGAGGGAAAACAAACGATTTAAAGCCCCAGTTTTCCTCTCCTGGACAACCACTTTACTACAAGATATAAACCACGTCTTAATGACTTTTACGTAATAAGAAACTGAAACATTGACTTCACTGGGTTAGCTGATTTTAAAAATACATTTTTGAAATATTTTTACCACATATCCCAAATGAATTACATTAATTACTAAGATTGCATACTAAGATCTATAAACAGTAATTTATTCTTTTTAAATTGTTTAATTACTTCTGTATGTAAGACCAGAGAGCTTTTCAAACAGCATTCATGTTATCTCTTTTTATAACATAGAAGTGTAAGTCAAATATATAATTCGGCTTTTCTGTCTTTAAACCACTTGCATAAATCTAGATGAAAAATTTAAAGATGACACATTGCAACTAGGGGTTTAAAGTAAAATGTTCATGACAGACTAAACAAAAGAACATCTGTTGTATCGCTATTAATTCTGTTCTCTCCTTGTATTCTACTTCCTGTTTTAATAACCAGGATGTATTATTTGTATGTATACAATCCCACCATTTACCTCATTGTTTACCACTGGATTTGACTTCTCTGGTATGAGATGAAAATCCTCAGAAAATGGAAGAAAGAACCCTAATAGCATCAATAAAATTAAAAACAAACAAAAAATACCACACAGTTGGAAAAGTTCCAAAATTCAATAGAACAGTCGTAGAAAGAGGCAAAATCGATAACCACTAACACACAAATACATGACATCTAACACACAAATACAAGACCTCTAACACACAAATACATGACCTCTAACACACAAATACATGACGTCTAACACACAAATACATGACCTCTAACACACAAATACATTACTGCTCATTGTTCTGGCTTGGCACAGGCACTTATAAAGTTATATGGGTAATAACAAAATTACCGAACTCCGAACAATCTTCCAAAGGGAAAGTCAAAACTCATAAGTATATAAACAGACAAAATCAGTCAACAACCGGAAAACTGTGAAAACCGTAATGACCCTGACTTGGTACAGGCATTTCTAAAGAAATGGTGGGTTGAATCAGATTTTAAAGCGCCAAACCTCCCGCTTTCATTACGGTTCAAAGGTTCCGGTTATCACTATAACAGTATTTATTATATGAGATATGATTATAGTTGATGAACGCCACTTCTAACAAAATTAACTTGTTTCCATCCTGGATATAGCTGTAAAACTGTCCACTTGAGGTTAAACAGCAACATAATTTAATCAACAAGACCTCTCTAATGTCTAGACGGTAGATTTTATTGGTGAACGACACTACACTATTACCGGCAATCAGCATTCAGGAGTAACAGCCAAGACTGGTTAGGTGGGAATCAAGATAATGTGTGCGAGTGTATCGACATGTCGTGCACTCCTGTTTCAGCGAGCTAACACTATAAAACTCCAACAAAGCGTGTTGTTCTAGAGAAAAGTGGATATCATTATCATCTCAGGGATTGTAACTTGATCTCGCCATGATAGCATGTTAGCATAGGAGATTTCTATTCTAAAACTGACCATCAAACCTTCAATTTTGTTTTGATTATTTGTCTCTTTTCATTACAGTAAAACATGTCTAAACAGAACCCCTTGGTACCAGTTTTTGTGTTTGGAATAACCAGGTGTGTGTTCGGTTAATACAGTAGTTTGAAAATACCAAAGGAGCAATCAGAATCCGTAAATCGGAGAAGGACAGACAACACAATGACCAAAAGGACAAACAACGATCTACAAAATATACACATACACGAACCCCACTAACAACCGAGGGTGAACTCAAGTGCTCCGGAAGGGTAGGCAGTTCCTGCTCCACTAGTGACACCCGTCGTGTTAATCTAGTTACAAACCCGGTGATAAGTCATGAACGAGGAAAGGAACGGAAAGTGTTTACATGTTAATTTAACAACGATTTCCTACTTTTGGACTTTATGTAAAGTTTGATTGATACAGGATTTTTGTTTATGCAGAGCTTGGTTTATGCAGGTATCACCGTATTATTATCATTTGGTTTCTGAATCCTCCATTTTATTTTTAATATTTACTACTTAATCTGCCTTGGAGCAATTTATGCAAAAGTGGTTTCGCAAATAATTGTACGATTGAGATGTTATTGGTCAAATAAAGAATAACTAAGATCTTAATTTCCATATACAGGTAATATTCCAGTTTCCATGGTTATCTTCACACGTACGTAAATATTTACAAAGTAAATTAAGATATCAATGTTTATTCATCTGGTGTTAATTTAACGATATTACCATGTTGATATTGATTTAATATAATAACAAAACAAAGACGGATCAAGTTCCGCGTTATATGTAATAAGACAGCGTTTAAATTAATTAATAATTGAACGCTATTTACTATTGGTGGTTAACGTCACTTTTAACAATAGTTGTGTTGTTTCGCAGTGGTCAGTTCTATCACCGTGGTAGAGGTACTGTTATGTGTATTACGGTGATCAGTTCTATCACCGTGGTAGAGGTACTGTTATGTGTATTACGGTGATCAGTTCTATCACCGTGGTAGGGGTACTGTTATGTGTATTGTGGTGGTCCGTTCTATCACCGTGGTAGGGGTACTGTTATGTGTATTGTGGTGGTCAGTTCTATCACCGTGGTAGAGGTACTGTTATGTGTATTGTGGTGGTCAGTTCTATCACCGTGGTAGGGGTACTGTTATGTGTATTACGGTGGTCAGTTCTATCACCGTGGTAGAGGTACTGTTATGTGTATTGCGGTGGTGAGTTCTATCACCGTGGTAGGGGTACTGTTATGTGTATTGTGGTGGTTAGTTCTATCACCGTGGTAGAGGTACTGTTATGTGTATTGTGGTGGTCAGTTCTATCACCGTGGTAGAGGTACTGTTATGTGTATTGTGGTGGTCCGTTCTATCACCGTGGTAGAGGTACTGTTATGTGTATTGTGTTGGTCAGTTCTATCACCGTGGTAGAGGTACTGTTATGTGTATTACGTTAGTCAGTTCTATCACCGTGGTAGAGGTACTGTTATGTGTATTGTGGTGGTCAGTTCTATCACCGTGGTAGAGGTACTGTTATGTGTATTGCGGTGGTCAGTTCTATCACCGTGGTAGAGGTACTGTTATGTGTATTGTGGTGGTCAGTTCTATCACCGTGGTAGAGGTACTGTTATGCGTATTGCGGTGGTCAGTTCTATCACCGTGGTAGGGGTACTGTTATGTGTATTGCGTTGGTCAGTTCTATCACCGTGGTAGAGGTACTGTTATGTGTATTGCGTTGGTCAGTTCTATCACCGTGGTAGAGGTACTGTTATGTGTATTGCGGTGATCAGTTCTATCACCGTGGTAGAGGTACTGTTATGTGTATTGCGTTGGTCAGTTCTATCACCGTGGTAGAGGTACTGTTATGTGTATTGCGGTGGTTAGAGTTCTATCACCGTGGTAGAGGTACTGTTATGTGTATTGCGTTGGTCAGTTCTATCACCGTGGTAGAGGTACTGTTATGCGTATTGCGGTGGTCAGTTCTATCACCGTGGTAGGGGTACTGTTATGTGTATTGCGTTGGTCAGTTCTATCACCGTGGTAGAGGTACTGTTATGTGTATTGCGTTGGTCAGTTCTATCACCGTGGTAGAGGTACTGTTATGTGTATTGTGATGGTCAGTTCTATCACCGTGGTAGAGGTACTGTCATGCGTATTGCGGTGGTCAGTTCTATCACCGTGGTAGGGGTACTGTTATGTGTATTGCGTTGGTCAGTTCTATCACCGTGGTAGGGGTACTGTTATGTGTATTGCGTTGGTCAGTTCTATCACCGTGGTAGAGGTACTGTTATGTGTATTGTGGTGGTCAGTTCTATCACCGTGGTAGAGGTACTGTTATGTGTATTGCGTTGGTCAGTTCTATCACCGTGGTAGGGGTACTGTTATGTGTATTACGTTGGTCAGTTCTATCACCGTGGTAGGGGTACTGTTATGTGTATTGCGGTGATCAGTTCTATCACCGTGGTAGAGGTACTGTTATGTGTATTGCGTTGGTCAGTTCTATCACCGTGGTAGGGGTACTGTTATGTGTATTGCGTTGGTCAGTTCTATCACCGTGGTAGAGGTACTGTTATGTGTATTGTGGTGGTCAGTTCTATCACCGTGGTAGAGGTACTGTTATGTGTATTGCGGTGGTCAGTTCTATCACCGTGGTAGAGGTACTGTTATGTGTATTGTGGTGGTCAGTTCTATCACCGTGGTAGAGGTACTGTTATGTGTATTGCGGTGGTCAGTTCTATCACCGTGGTAGAGGTACTGTTATGTGTATTGTGGTGGTGAGTTCTATCACCGTGGTAGAGGTACTGTTATGTGTATTGTGGTGGTTAGTTCTATCACCGTGGTAGAGGTACTGTTATGTGTATTGCGGTGGTGAGTTCTATCACCGTGGTAGAGGTACTGTTATGTGTATTGTGGTGGTCAGTTCTATCACCGTGGTAGAGGTACTGTTATGTGTATTGCGTTGGTCAGTTCTATCACCGTGGTAGAGGTACTGTTATGTGTATTGCGGTGATCAGTTCTATCACCGTGGTAGAGGTACTGTTATGTGTATTGCGTTGGTCAGTTCTATCACCGTGGTAGGGGTACTGTTATGTGTATTGTGGTGGTCAGTTCTATCACCGTGGTAGGGGTACTGTTATGTGTATTGCGGTGGTCAGTTCTATCACCGTGGTAGAGGTACTGTTATGTGTATTGCGGTGGTCAGTTCTATCACCGTGGTAGAGGTACTGTTATGTGTATTGCGGTGATCAGTTCTATCACCGTGGTAGAGGTACTGTTATGTGTATTGCGTTGGTCAGTTCTATCACCGTGGTAGAGGTACTGTTATGTGTATTGCGGTGGTCAGTTCTATCACCGTGGTAGAGGTACTGTTATGTGTATTGCGGTGGTCAGTTCTATCACCGTGGTAGGGGTACTGTTATGTGTATTGCGTTGGTCAGTTCTATCACCGTGGTAGGGGTACTGTTATGTGTATTGCGGTGGTCAGTTCTATCACCGTGGTAGGGGTACTGTTATGTGTATTGCGGTGGTCAGTTCTATCACCGTGGTAGGGGTACTGTTATGTGTATTGCGTTGGTCAGTTCTATCACCGTGGTAGAGGTACTGTTATGTGTATTGCGGTGATCAGTTCTATCACCGTGGTAGAGGTACTGTTATGTGTATTGCGTTGGTCAGTTCTATCACCGTGGTAGAGGTACTGTTATGTGTATTGCGTTGGTCAGTTCTATCACCGTGGTAGAGGTACTGTTATGTGTATTGTGTTAGTCAGTTCTATCACCGTGGTAGAGGTACTGTTATGTGTATTGCGTTGGTCAGTTCTATCACCGTGGTAGGGGTACTGTTATGTGTATTGCGGTGGTGAGTTCTATCACCGTGGTAGAGGTACTGTTATGTGTATTGTGATGGTCAGTTCTATCACCGTGGTAGAGGTACTGTTATGTGTATTGCGGTGGTCAGTTCTATCACCGTGGTAGAGGTACTGTTATGTGTATTGCGGTGGTCAGTTCTATCACCATGGTAGAGGTACTGTTATGTGTATTGTGATGGTCAGTTCTATCACCGTGGTAGAGGTACTGTTATGTGTATTGCGTTGGTCAGTTCTATCACCGTGGTAGGGGTACTGTTATGTGTATTGCGGTGGTGAGTTCTATCACCGTGGTAGAGGTACTGTTATGTGTATTGTGATGGTCAGTTCTATCACCGTGGTAGAGGTACTGTTATGTGTATTGCGGTGGTGAGTTCTATCACCGTGGTAGAGGTACTGTTATGTGTATTGTGATGGTCAGTTCTATCACCGTGGTAGAGGTACTGTTATGTGTATTGCGGTGGTGAGTTCTATCACCGTGGTAGAGGTACTGTTATGTGTATTGTGATGGTCAGTTCTATCACCGTGGTAGAGGTACTGTTATGTGTATTGCGGTGGTGAGTTCTATCACCGTGGTAGAGGTACTGTTATGTGTATTGTGATGGTCAGTTCTATCACCGTGGTAGAGGTACTGTTATGTGTATTGTGGTGGTCAGTTCTATCACCGTGGTAGGGGTACTGTTATGTGTATTGTGGTGGTCAGTTCTATCACCGTGGTAGGGGTACTGTTATGTGTATTGCGGTGGTGAGTTCTATCACCGTGGTAGAGGTACTGTTATGTGTATTGCGTTGGTCAGTTCTATCACCGTGGTAGAGGTACTGTTATGTGTATTGTGGTGGTCAGTTCTATCACCGTGGTAGAGATACTGTTATGTGTATTGTGTTAGTCAGTTCTATCACCGTGGTAGAGGTACTGTTATGTGTATTGTGTTGGTCAGTTCTATCACCGTGGTAGAGGTACTGTTATGTGTATTGCGTTGGTCAGTTCTATCACCGTGGTAGAGGTACTGTTATGTGTATTGTGGTGGTCAGTTCTATCACCGTGGTAGAGGTACTGTTATGTGTATTGTGGTGGTCAGTTCTATCACCGTGGTAGAGGTACTGTTATGTGTATTGTGGTGGTGAGTTCTATCACCGTGGTAGAGGTACTGTTATGTGTATTGTGGTGGTCCGTTCTATCACCGTGGTAGAGGTACTGTTATGTGTATTGTGGTGGTCAGTTCTATCACCGTGGTAGAGGTACTGTTATGTGTATTGTGGTGGTCATTTCTATCACCGTGGTAGGGGTACTGTTATGTGTATTGTGGTGGTCAGTTCTATCACCGTGGTAGGGGTACTGTTATGTGTATTGTGGTGGTCAGTTCTATCACCGTGGTAGAGGTACTGTTATGTGTATTGTGGTGGTCAGTTCTATCACCGTGGTAGAGGTACTGTTATGTGTATTGTGGTGGTCAGTTCTATCACCGTGGTAGAGGTACTGTTATGTGTATTGCGTTGGTCAGTTCTATCACCGTGGTAGAGGTACTGTTATGTGTATTGTGTTGGTCAGTTCTATCACCGTGGTAGAGGTACTGTTATGTGTATTGTGGTGGTCAGTTCTATCACCGTGGTAGAGGTACTGTTATGTGTATTGTGGTGGTCATTTCTATCACCGTGGTAGGGGTACTGTTATGTGTATTGTGGTGGTCAGTTCTATCACCGTGGTAGGGGTACTGTTATGTGTATTGTGGTGGTCAGTTCTATCACCGTGGTAGAGGTACTGTTATGTGTATTGTGGTGGTCAGTTCTATCACCGTGGTAGAGGTACTGTTATGTGTATTGTGGTGGTCAGTTCTATCACCGTGGTAGAGGTACTGTTATGTGTATTGCGGTGGTCAGTTCTATCACCGTGGTAGAGGTACTGTTATGTGTATTGTGGTGGTCAGTTCTATCACCGTGGTAGAGGTACTGTTATGTGTATTGCGTTGGTCAGTTCTATCACCGTGGTAGGGGTACTGTTATGTGTATTACGTTGGTCAGTTCTATCACCGTGGTAGGGGTACTGTTATGTGTATTGCGGTGGTCAGTTCTATCACCGTGGTAGAGGTACTGTTATGTGTATTGCGTTGG
The DNA here is from genome assembly GCA_963383655.1 of Bathymodiolus septemdierum. Classification (NCBI taxonomy): domain Eukaryota; kingdom Metazoa; phylum Mollusca; class Bivalvia; order Mytilida; family Modiolidae; genus Bathymodiolus; species Bathymodiolus septemdierum. Next base: position 4,106,249 of record OY726531.1, read on the forward strand.
TCAGTTCTATCACCGTGGTAGAGGTACTGTTATGTGTATTGCGGTGGTCAGTTCTATCACCGTGGTAGGGGTACTGTTATGTGTATTGTGTTAGTCAGTTCTATCACCGTGGTAGAGGTACTGTTATGTGTATTGCGGTGGTCAGTTCTATCACCGTGGTAGGGGTACTGTTATGTGTATTGTGGTGGTCAGTTCTATCACCGTGGTAGGGGTACTGTTATGTGTATTGTGTTAGTCAGTTCTATCACCGTGGTAGGGGTACTGTTATGTGTATTACGGTGGTCAGTTCTATCACCGTGGTAGGGGTACTGTTATGTGTATTGCGTTGGTCAGTTCTATCACCGTGGTAGAGGTACTGTTATGTGTATTGCGTTGGTCAGTTCTATCACCGTGGTAGGGGTACTGTTATGTGTATTGCGGTGGTGAGTTCTATCACCGTGGTAGAGGTACTGTTATGTGTATTGCGTTGGTCAGTTCTATCACCGTGGTAGGGGTACTGTTATGTGTATTGCGGTGGTCAGTTCTATCACCGTGGTAGAGGTACTGTTATGTGTATTGCGTTGGTCAGTTCTATCACCGTGGTAGAGGTACTGTTATGTGTATTGTGGTGGTCAGTTCTATCACCGTGGTAGAGGTACTGTTATGTGTATTGCGGTGGTCAGTTCTATCACCGTGGTAGAGGTACTGTTATGTGTATTGTGGTGGTCAGTTCTATCACCGTGGTAGAGGTACTGTTATGTGTATTGTGGTGGTCAGTTCTATCACCGTGGTAGGGGTACTGTTATGTGTATTGCGGTGGTCAGTTCTATCACCGTGGTAGGGGTACTGTTATGTGTATTGTGGTGGTTAGTTCTATCACCGTGGTAGAGGTACTGTTATGTGTATTGCGGTGGTCAGTTCTATCACCGTGGTAGAGGTACTGTTATGTGTATTGCGTTAGTCAGTTCTATCACCGTGGTAGAGGTACTGTTATGTGTATTGCGTTGGTCAGTTCTATCACCGTGGTAGAGGTACTGTTATGTGTATTGCGTTAGTCAGTTCTATCACCGTGGTAGAGGTACTGTTATGTGTATTGCGTTAGTCAGTTCTATCACCGTGGTAGAGGTACTGTTATGTGTATTGTGGTGGTCAGTTCTATCACCGTGGTAGAGGTACTGTTATGTGTATTGCGTTGGTCAGTTCTATCACCGTGGTAGGGGTACTGTTATGTGTATTGTGTTGGTCAGTTCTATCACCGTGGTAGAGGTACTGTTATGTGTATTGCGGTGGTGAGTTCTATCACCGTGGTAGAGGTACTGTTATGTGTATTGTGGTGGTCAGTTCTATCACCGTGGTAGAGGTACTGTTATGTGTATTGTGTTGGTCAGTTCTATCACCGTGGTAGAGGTACTGTTATGTGTATTGCGTTGGTCAGTTCTATCACCGTGGTAGAGGTACTGTTATGTGTATTGCGTTAGTCAGTTCTATCACCGTGGTAGGGGTACTGTTATGTGTATTGTGGTGGTCAGTTCTATCACCGTGGTAGAGGTACTGTTATGTGTATTGTGGTGGTCAGTTCTATCACCGTGGTAGAGGTACTGTTATGTGTATTGCGTTGGTCAGTTCTATCACCGTGGTAGGGGTACTGTTATGTGTATTGTGTTGGTCAGTTCTATCACCGTGGTAGAGGTACTGTTATGTGTATTGCGGTGGTGAGTTCTATCACCGTGGTAGAGGTACTGTTATGTGTATTGTGGTGGTCAGTTCTATCACCGTGGTAGAGGTACTGTTATGTGTATTGTGTTAGTCAGTTCTATCACCGTGGTAGAGGTACTGTTATGTGTATTGCGGTGGTCAGTTCTATCACCGTGGTAGAGGTACTGTTATGTGTATTGTGGTGGTCAGTTCTATCACCGTGGTAGAGATACTGTTATGTGTATTGTGTTAGTCAGTTCTATCACCGTGGTAGGGGTACTGTTATGTGTATTACGGTGGTCAGTTCTATCACCGTGGTAGGGGTACTGTTATGTGTATTGCGTTGGTCAGTTCTATCACCGTGGTAGAGGTACTGTTATGTGTATTGCGTTGGTCAGTTCTATCACCGTGGTAGGGGTACTGTTATGTGTATTGCGGTGGTGAGTTCTATCACCGTGGTAGAGGTACTGTTATGTGTATTGCGTTGGTCAGTTCTATCACCGTGGTAGGGGTACTGTTATGTGTATTGTGGTGGTCAGTTCTATCACCGTGGTAGAGGTACTGTTATGTGTATTGCGGTGGTCAGTTCTATCACCGTGGTAGGGGTACTGTTATGTGTATTGTGGTGGTTAGTTCTATCACCGTGGTAGAGGTACTGTTATGTGTATTGCGGTGGTCAGTTCTATCACCGTGGTAGAGGTACTGTTATGTGTATTGCGGTGGTCAGTTCTATCACCGTGGTAGGGGTACTGTTATGTGTATTGTGGTGGTTAGTTCTATCACCGTGGTAGAGGTACTGTTATGTGTATTGTGGTGGTCAGTTCTATCACCGTGGTAGAGGTACTGTTATGTGTATTGCGGTGGTCAGTTCTATCACCGTGGTAGGGGTACTGTTATGTGTATTGTGGTGGTCAGTTCTATCACCGTGGTAGAGGTACTGTTATGTGTATTGTGGTGGTTAGTTCTATCACCGTGGTAGAGGTACTGTTATGTGTATTACGTTGGTCAGTTCTATCACCGTGGTAGAGGTACTGTTATGTGTATTGCGTTGGTCAGTTCTATCACCGTGGTAGAGGTACTGTTATGTGTATTGCGTTGGTCAGTTCTATCACCGTGGTAGAGGTACTGTTATGTGTATTGTGTTAGTCAGTTCTATCACCGTGGTAGAGGTACTGTTATGTGTATTGTGGTGGTCAGTTCTATCACCGTGGTAGAGGTACTGTTATGTGTATTGTGGTGGTCAGTTCTATCACCGTGGTAGGGGTACTGTTATGTGTATTGCGGTGGTCAGTTCTATCACCGTGGTAGGGGTACTGTTATGTGTATTGCGGTGGTCAGTTCTATCACCGTGGTAGAGGTACTGTTATGTGTATTGTGTTAGTCAGTTCTATCACCGTGGTAGAGGTACTGTTATGTGTATTGTGGTGGTCAGTTCTATCACCGTGGTAGAGGTACTGTTATGTGTATTGCGTTGGTCAGTTCTATCACCGTGGTAGGGGTACTGTTATGTGTATTGCGGTGGTGAGTTCTATCACCGTGGTAGAGGTACTGTTATGTGTATTGTGGTGGTCAGTTCTATCACCGTGGTAGAGGTACTGTTATGTGTATTGCGGTGGTCAGTTCTATCACCGTGGTAGAGGTACTGTTATGTGTATTGCGTTGGTCAGTTCTATCACCGTGGTAGGGGTACTGTTATGTGTATTGCGTTGGTCAGTTCTATCACCGTGGTAGAGGTACTGTTATGTGTATTGCGGTGGTCAGTTCTATCACCGTGGTAGGGGTACTGTTATGTGTATTGCGTTGGTCAGTTCTATCACCGTGGTAGAGGTACTGTTATGTGTATTGCGTTGGTCAGTTCTATCACCGTGGTAGAGGTACTGTTATGTGTATTGCGTTGGTCAGTTCTATCACCGTGGTAGGGGTACTGTTATGTGTATTGCGGTGGTGAGTTCTATCACCGTGGTAGAGGTACTGTTATGTGTATTGTGGTGGTCAGTTCTATCACCGTGGTAGAGGTACTGTTATGTGTATTGCGGTGGTCAGTTCTATCACCGTGGTAGAGGTACTGTTATGTGTATTGCGTTGGTCAGTTCTATCACCGTGGTAGGGGTACTGTTATGTGTATTGCGGTGGTGAGTTCTATCACCGTGGTAGAGGTACTGTTATGTGTATTGTGGTGGTCAGTTCTATCACCGTGGTAGAGGTACTGTTATGTGTATTGCGGTGGTCAGTTCTATCACCGTGGTAGGGGTACTGTTATGTGTATTGCGGTGGTCAGTTCTATCACCGTGGTAGGGGTACTGTTATGTGTATTGCGGTGGTCAGTTCTATCACCGTGGTAGAGGTACTGTTATGTGTATTGCGTTGGTCAGTTCTATCACCGTGGTAGAGGTACTGTTATGTGTATTGCGTTGGTCAGTTCTATCACCGTGGTAGAGGTACTGTTATGTGTATTGCGTTGGTCAGTTCTATCACCGTGGTAGAGGTACTGTTATGTGTATTGCGGTGGTCAGTTCTATCACCATGGTAGAGGTACTGTTATGTGTATTGCGTTGGTCAGTTCTATCACCGTGGTAGAGGTACTGTTATGTGTATTGCGGTGGTCAGTTCTATCACCGTGGTAGAGGTACTGTTATGTGTATTGTGGTGATCAGTTCTATCACCGTGGTAGAGGTACTGTTATGTGTATTGCGTTGGTCAGTTCTATCACCGTGGTAGAGGTACTGTTATGTGTATTGCGGTGGTCAGTTCTATCACCGTGGTAGGGGTACTGTTATGTGTATTGTGGTGGTCAGTTCTATCACCGTGGTAGAGGTACTGTTATGTGTATTGTGGTGGTGAGTTCTATCACCGTGGTAGGGGTACTGTTATGTGTATTGTGGTGGTCAGTTCTATCACCGTGGTAGAGGTACTGTTATGTGTATTGTGGTGGTCAGTTCTATCACCGTGGTAGAGGTACTGTTATGTGTATTGTGGTGGTCAGTTCTATCACCGTGGTAGAGGTACTGTTATGTGTATTGTGGTGGTCAGTTCTATCACCGTGGTAGAGGTACTGTTATGTGTATTGCGTTGGTCAGTTCTATCACCGTGGTAGGGGTACTGTTATGTGTATTGCGTTAGTCAGTTCTATCACCGTGGTAGGGGTACTGTTATGTGTATTGCGTTGGTCAGTTCTATCACCGTGGTAGGGGTACTGTTATGTGTATTGCGTTGGTCAGTTCTATCACCGTGGTAGAGGTACTGTTATGTGTATTGCGTTGGTCAGTTCTATCACCATGGTAGAGGTACTGTTATGTGTATTGCGTTGGTCAGTTCTATCACCGTGGTAGAGGTACTGTTATGTGTATTGCGTTGGTCAGTTCTATCACCGTGGTAGAGGTACTGTTATGTGTATTGCGGTGGTCAGTTCTATCACCGTGGTAGAGGTACTGTTATGTGTATTGCGTTGGTCAGTTCTATCACCGTGGTAGAGGTACTGTTATGTGTATTGCGTTGGTCAGTTCTATCACCGTGGTAGAGGTACTGTTATGTGTATTGCGTTGGTCAGTTCTATCACCGTGGTAGGGGTACTGTTATGTGTATTGTGGTGGTCAGTTCTATCACCGTGGTAGAGGTACTGTTATGTGTATTGCGGTGGTCAGTTCTATCACCGTGGTAGAGGTACTGTTATGTGTATTGCGTTGGTCAGTTCTATCACCGTGGTAGGGGTACTGTTATGTGTATTACGTTGGTCAGTTCTATCACCGTGGTAGAGGTACTGTTATGTGTATTGCGGTGGTGAGTTCTATCACCGTGGTAGAGGTACTGTTATGTGTATTGTGGTGGTCAGTTCTATCACCGTGGTAGAGGTACTGTTATGTGTATTGCGGTGGTCAGTTCTATCACCGTGGTAGGGGTACTGTTATGTGTATTGTGGTGGTCAGTTCTATCACCGTGGTAGGGGTACTGTTATGTGTATTGTGGTGGTCAGTTCTATCACCGTGGTAGAGGTACTGTTATGTGTATTGTGGTGGTCAGTTCTATCACCGTGGTAGAGGTACTGTTATGTGTATTGCGTTGGTCAGTTCTATCACCGTGGTAGAGGTACTGTTATGTGTATTGTGTTGGTCAGTTCTATCACCGTGGTAGAGGTACTGTTATGTGTATTGCGGTGGTCAGTTCTATCACCGTGGTAGAGGTACTGTTATGTGTATTGCGGTGGTCAGTTCTATCACCGTGGTAGAGGTACTGTTATGTGTATTGCGTTGGTCAGTTCTATCACCGTGGTAGAGGTACTGTTATGTGTATTGCGGTGGTCAGTTCTATCACCGTGGTAGAGGTACTGTTATGTGTATTGTGGTGGTCAGTTCTATCACCGTGGTAGGGGTACTGTTATGTGTATTGTGTTAGTCAGTTCTATCACCGTGGTAGAGGTACTGTTATGTGTATTGTGGTGGTCAGTTCTATCACCGTGGTAGAGGTACTGTTATGTGTATTGTGTTAGTCAGTTCTATCACCGTGGTAGGGGTACTGTTATGTGTATTGCGTTGGTCAGTTCTATCACCGTGGTAGAGGTACTGTTATGTGTATTGTGGTGGTCAGTTCTATCACCGTGGTAGGGGTACTGTTATGTGTATTGCGTTGGTCAGTTCTATCACCGTGGTAGGGGTACTGTTATGTGTATTGCGTTGGTCAGTTCTATCACCATGGTAGAGGTACTGTTATGTGTATTGCGTTGGTCAGTTCTATCACCGTGGTAGGGGTACTGTTATGTGTATTGCGGTGGTCAGTTCTATCACCGTGGTAGAGGTACTGTTATGTGTATTGTGGTGGTCAGTTCTATCACCGTGGTAGGGGTACTGTTATGTGTATTGCGTTGGTCAGTTCTATCACCATGGTAGAGGTACTGTTATGTGTATTGCGTTGGTCAGTTCTATCACCGTGGTAGGGGTACTGTTATGTGTATTGCGGTGGTCAGTTCTATCACCGTGGTAGAGGTACTGTTATGTGTATTGTGATGGTCAGTTCTATCACCGTGGTAGAGGTACTGTTATGTGTATTGTGGTGGTCAGTTCTATCACCGTGGTAGAGGTACTGTTATGTGTATTGCGTTGGTCAGTTCTATCACCGTGGTAGAGGTACTGTTATGTGTATTGCGTTGGTCAGTTCTATCACCGTGGTAGAGGTACTGTTATGTGTATTGCGTTGGTCAGTTCTATCACCGTGGTAGAGGTACTGTTATGTGTATTGTGGTGGTGAGTTCTATCACCGTGGTAGGGGTACTGTTATGTGTATTGCGTTGGTCAGTTCTATCACCGTGGTAGAGGTACTGTTATGTGTATTGCGTTGGTCAGTTCTATCACCGTGGTAGAGGTACTGTTATGTGTATTGCGTTGGTCAGTTCTATCACCGTGGTAGAGGTACTGTTATGTGTATTGTGGTGGTGAGTTCTATCACCGTGGTAGGGGTACTGTTATGTGTATTGTGGTGGTCAGTTCTATCACCGTGGTAGAGGTACTGTTATGTGTATTGCGGTGATCAGTTCTATCACCGTGGTAGAGGTACTGTTATGTGTATTGCGGTGGTGAGTTCTATCACCGTGGTAGGGGTACTGTTATGTGTATTGCGGTGGTCAGTTCTATCACCGTGGTAGGGGTACTGTTATGTGTATTGCGTTAGTCAGTTCTATCACCGTGGTAGAGGTACTGTTATGTGTATTGCGTTAGTCAGTTCTATCATCGTGGTAGGGGTACTGTTATGTGTATTGCGTTGGTCAGTTCTATCACCGTGGTAGGGGTACTGTTATGTGTATTGCGGTGGTCAGTTCTATCACCGTGGTAGAGGTACTGTTATGTGTATTGCGTTGGTCAGTTCTATCACCGTGGTAGGGGTACTGTTATGTGTATTGCGGTGATCAGTTCTATCACCGTGGTAGAGGTACTGTTATGTGTATTGCGGTGATCAGTTCTATCACCGTGGTAGAGGTACTGTTATGTGTATTGCGGTGGTCAGTTCTATCACCGTGGTAGGGGTACTGTTATGTGTATTGCGTTAGTCAGTTCTATCACCGTGGTAGAGGTACTGTTATGTGTATTGTGGTGGTCAGTTCTATCACCGTGGTAGAGGTACTGTTATGTGTATTGTGGTGGTCAGTTCTATCACCGTGGTAGAGGTACTGTTATGTGTATTACGGTGATCAGTTCTATCACCGTGGTAGAGGTACTGTTATGTGTATTGTGGTGGTCAGTTCTATCACCGTGGTAGAGGTACTGTTATGTGTATTACGGTGATCAGTTCTATCACCGTGGTAGAGGTACTGTTATGTGTATTACGGTGATCAGTTCTATCACCGTGGTAGAGGTACTGTTATGTGTATTGCGGTGGTCAGTTCTATCACCGTGGTAGAGGTACTGTTATGTGTATTGCGGTGGTCAGTTCTATCACCGTGGTAGAGGTACTGTTATGTGTATTACGTTAGTCAGTTCTATCACCGTGGTAGAGGTACTGTTATGTGTATTGTGGTGGTCAGTTCTATCACCGTGGTAGAGGTACTGTTATGCGTATTGCGGTGGTGAGTTCTATCACCGTGGTAGGGGTACTGTTATGTGTATTGCGGTGGTCAGTTCTATCACCGTGGTAGAGGTACTGTTATGTGTATTGTGGTGGTCAGTTCTATCACCGTGGTAGAGGTACTGTTATGTGTATTGCGTTAGTCAGTTCTATCACCGTGGTAGAGGTACTGTTATGTGTATTGCGGTGGTGAGTTCTATCACCGTGGTAGAGGTACTGTTATGTGTATTGCGTTAGTCAGTTCTATCACCGTGGTAGAGGTACTGTTATGTGTATTGCGTTGGTCAGTTCTATCACCGTGGTAGGGGTACTGTTATGTGTATTGTGGTGGTCAGTTCTATCACCGTGGTAGGGGTACTGTTATGTGTATTGTGTTGGTCAGTTCTATCACCGTGGTAGGGGTACTGTTATGTGTATTGTGTTGGTCAGTTCTATCACCGTGGTAGAGGTACTGTTATGTGTATTGCGGTGGTCAGTTCTATCACCGTGGTAGAGGTACTGTTATGTGTATTACGTTAGTCAGTTCTATCACCGTGGTAGAGGTACTGTTATGTGTATTGCGTTAGTCAGTTCTATCACCGTGGTAGAGGTACTGTTATGTGTATTGTGGTGGTTAGTTCTATCACCGTGGTAGAGGTACTGTTATGTGTATTGTGGTGGTCAGTTCTATCACCGTGGTAGGGGTACTGTTATGTGTATTGCGGTGGTCAGTTCTATCACCGTGGTAGAGGTACTGTTATGTGTATTACGTTAGTCAGTTATATCACCGTGGTAGAGGTACTGTTATGTGTATTGCGTTGGTCAGTTCTATCACCGTGGTAGAGGTACTGTTATGTGTATTGTGGTGGTCAGTTCTATCACCGTGGTAGGGGTACTGTTATGTGTATTGTGGTGGTCAGTTCTATCACCGTGGTAGAGGTACTGTTATGTGTATTGTGGTGGTCAGTTCTATCACCGTGGTAGAGGTACTGTTATGTGTATTGTGGTGGTCCGTTCTATCACCGTGGTAGGGGTACTGTTATGTGTATTGTGGTGGTTAGTTCTATCACCGTGGTAGAGGTACTGTTATGTGTATTGTGGTGGTTAGTTCTATCACCGTGGTAGAGGTACTGTTATGTGTATTGTGGTGGTCAGTTCTATCACCGTGGTAGAGGTACTGTTATGTGTATTGTGGTGGTTAGTTCTATCACCGTGGTAGAGGTACTGTTATGTGTATTGTGGTGGTTAGTTCTATCACCGTGGTAGAGGTACTGTTATGTGTATTGTGGTGGTTAGTTCTATCACCGTGGTAGAGGTACTGTTATGTGTATTGCGGTGGTCAGTTCTATCACCGTGGTAGAGGTACTGTTATGTGTATTGCGTTAGTCAGTTCTATCACCGTGGTAGAGGTACTGTTATGTGTATTGCGTTGGTCAGTTCTATCACCGTGGTAGAGGTACTGTTATGTGTATTGTGGTGGTCAGTTCTATCACCGTGGTAGAGGTACTGTTATGTGTATTGCGTTGGTCAGTTCTATCACCGTGGTAGGGGTACTGTTATGTGTATTGTGGTGGTCAGTTCTATCACCGTGGTAGAGGTACTGTTATGTGTATTGTGGTGATCAGTTCTATCACCGTGGTAGAGGTACTGTTATGTGTATTGTGGTGGTCCGTTCTATCACCGTGGTAGAGGTACTGTTATGTGTATTGTGTTGGTCAGTTCTATCACCGTGGTAGAGGTACTGTTATGTGTATTGCGGTGGTCAGTTCTATCACCGTGGTAGAGGTACTGTTATGTGTATTGTGGTGGTCAGTTCTATCACCGTGGTAGAGGTACTGTTATGTGTATTGCGTTGGTCAGTTCTATCACCGTGGTAGAGGTACTGTTATGTGTATTACGTTGGTCAGTTCTATCACCGTGGTAGAGGTACTGTTATGTGTATTGCGTTGGTCAGTTCTATCACCGTGGTAGAGGTACTGTTATGTGTATTGCGGTGGTCAGTTCTATCACCGTGGTAGAGGTACTGTTATGTGTATTACGTTAGTCAGTTATATCACCGTGGTAGAGGTACTGTTATGTGTATTGCGGTGATCAGTTCTATCACCGTGGTAGAGGTACTGTTATGTGTATTGCGGTGATCAGTTCTATCACCGTGGTAGAGGTACTGTTATGTGTATTGTGGTGGTCCGTTCTATCACCGTGGTAGAGGTACTGTTATGTGTATTGCGTTGGTCAGTTCTATCACCGTGGTAGAGGTACTGTTATGTGTATTGCGGTGGTGAGTTCTATCACCGTGGTAGAGGTACTGTTATGTGTATTGCGGTGGTGAGTTCTATCATCGTGGTAGAGGTACTGTTATGTGTATTGTGGTGGTCAGTTCTATCACCGTGGTAGAGGTACTGTTATGTGTATTGCGGTGGTCAGTTCTATCACCGTGGTAGAGGTACTGTTATGTGTATTGCGTTGGTCAGTTCTATCACCATGGTAGAGGTACTGTTATGTGTATTGCGGTGGTCAGTTCTATCACCGTGGTAGGGGTACTGTTATGTGTATTGCGGTGGTGAGTTCTATCACCGTGGTAGAGGTACTGTTATGTGTATTGTGGTGGTCAGTTCTATCACCGTGGTAGAGGTACTGTTATGTGTATTGCGGTGATCAGTTCTATCACCGTGGTAGAGGTACTGTTATGTGTATTGCGTTAGTCAGTTCTATCATCGTGGTAGGGGTACTGTTATGTGTATTGCGTTGGTCAGTTCTATCACCGTGGTAGGGGTACTGTTATGTGTATTGCGGTGGTGAGTTCTATCACCGTGGTAGAGGTACTGTTATGTGTATTGTGGTGATCAGTTCTATCACCGTGGTAGAGGTACTGTTATGTGTATTGCGTTGGTCAGTTCTATCACCGTGGTAGAGGTACTGTTATGTGTATTGCGGTGATCAGTTCTATCACCGTGGTAGGGGTACTGTTATGTGTATTGCGGTGGTCAGTTCTATCACCGTGGTAGAGGTACTGTTATGTGTATTGCGTTGGTCAGTTCTATCACCGTGGTAGAGGTACTGTTATGTGTATTGCGGTGATCAGTTCTATCACCGTGGTAGAGGTACTGTTATGTGTATTGCGTTGGTCAGTTCTATCACCGTGGTAGAGGTACTGTTATGTGTATTACGTTGGTCAGTTCTATCACCGTGGTAGGGGTACTGTTATGTGTATTGCGGTGGTCAGTTCTATCACCGTGGTAGAGGTACTGTTATGTGTATTGCGGTGGTCAGTTCTATCACCGTGGTAGAGGTACTGTTATGTGTATTGCGTTGGTCAGTTCTATCACCGTGGTAGGGGTACTGTTATGTGTATTGCGGTGGTCAGTTCTATCACCGTGGTAGAGGTACTGTTATGTGTATTGCGGTGGTCAGTTCTATCACCGTGGTAGAGGTACTGTTATGTGTATTGCGTTGGTCAGTTCTATCACCATGGTAGAGGTACTGTTATGTGTATTGCGGTGATCAGTTCTATCACCGTGGTAGAGGTACTGTTATGTGTATTGCGTTAGTCAGTTCTATCACCGTGGTAGGGGTACTGTTATGTGTATTGCGGTGGTCAGTTCTATCACCGTGGTAGAGGTACTGTTATGTGTATTGCGGTGGTCAGTTCTATCACCGTGGTAGAGGTACTGTTATGTGTATTGCGTTGGTCAGTTCTATCACCGTGGTAGGGGTACTGTTATGTGTATTGCGGTGATCAGTTCTATCACCGTGGTAGAGGTACTGTTATGTGTATTGCGGTGATCAGTTCTATCACCGTGGTAGAGGTACTGTTATGTGTATTGCGGTGGTCAGTTCTATCACCGTGGTAGGGGTACTGTTATGTGTATTGTGGTGGTCAGTTCTATCACCGTGGTAGAGGTACTGTTATGTGTATTGCGTTAGTCAGTTCTATCACCGTGGTAGAGGTACTGTTATGTGTATTGTGGTGGTCAGTTCTATCACCGTGGTAGAGGTACTGTTATGTGTATTGTGGTGGTTAGTTCTATCACCGTGGTAGAGGTACTGTTATGTGTATTGCGGTGGTCAGTTCTATCACCGTGGTAGAGGTACTGTTATGTGTATTGTGGTGGTCAGTTCTATCACCGTGGTAGAGGTACTGTTATGTGTATTGCGTTAGTCAGTTCTATCACCGTGGTAGAGGTACTGTTATGTGTATTGCGGTGGTGAGTTCTATCACCGTGGTAGAGGTACTGTTATGTGTATTGCGTTAGTCAGTTCTATCACCGTGGTAGAGGTACTGTTATGTGTATTGTGGTGATCAGTTCTATCACCGTGGTAGAGGTACTGTTATGTGTATTGCGTTGGTCAGTTCTATCACCGTGGTAGAGGTACTGTTATGTGTATTGCGTTAGTCAGTTCTATCACCGTGGTAGAGGTACTGTTATGTGTATTGTGGTGATCAGTTCTATCACCGTGGTAGAGGTACTGTTATGTGTATTGCGTTGGTCAGTTCTATCACCGTGGTAGAGGTACTGTTATGTGTATTGTGGTGGTCAGTTCTATCACCGTGGTAGAGGTACTGTTATGTGTATTGTGGTGGTTAGTTCTATCACCGTGGTAGAGGTACTGTTATGTGTATTGTGGTGGTTAGTTCTATCACCGTGGTAGAGGTACTGTTATGTGTATTGCGGTGGTCAGTTCTATCACCGTGGTAGAGGTACTGTTATGTGTATTGCGTTAGTCAGTTCTATCACCGTGGTAGGGGTACTGTTATGTGTATTGCGTTGGTCAGTTCTATCACCGTGGTAGAGGTACTGTTATGTGTATTGTGGTGGTCCGTTCTATCACCGTGGTAGAGGTACTGTTATGTGTATTGCGGTGGTCAGTTCTATCACCGTGGTAGAGGTACTGTTATGTGTATTGTGGTGGTCAGTTCTATCACCGTGGTAGAGGTACTGTTATGTGTATTGCGGTGGTCAGTTCTATCACCGTGGTAGAGGTACTGTTATGTGTATTGCGTTGGTCAGTTCTATCACCGTGGTAGGGGTACTGTTATGTGTATTGCGGTGGTGAGTTCTATCACCGTGGTAGAGGTACTGTTATGTGTATTGTGGTGGTCAGTTCTATCACCGTGGTAGAGGTACTGTTATGTGTATTGCGGTGGTCAGTTCTATCACCGTGGTAGGGGTACTGTTATGTGTATTGCGGTGGTCAGTTCTATCACCGTGGTAGGGGTACTGTTATGTGTATTGCGGTGGTCAGTTCTATCACCGTGGTAGAGGTACTGTTATGTGTATTGCGTTGGTCAGTTCTATCACCGTGGTAGAGGTACTGTTATGTGTATTGCGTTGGTCAGTTCTATCACCGTGGTAGAGGTACTGTTATGTGTATTGCGTTGGTCAGTTCTATCACCGTGGTAGAGGTACTGTTATGTGTATTGCGTTGGTCAGTTCTATCACCGTGGTAGAGGTACTGTTATGTGTATTGCGTTGGTCAGTTCTATCACCGTGGTAGAGGTACTGTTATGTGTATTGCGTTGGTCAGTTCTATCACCGTGGTAGAGGTACTGTTATGTGTATTGCGGTGGTCAGTTCTATCACCATGGTAGAGGTACTGTTATGTGTATTGCGTTGGTCAGTTCTATCACCGTGGTAGAGGTACTGTTATGTGTATTGCGGTGGTCAGTTCTATCACCGTGGTAGAGGTACTGTTATGTGTATTGCGTTGGTCAGTTCTATCACCGTGGTAGAGGTACTGTTATGTGTATTGCGGTGGTCAGTTCTATCACCGTGGTAGGGGTACTGTTATGTGTATTGCGTTAGTCAGTTCTATCACCGTGGTAGAGGTACTGTTATGTGTATTGCGTTGGTCAGTTCTATCACCGTGGTAGAGGTACTGTTATGTGTATTGCGTTGGTCAGTTCTATCACCGTGGTAGGGGTACTGTTATGTGTATTGTGGTGGTCAGTTCTATCACCGTGGTAGAGGTACTGTTATGTGTATTGCGTTGGTCAGTTCTATCACCGTGGTAGAGGTACTGTTATGTGTATTGCGTTGGTCAGTTCTATCACCGTGGTAGAGGTACTGTTATGTGTATTGTGTTGGTCAGTTCTATCACCATGGTAGAGGTACTGTTATGTGTATTGCGTTGGTCAGTTCTATCACCGTGGTAGAGGTACTGTTATGTGTATTGTGTTAGTCAGTTCTATCACCGTGGTAGAGGTACTGTTATGTGTATTGCGTTAGTCAGTTCTATCACCGTGGTAGGGGTACTGTTATGTGTATTGCGTTGGTCAGTTCTATCACCGTGGTAGGGGTACTGTTATGTGTATTGCGTTGGTCAGTTCTATCACCGTGGTAGAGGTACTGTTATGTGTATTGCGTTGGTCAGTTCTATCACCATGGTAGAGGTACTGTTATGTGTATTGCGTTGGTCAGTTCTATCACCGTGGTAGAGGTACTGTTATGTGTATTGCGTTGGTCAGTTCTATCACCGTGGTAGAGGTACTGTTATGTGTATTGCGGTGGTCAGTTCTATCACCGTGGTAGAGGTACTGTTATGTGTATTGCGTTGGTCAGTTCTATCACCGTGGTAGAGGTACTGTTATGTGTATTGCGTTGGTCAGTTCTATCACCGTGGTAGAGGTACTGTTATGTGTATTGCGTTGGTCAGTTCTATCACCGTGGTAGGGGTACTGTTATGTGTATTGTGGTGGTCAGTTCTATCACCGTGGTAGAGGTACTGTTATGTGTATTGCGTTGGTCAGTTCTATCACCGTGGTAGAGGTACTGTTATGTGTATTGCGTTGGTCAGTTCTATCACCGTGGTAGGGGTACTGTTATGTGTATTGTGGTGGTCAGTTCTATCACCGTGGTAGAGGTACTGTTATGTGTATTGTGGTGGTCAGTTCTATCACCGTGGTAGAGGTACTGTTATGTGTATTGCGGTGGTCAGTTCTATCACCGTGGTAGAGGTACTGTTATGTGTATTGCGTTGGTCAGTTCTATCACCGTGGTAGGGGTACTGTTATGTGTATTACGTTGGTCAGTTCTATCACCGTGGTAGAGGTACTGTTATGTGTATTGCGGTGGTGAGTTCTATCACCGTGGTAGAGGTACTGTTATGTGTATTGTGGTGGTCAGTTCTATCACCGTGGTAGAGGTACTGTTATGTGTATTGCGGTGGTCAGTTCTATCACCGTGGTAGGGGTACTGTTATGTGTATTGTGGTGGTCAGTTCTATCACCGTGGTAGGGGTACTGTTATGTGTATTGTGGTGGTCAGTTCTATCACCGTGGTAGGGGTACTGTTATGTGTATTGTGGTGGTCAGTTCTATCACCGTGGTAGAGGTACTGTTATGTGTATTGTGGTGGTCAGTTCTATCACCGTGGTAGAGGTACTGTTATGTGTATTGCGTTGGTCAGTTCTATCACCGTGGTAGAGGTACTGTTATGTGTATTGTGTTGGTCAGTTCTATCACCGTGGTAGAGGTACTGTTATGTGTATTGCGGTGGTCAGTTCTATCACCGTGGTAGAGGTACTGTTATGTGTATTGTGTTGGTCAGTTCTATCACCGTGGTAGAGGTACTGTTATGTGTATTGCGGTGGTGAGTTCTATCACCGTGGTAGGGGTACTGTTATGTGTATTGTGGTGGTCAGTTCTATCACCGTGGTAGGGGTACTGTTATGTGTATTGTGGTGGTCAGTTCTATCACCGTGGTAGGGGTACTGTTATGTGTATTGCGTTGGTCAGTTCTATCACCGTGGTAGGGGTACTGTTATGTGTATTGCGTTGGTCAGTTCTATCACCATGGTAGAGGTACTGTTATGTGTATTGCGTTGGTCAGTTCTATCACCGTGGTAGGGGTACTGTTATGTGTATTGCGGTGGTCAGTTCTATCACCGTGGTAGAGGTACTGTTATGTGTATTGTGGTGGTCAGTTCTATCACCGTGGTAGGGGTACTGTTATGTGTATTGCGTTGGTCAGTTCTATCACCGTGGTAGAGGTACTGTTATGTGTATTGCGGTGGTCAGTTCTATCACCGTGGTAGAGGTACTGTTATGTGTATTGCGTTGGTCAGTTCTATCACCGTGGTAGAGGTACTGTTATGTGTATTGTGGTGGTCAGTTCTATCACCGTGGTAGAGGTACTGTTATGTGTATTGCGGTGGTCAGTTCTATCACCGTGGTAGGGGTACTGTTATGTGTATTGTGGTGGTCAGTTCTATCACCGTGGTAGAGGTACTGTTATGTGTATTGCGGTGGTCAGTTCTATCACCGTGGTAGGGGTACTGTTATGTGTATTGCGTTGGTCAGTTCTATCACCATGGTAGAGGTACTGTTATGTGTATTGCGTTGGTCAGTTCTATCACCGTGGTAGGGGTACTGTTATGTGTATTGTGGTGGTCAGTTCTATCACCGTGGTAGAGGTACTGTTATGTGTATTGTGGTGGTCAGTTCTATCACCGTGGTAGGGGTACTGTTATGTGTATTGCGGTGGTCAGTTCTATCACCGTGGTAGAGGTACTGTTATGTGTATTGTGGTGGTCAGTTCTATCACCGTGGTAGAGGTACTGTTATGTGTATTGCGTTGGTCAGTTCTATCACCGTGGTAGGGGTACTGTTATGTGTATTGTGGTGATCAGTTCTATCACCGTGGTAGAGGTACTGTTATGTGTATTGCGTTGGTCAGTTCTATCACCGTGGTAGGGGTACTGTTATGTGTATTGCGGTGATCAGTTCTATCACCGTGGTAGAGGTACTGTTATGTGTATTGTGGTGGTCAGTTCTATCACCGTGGTAGAGGTACTGTTATGTGTATTGCGTTGGTCAGTTCTATCACCATGGTAGAGGTACTGTTATGTGTATTGCGTTGGTCAGTTCTATCACCGTGGTAGAGGTACTGTTATGTGTATTGCGGTGATCAGTTCTATCACCGTGGTAGAGGTACTGTTATGTGTATTGCGTTGGTCAGTTCTATCACCGTGGTAGAGGTACTGTTATGTGTATTGTGGTGGTGAGTTCTATCACCGTGGTAGGGGTACTGTTATGTGTATTGTGGTGGTCAGTTCTATCACCGTGGTAGAGGTACTGTTATGTGTATTGCGGTGATCAGTTCTATCACCGTGGTAGAGGTACTGTTATGTGTATTGCGGTGGTGAGTTCTATCACCGTGGTAGGGGTACTGTTATGTGTATTGCGGTGGTCAGTTCTATCACCGTGGTAGGGGTACTGTTATGTGTATTGCGTTAGTCAGTTCTATCACCGTGGTAGAGGTACTGTTATGTGTATTGCGTTAGTCAGTTCTATCATCGTGGTAGGGGTACTGTTATGTGTATTGCGGTGGTCAGTTCTATCACCGTGGTAGAGGTACTGTTATGTGTATTGCGGTGGTCAGTTCTATCACCGTGGTAGAGGTACTGTTATGTGTATTGTGGTGGTTAGTTCTATCACCGTGGTAGAGGTACTGTTATGTGTATTGCGGTGGTCAGTTCTATCACCGTGGTAGAGGTACTGTTATGTGTATTGCGTTGGTCAGTTCTATCACCGTGGTAGGGGTACTGTTATGTGTATTGCGGTGGTCAGTTCTATCACCGTGGTAGGGGTACTGTTATGTGTATTGCGGTGGTCAGTTCTATCACCGTGGTAGAGGTACTGTTATGTGTATTGCGTTGGTCAGTTCTATCACCGTGGTAGGGGTACTGTTATGTGTATTGCGGTGATCAGTTCTATCACCGTGGTAGAGGTACTGTTATGTGTATTGCGGTGATCAGTTCTATCACCGTGGTAGAGGTACTGTTATGTGTATTGCGGTGGTCAGTTCTATCACCGTGGTAGGGGTACTGTTATGTGTATTGCGTTAGTCAGTTCTATCACCGTGGTAGAGGTACTGTTATGTGTATTGTGGTGGTCAGTTCTATCACCGTGGTAGAGGTACTGTTATGTGTATTGTGGTGGTCAGTTCTATCACCGTGGTAGAGGTACTGTTATGTGTATTGCGGTGGTCAGTTCTATCACCGTGGTAGAGGTACTGTTATGTGTATTGTGGTGGTCAGTTCTATCACCGTGGTAGAGGTACTGTTATGTGTATTGCGTTAGTCAGTTCTATCACCGTGGTAGAGGTACTGTTATGTGTATTGCGGTGGTGAGTTCTATCACCGTGGTAGAGGTACTGTTATGTGTATTGCGTTAGTCAGTTCTATCACCGTGGTAGAGGTACTGTTATGTGTATTGCGTTGGTCAGTTCTATCACCGTGGTAGAGGTACTGTTATGTGTATTGCGTTGGTCAGTTCTATCACCGTGGTAGAGGTACTGTTATGTGTATTGCGGTGGTGAGTTCTATCACCGTGGTAGAGGTACTGTTATGTGTATTGCGTTAGTCAGTTCTATCACCGTGGTAGAGGTACTGTTATGTGTATTGCGTTGGTCAGTTCTATCACCGTGGTAGAGGTACTGTTATGTGTATTGCGGTGGTCAGTTCTATCACCGTGGTAGAGGTACTGTTATGTGTATTGCGTTAGTCAGTTCTATCACCGTGGTAGAGGTACTGTTATGTGTATTGCGGTGGTGAGTTCTATCACCGTGGTAGAGGTACTGTTATGTGTATTGCGTTAGTCAGTTCTATCACCGTGGTAGAGGTACTGTTATGTGTATTGCGTTGGTCAGTTCTATCACCGTGGTAGAGGTACTGTTATGTGTATTGCGTTGGTCAGTTCTATCACCGTGGTAGAGGTACTGTTATGTGTATTGCGGTGGTGAGTTCTATCACCGTGGTAGAGGTACTGTTATGTGTATTGCGTTAGTCAGTTCTATCACCGTGGTAGAGGTACTGTTATGTGTATTGCGTTGGTCAGTTCTATCACCGTGGTAGAGGTACTGTTATGTGTATTGTGGTGGTCAGTTCTATCACCGTGGTAGAGGTACTGTTATGTGTATTGCGGTGGTCAGTTCTATCACCGTGGTAGAGGTACTGTTATGTGTATTGTGTTGGTCAGTTCTATCACCGTGGTAGAGGTACTGTTATGTGTATTGTGGTGGTCAGTTCTATCACCGTGGTAGAGGTACTGTTATGTGTATTGTGGTGGTCCGTTCTATCACCGTGGTAGGGGTACTGTTATGTGTATTGTGGTGGTTAGTTCTATCACCGTGGTAGAGGTACTGTTATGTGTATTGTGGTGGTTAGTTCTATCACCGTGGTAGAGGTACTGTTATGTGTATTGTGGTGGTCAGTTCTATCACCGTGGTAGAGGTACTGTTATGTGTATTGTGGTGGTTAGTTCTATCACCGTGGTAGAGGTACTGTTATGTGTATTGTGGTGGTTAGTTCTATCACCGTGGTAGAGGTACTGTTATGTGTATTGTGGTGGTTAGTTCTATCACCGTGGTAGAGGTACTGTTATGTGTATTGCGGTGGTCAGTTCTATCACCGTGGTAGAGGTACTGTTATGTGTATTGTGGTGGTTAGTTCTATCACCGTGGTAGAGGTACTGTTATGTGTATTGCGGTGGTCAGTTCTATCACCGTGGTAGAGGTACTGTTATGTGTATTGCGGTGGTCAGTTCTATCACCGTGGTAGGGGTACTGTTATGTGTATTGCGGTGGTCAGTTCTATCACCGTGGTAGAGGTACTGTTATGTGTATTGTGGTGGTCAGTTCTATCACCGTGGTAGAGGTACTGTTATGTGTATTGCGGTGGTCAGTTCTATCACCGTGGTAGAGGTACTGTTATGTGTATTGCGGTGGTCAGTTCTATCACCGTGGTAGGGGTACTGTTATGTGTATTGCGGTGGTCAGTTCTATCACCGTGGTAGAGGTACTGTTATGTGTATTGCGTTGGTCAGTTCTATCACCGTGGTAGGGGTACTGTTATGTGTATTACGTTGGTCAGTTCTATCACCGTGGTAGAGGTACTGTTATGTGTATTGTGGTGGTCAGTTCTATCACCGTGGTAGAGGTACTGTTATGTGTATTGCGGTGGTCAGTTCTATCACCGTGGTAGAGGTACTGTTATGTGTATTGCGGTGGTCAGTTCTATCACCGTGGTAGGGGTACTGTTATGTGTATTGCGTTGGTCAGTTCTATCACCGTGGTAGAGGTACTGTTATGCGTATTGCGGTGGTGAGTTCTATCACCGTGGTAGAGGTACTGTTATGCGTATTGCGGTGGTGAGTTCTATCACCGTGGTAGAGGTACTGTTATGTGTATTGCGGTGGTCAGTTCTATCACCGTGGTAGAGGTACTGTTATGCGTATTGCGGTGGTGAGTTCTATCACCGTGGTAGAGGTACTGTTATGTGTATTGCGGTGGTCAGTTCTATCACCGTGGTAGAGGTACTGTTATGCGTATTGCGGTGGTGAGTTCTATCACCGTGGTAGAGGTACTGTTATGTGTATTGCGGTGGTCAGTTCTATCACCGTGGTAGAGGTACTGTTATGTGTATTGCGGTGGTGAGTCCTATCACCGTGGTAGAGGTACTGTTATGTGTATTGCAGTGGTCAGTTCTATCACCGTGGTAGAGGTACTGTTATGCGTATTGCGGTGGTGAGTTCTATCACCGTGGTAGGGGTACTGTTATGTGTATTGCGTTGGTCAGTTCTATCACCGTGGTAGAGGTACTGTTATGTGTATTGCAGTGGTCAGTTCTATCACCGTGGTAGAGGTACTGTTATGTGTATTGTGGTGGTCAGTTCTATCACCGTGGTAGAGGTACTGTTATGTGTATTGCGTTGGTCAGTTCTATCACCGTGGTAGAGGTACTGTTATGCGTATTGCGGTGGTGAGTTCTATCACCGTGGTAGAGGTACTGTTATGTGTATTGCGTTGGTCAGCTCTATCACCGTGGTAGAGGTACTGTTATGTGTATTGTGGTGGTCAGTTCTATCACCGTGGTAGAGGTACTGTTATGTGTATTGCGTTGGTCAGTTCTATCACCGTGGTAGAGGTACTGTTATGCGTATTGCGGTGGTGAGTTCTATCACCGTGGTAGAGGTACTGTTATGTGTATTGCGTTGGTCAGCTCTATCACCGTGGTAGAGGTACTGTTATGTGTATTGTGGTGGTGAGTTCTATCACCGTGGTAGAGGTACTGTTATGTGTATTGCGTTGGTCAGTTCTATCACCGTGGTAGGGGTACTGTTATGTGTATTGCGGTGGTGAGTTCTATCACCAGTTGTGGGGGTTACTTCGAATTCATATTCAGGTATATGTTCGACTTATCCAGCATTCAAACATACGATTGGATCATTTTATTGCTGTTCTACATTTCACAGTCTCATAAAGGTCTTCAAACGATGAGCATAACCCGTATCCTAAAATGAGTGTGAAACAGCTCTTAGTCTGCAGTTGAGTTGCATACTTTACTTCTGTCAATAAGCTCTTCGTCTCTGCTTTGTCTGTCGGGGATAGTGGATACATGTGAACATATAACTCTGATAAGTGTGGATACATCTACACAAACTACAGGTGACGACGTGTATATAACCTAGACGTTACAATTGGATGATTGGTTTTATGGTGCTTAACGTCACTTTCAACAATATTTCAGTTTTTATCGTGGCGGTCAGTATTATTGGTGGAGAAAACCGGAGTACCCGGAGAAAACTACCGACCTGTCGCAAGTCATTGACAAATTTATCACATAATGTTGTATCGAGTACACCTCGCCTGAACTGGGATCGAACTCTCAATGTTAGTGGTAATAGCCACTGATTGCATAGGTAGTTGTAAATCCAACTACCATAAGATCACGACCACGACGGCCCCTCCGTTGTCGCTGAAAATTCACACACGTAACATATTTATATATATATAGCGTTCATCAGTCGTGTAATTTTGTACTGTTCACAAATATTACTGTAGTAAGAGCTTTCTGTGATCCTATTTACTTCAACACATTAAATAAAAGCGATAAACCGACTCGACATGTCAAACAAATGCTTAGCGAAAAAGCAACAAATACCAATTTTATAGTCTTTGGTTTGACCTGAACGGGGCTCGAACCCACGATCTACCACTCTCGAGGCGAGCACGCTAGCAATTACGCCACCGATGCGGTCTGAAAGAAATGTGTTCATCCAATCCGTTAATTGGAGCTACACCAAGGGGGTAATCAGAAGTCATAAATCGAAGAAGGTCAGACAAGACAAAATTCAGAACAAAAAGGACAAAAGCACAAAAAATGATTTACAAAACAATACATTGCTGAGCATTTATCATTATTACGATTTTCACCTAATTAAGATAACAAAGGTCAAGTGTCAAGATCACTCATGACCTTGACCTATGACATTGGGACCACTTTCCATGTCCAGACTGACTATAATATATGTATATCCTAGATCTCTTACGTCTCAAGGTAACGGTAACGGGAAATAAATCAGTCTGGTAGTGGGATCCCGAAATGACTTTTCTAGCTGATGCTGGGTTAGTATGAAATATCTCGTGCCATATGTGGTGAAACAAAATATCTTCATCGTCATGGTTTCGAAAAAGTGACGGAAGTTAAACACACCTGTTGAAAATAACAGTTTCAACAGGAAATATCATTATTCATTTGAAGTAACTCACGTACGATTCCTATCCCGAAATGATTTATGGATCATTTTATTGATGAACACAGTTGTAACATAATTGTTAAATAGATTGAATAGACGCTGAAGTAATTATAAGTATAGCTCGTCGTACAATTAATTATTAATCATGTATAGAAACCTCTTCTACCACATGTCTCACGTCAGATTAAATAAAGAGCATCTGTGATCATGATTAATTATCTGATGGAAGTAGTCGGTCGTGTTTTTCCGAATGTTCTATGTATTATACAATCTCTAATTTGAAGTATTAACGACCTCATTACTCAGATGCCAACCTCGACCAGGCTATACTCTGTAGAGTCTAACTTCTTAAATAAACGTAAGAGTAAACTGAGGGGGAAATGAAGGATGAACAATCTAGAGAAACTAGCAACATTGGGTACACAAGACACAAGACGAAGACAAACAAAACTGAGGGGGAAATGAAGGATGGACAATCTAGAGAAACTAGCAAGGACGAAGACAAACAAAACTGAGGGGGAAATGAAGGATGGACAATCTAGAGAAACTAGCAAGGACGAAGACAAACAAAACTGAGGGGGAAATGAAGAATGGACAATCTAGAGAAACTAGCAACATTGGGTACACAAGACACAAGACGAAGACAAACAAAACTGAGGGGGAAATGAAGGATGGACAATCTAGAGAAACCAGCAACATTGGGTACACAAGACACAAGACGAAGACAAACAAAACTGAGGGGGAAATGAAGGATGGATAATCTAGAGAAACTAGCAACATTGGGTACACAAGACACAAGACGAAGACAAACAAAACTGAGGGGGAAATGAAGAATGGACAATCTAGAGAAACTAGCAACATTGGGAACACAAGACACAGGACGAAGACAAACAAAACTGAGGGGGAAATGAAGAATGGACAATCTAGAGAAACTAGCAACATTGGGTACACAAGACACAAGACGAAGACAAACAAAACTGAGGGGGAAATGAAGGATGGACAATCTAGAGAAACCAGCAACATTGGGTACACAAGACACAAGACGAAGACAAACAAAACTGAGGGGGAAATGAAGGATGGATAATCTAGAGAAACTAGCAACATTGGGTACACAAGACACAAGACGAAGACAAACAAAACTGAGGGGGAAATGAAGAATGGACAATCTAGAGAAACTAGCAACATTGGGTACACAAGACACAAGACGAAGACAAACAAAACTGAGGGGGAAATGAAGGATGGACAATCTAGAGAAACTAGCAACATTGGGTACACAAGACACAAGACGAAGACAAACAAAACTGAGGGGGAAATGAAGGATGGATAATCTAGAGAAACTAGCAACATTGGGTACACAAGACACAAGACGAAGACAAACAAAACTGAGGGGGAAATGAAGAATGGACAATCTAGAGAAACTAGCAACATTGGGTACACAAGACACAAGACGAAGACAAACAAAACTGAGGGGGAAATGAAGGATGGACAATCTAGAGAAACCAGCAACATTGGGTACACAAGACACAAGACGAAGACAAACAAAACTGAGGGGGAAATGAAGGATGGATAATCTAGAGAAACTAGCAACATTGGGTACACAAGACACAAGACGAAGACAAACAAAACTGAGGGGGAAATGAAGAATGGACAATCTAGAGAAACTAGCAACATTGGGTGCACAAGACACAAGACGAAGACAAACAAAACTGAGGGGGAAATGAAGGATGGACAATCTAGAGAAACCAGCAACATTGGGTACACAAGACACAAGACGAAGACAAACAAAACTGAGGGGGAAATGAAGGATGGATAATCTAGAGAAACTAGCAACATTGGGTACACAAGACACAAGACGAAGACAAACAAAACTGAGGGGGAAATGAAGAATGGACAATCTAAAGAAACTAGCAACATTGGGTACACAAGACACAGGACGAAGACAAACAAAACTGAGGGGGAAATGAAGAATGGACAATCTAGAGAAACTAGCAACATTGGGTACACAAGACACAAGACGAAGACAAACAAAACTGAGGGGGAAAGGAAGGATGGACAATCTAGAGAAACTAGCAACATTGGGTACACAAGACACAAGACGAAGACAAACAAAACTGAGGGGGAAATGAAGGATGGACAATCTAGAGAAACTAGCAACATTGAGTACACAAGACACAGGACGAAGACAAACAAAACTGAGGGGGAAATGAAGGATGGATAATCTAGAGAAACTAGCAACATTGGGTACACAAGACGCAAGACGAAGACAAACAAAACTGAGGGGGAAATGAAGAATGGACAATCTAGAGAAACTAGCAACATTGGGTACACAAGACACAGGACGAAGACAAACAAAACTGAGGGTGAAATGAAGGATGGACAATCTAGAGAAACTAGCAACATTGGGTACACAAGACACAGGACGAAGACAAACAAAACTGAGGGGGAAATGAAGAATGAACAATCTAGAGAAACTAGCAACATTGGGTACACAAGACACAAGACGAAGACAAGCAAACTGAGGGGGAAATGAAGGATGGACAATCTAGAGAAACTAGCAACATTGGGTACACAAGACGAAGACAAACAAAACTGAGGGGGCAATGAAGAATGGACTTGTCTATTTGTGAGTGCCCCTTCGGTGTTCCCTGACGTTTATTTATCCTATGTCTTGTGTACACTATGTAGTCAGTTTCTCTGGCTTGTCTATTTGTGAGTACTCCTTCGGTGTTCCCTAACGTTTATTTGTTCTGTGTCTTGTGTACCCTGTGTTTTCAGTTTCTCTGGCTTGTCTAATAGTGAGTGCCCCTTCGGTGTTCCCTAACGTTTATTTGTTCTGTGTCTTGTGTACCCTGTGTTGTCAGTTTCTCTGGCTTGTCTATTATTGAGTGCCCCTTCGGTGTTCCCCTAACGTTTATTTGTTCTGTGTCTTGTGTACCCTGTGTTATCAGTTTCTCTGGCTTGTCTATTTGTGAGTGCCCTTTCGGTGTTCTCTAACGTTTATTTGTTATGTGTCTTGTGTACCCTGTGTTGCCAGTTTCTCTGGCTTGTCTATTTGTGAGTGTTCCTTCGGTGTTCTCTAACGTTTATTTTTTCTGTGTCTTGTGTACCCTATGTAGTCAGTTTCTCTGGCTTGTCTATTTGTGAGCGCCACTTCGGTGTTCTCTAACGTTTATTTGTTCTGTGTCTTGTGTACCCTGTGTTGCCAGTTTCTCTGGCTTGTCTATTTGTGAGTGCCCCTTCGGTGTTCCCTAATGTTTATTTGTCCTGTGTCTTGTGCACCCTATGTTGCCAGTTTCTCTGGCTTGTCTATTTGTGAGTGCCCTTTCGGTGTTCTCTAACGTTTATTTGTTCTGTGTCTTGTGTACCCTGTTTTGCTAGTTTCTCTGGCTTGTCTATTTGTGAGTGCCCCTTCGGTGTTCTCTAACGTTTATTTGTACTGTGTCTTGTGTACCCTATATAGTCAGTTTCTCTGGCTTGTCTATTAGTGGGGGCCCCTTCGGTGTTCCCTAATGTTTATTTGTTCTGTGTCTTGTGTACCCTATGTAGTCAGTTTCTCTGGCTTGTCTATTTGTGAGTGCCCCTTCGGTGTTCTCTAACGTTTATTTGTTTTGTGTCTTGTGTACCCTATGTAGTCAGTTTCTCTGGCTTGTCTATTTGTGAGTGCCCCTTCGGTGTTCTCTAACGTTTATTTGTTCTGTGTCTTGTGTACCCTATGCAGTCAATTGTTCTGGCTTATCTATTAGTGAGTGCCCCTTCGGTGTTCTCCAACGTTTATTTGTTCTGTGTCTTGTGTACCCTATGTAGTCAGTTTCTCTGGCTTGTCTATTTGTGAGTGCCCCTTCGGTGTTCTCTAACGTTTATTTGTTCTGTGTCTTGTGTACCCTCTGTTGCCAGTTTCTCTGGCTTGTCTATTTGTGAGTGCCCCTTCGGTGTTCCCTAACGTTTATTTGTCCTGTGTTTTGTGTACCCTATGTATTCAGTTTCTCTGGCTTGTCTATTTGTGAGTGCCCCTTCGGTTTTCTCTAACGTTTATTTGTTCTGTGTTTTGTGTACCCTGTGTTGTCAGTTTCTCTGGCTTGTCTATTTGTGAGTGCCCCTTCGGTGTTCTCTAACGTTTATTTGTTCTGTGTTTTGTGTACCCTGTGTTGTCAGTTTCTCTGGCTTGTCTATTTGTGAGTGCCCCTTCGGTGTTCCCTAACGTTTATTTGTCCTGTGTTTTGTGTACCCTATGTAGTCAGTTTCTCTGGCTTGTCTATTTGTGAGTGCCCCTTCGGTGTTCCCTAACGTTTATTTGTTTTGTGTTTTGTGTACCCTGTGTTTTCAGTTTCTCTGGCTTGTCTATTTGTGAGTGCCCCTTCGGTGTTCCCTAACGTTTATTTGTCCTGTGTTTTGTGTACCCTATGTAGTCAGTTTCTCTGGCTTGTCTATTTGTGAGTGTTCCTTCGGTGTTCTCTAACGTTTATTTGTTCTGTGTCTTGTGTACCCTATGTAGTCAGTTTCTCTGGCTTGTCTATTTGTGAGCGCCATTTCGGTGTTCTCTAACGTTTATTTGTTCTGTGTCTTGTGTACCCTGTGTTGCCAGTTTCTCTGGCTTGTCTATTTGTGAGTGCCCCGTCGGTGTTCCCTAATGTTTATTTGTCCTGTGTCTTGTGCACCCTATGTTGCCAGTTTCTCTGGCTTGTCTATTTGTGAGTGCCCCTTCGGTGTTCTCTAACATTTATTTGTTCTGTGTCTTGTGTACCCTCTGTTGCCAGTTTCTCTGGCTTGTCTATTTGTGAGTGCCCCTTCGGTGTTCCCTAACGTTTATTTATCCTGTGTTTTGTGTACCCTATGTAGTCAGTTTCTCTGGCTTGTCTATTTGTGAGTGCCCCTTCGGTGTTCTCTAACGTTTATTTGTTCTGTGCTTTGTGTACCCTATGTGGCCAGTTTCTCTGGTTGGTCTATTTGTGAGTGCCCCTTCGGTGTTCTCTATCGTTTATTTGTCCTGTGTCTTGTGTACCCTGTGTTGCTAGTTTCTCTGGTTCGTCTATTTGTGAGTGCCCATTCGGTGTTCCCTAACGTTTATTTGTCCTGTGTCTTGTGTACCCTATGTAGCCAGTTTCTCTGGCTTGTCTATTTGTGAGTGCCCCTTCGGTGTTCTCTAACGTTTATTTGTTCTGTGTCTTGTGTACCCTGTGTTGCTTGTTTCTCTGGCTTGTCTATTTGTGAGTGCCCCTTCGATGTTCTCTAACGTTTATTTGTCCTGTGTCTTGTGTACCCTGTGTTGCTAGTTTCTCTGGCTTGTCTATTTGTGAGTGCCCCTTCGGTGTTCTCTAACGTTTATTTGTTCTGTGTCTTGTGTACCCTGTGTTGCTAGTTTCTCTGCTTTGTCTATTTGTGAGTGTCCCTTCGGTGTTCTCTAACGTTTATTTGTCCTGTAGCTTGTGTACCCTGTGTTGCTAGTTTCTCTGGCTTGTCTATTTGTGAGTGCCCTTTCGGTGTTCTCTAACGTTTATTTGTTCTGTGTCTTGTGTACCCTGTTTTGCTAGTTTCTCTGGCTTGTCTATTTGTGAGTGCCCCTTCGGTGTTCTCTAACGTTTATTTGTACTGTGTCTTGTGTACCCTATGTAGTCAGTTTCTCTGGCTTGTCTATTTGTGAGTGCCCCTTCGGTGTTCTCTAACGTTTATTTGTTTTGTGTCTTGTGTACCCTATGTAGTCAGTTTCTCTGGCTTGTCTATTTGTGAGTGCCCCTTCGGTGTTCTCTAACGTTTATTTGTTCTGTGTCTTGTGTACCCTATGCAGTCAATTGTTCTGGCTTATCTATTAGTGAGTGCCCCTTCGGTGTTCTCCAACGTTTATTTGTTCTGTGTCTTGTGTACCCTATGTAGTCAGTTTCTCTGGCTTGTCTATTTGTGAGTGCCCCTTCGGTGTTCTCTAACGTTTATTTGTTCTGTGTCTTGTGTACCCTCTGTTGCCAGTTTCTCTGGCTTGTCTATTTGTGAGTGCCCCTTCGGTGTTCCCTAACGTTTATTTGTCCTGTGTTTTGTGTACCCTATGTAGTCGGTTTCTCTGGCTTGTCTATTTGTGAATGCCCCTTCGGTTTTCTCTAACGTTTATTTGTTCTGTGTTTTGTGTACCCTGTGTTGTCAGTTTCTCTGGCTTGTCTATTTGTGAGTGCCCCTTCGGTGTTCTCTAACGTTTATTTGTTCTGTGTTTTGTGTACCCTGTGTTGTCAGTTTCTCTGGCTTGTCTATTTGTGAGTGCCCCTTCGGTGTTCCCTAACGTTTATTTGTCCTGTGTTTTGTGTACCCTATGTAGTCAGTTTCTCTGGCTTGTCTATTTGTGAGTGCCCCTTCGGTGTTCCCTAACGTTTATTTGTTTTGTGTTTTGTGTACCCTGTGTTTTCAGTTTCTCTGGCTTGTCTATTTGTGAGTGCCCCTTCGGTGTTCTCTAACGTTTATTTGTCCTGTGTTTTGTGTACCCTATGTAGTCAGTTTCTCTGGCTTGTCTATTTGTGAGTGTTCCTTCGGTGTTCTCTAACGTTTATTTGTTCTGTGTCTTGTGTACCCTATGTAGTCAGTTTCTCTGGCTTGTCTATTTGTGAGCGCCATTTCGGTGTTCTCTAACGTTTATTTGTTCTGTGTCTTGTGTACCCTGTGTTGCCAGTTTCTCTGGCTTGTCTATTTGTGAGTGCCCCGTCGGTGTTCCCTAATGTTTATTTGTCCTGTGTCTTGTGCACCCTATGTTGCCAGTTTCTCTGGCTTGTCTATTTGTGAGTGCCCCTTCGGTGTTCTCTAACATTTATTTGTTCTGTGTCTTGTGTACCCTCTGTTGCCAGTTTCTCTGGCTTGTCTATTTGTGAGTGCCCCTTCGGTGTTCCCTAACGTTTATTTGTCCTGTGTTTTGTGTACCCTATGTAGTCAGTTTCTCTGGCTTGTCTATTTGTGAGTGCCCCTTCGGTGTTCTCTAACGTTTATTTGTTCTGTGCTTTGTGTACCCTATGTTGCCAGTTTCTCTGGTTTGTCTATTTGTGAGTGCCCCTTCGGTGTTCTCTATCGTTTATTTGTCCTGTGTCTTGTGTACCCTGTGTTGCTAGTTTCTCTGGCTCGTCTATTTGTGAGTGCCCATTCGGTGTTCCCTAACGTTTATTTGTCCTGTGTCTTGTGTACCCTATGTAGCCAGTTTCTCTGGCTTGTCTATTTGTGAGTGCCCCTTCGGTGTTCTCTAACGTTTATTTGTTCTGTGTCTTGTGTACCCTGTGTTGCTAGTTTCTCTGGCTTGTCTATTTGTGAGTGCCCCTTCGATGTTCTCTAACGTTTATTTGTCCTGTGTCTTGTGTACTCTGTGTTGCTAGTTTCTCTGGCTTGTCTATTTGTGAGTGCCCCTTCGGTGTTCTCTAACGTTTATTTGTCCTGTGTCTTGTGTACACTGTGTTGATAGTTTCTGTGGCTTGTCTATTTGTGAGTGCCCCTTTGGTGTTCTCTAACGTTTATTTGTTCTGTGTCTTGTGTGCCCTTTGTTGCTAGTTTCTCTGTCTTGTCTATTTGTGAGTGTCCCTTCGGTGTTCTCTAAGATTTATTTGTTCTGTGTCTTGTGTTCCCTATGTAGCCAGTTTCTCTGGCTTGTCTATTTGTGAGTGCCCCTTCGGTGTTCTCTAACGTTTATTTGTTCTGTGTCTTGTGTACCCTGTGTTGCTAGTTTCTCTGGCTTGTCTATTTGTGAGTGTCCCTTCGGTGTTCTCTAACGTTTATTTGTCCTGTATCTTGTGTACCCTGTGTTGCCAGTTTCTCTGGCTTGTCTATTTGTGAGTGTCCCTTCGGTGTTCTCTAACGTTTATTTGTCCTGTAGCTTGTGTACCCTGTGTTGCTAGTTTCTCTGGCTTGTCTATTTGTGAGTGCCCTTTCGGTGTTCTCTAACGTTTATTTGTTCTGTGTCTTGTGTACCCTGTTTTGCTAGTTTCTCTGGCTTGTATATTTGTGAGTGCCCCTTTGGCGTTCTCTAACGTTTATTTATTCTGTGTTTTGTGTACCCTATGTAGTCAGTTTCTCTGGCTTGTCTATTTGTGAGTGCCCCTTCGGTGTTCTCTAACGTTTATTTGTTCTGTGTTTTGTGTACCCTATGTAGTCCGTTTCTCTGGCTTGTCTGTTAGTGAGTGCCCCTTTGGCGTTCTCTAACGTTTATTTATTCTGTGTTTTGTATACCCTATGTAGTCAGTTTCTCTGGCTTGTCTATTAGTGAGGGCCCCTTCGGTGTTCCCTAATGTTTATTTGTTCTGTGTCTTGTGTACCCTATGTAGTCAGTTTCTCTGGCTTGTCTATTTATGAGTGCCCCTTCGATGTTCTCTAACGTTTATTTGTTCTCTGTCTTGTGTACCCTGTGTTGCCAGTTTCTCTGGTTTGTCTATTTGTGAGTGCCCCTTCGATGTTCTCTAACGTTTATTTGTTCTGTGTCTTGTGTACCCTGTGTTGCTAGTTTCTCTGGCTTGTCTATTTGTGAGTGCCGCTTCGATGTTCCCTAACGTTTATTTGTTCTGTGTCTTGTGTTCCCTGTGTTGTTAGTTTCTCTGGCTTGTCTATTTGTGAGTGCCCCTTCGGTGTTCCCTAACGTTTATTTGTTCTGTGTCTTGTGTACCCTGTGTTGTCAGTTTCTCTGGCTTCTCTGTTTGTGAGTGCCCCTTCGGTGTTCCTTTAATGTTTATTTGTTCTGTGTTTTGTGTACCCTGTGTTGTCAGTTTCTCTGGCTTCTCTGTTTGTGAGTGCCCCTTCGGTGTTCCCTAACGTTTATTTGTTCTGTGTCTTGTGTACCCTTTGTTGTCAGTTTCTCTGGCTTGTCTGTTTGTGAGTGCCCCTTCGGTGTTCTCTAACGTTTATTTGTTCTGTGTCTTGTGTACCCTGTGTTGCTAGTTTCTCTGGCTTGTCTATTTGTGAGTGTCCCTTCGGTGTTCTCTAACGTTTATTTGTTCTGTGTCTTGTGTACCCTGTGTTGATAGTTTTTCTGGCTTGTCTATTTGTGAGTGTCCCTTCGGTGTTCTCTAACGTTTATTTGTCCTGTATCTTGTGTACCCTGTGTTGCTAGTTTCTCTGGTTTGTCTATTTGTGAGTGCCCCTTCGGTGTTCTCTAACGTTTATTTGTCCTGTGTCTTGTGTACCTTATGTAGCCAGTTTCTCTGGCTTGTCTATTTGTGAGTGCCCCTTCGGTGTTCTCTAACGTTTATTTGTTCTGTGTCTTGTGTACCCTATGTAGTCAGTTTCTCTGGCTTGTCTATTAGTGAGTGCCCCTTCGGCGTTCTCTAACGTTTATTTGTTCTGTGTTTTGTGTACCCTATGTAGTCTGTTTCTCTGGCTTGTCTGTTAGTGAGTGCCCCTTCGGCGTTCTCTAACGTTTATTTGTTCTGTGTTTTGTGTACCCTATGTAGTCAGTTTCTCTGGCTTGTCTATTTATGAGTGCCCCTTCGGTGTTCTCTAACGTTTATTTGTTCTGTGTCTTGTGTACCCTATGTAGTCAGTTTCTCTGGCTTGTCTATTTATGAGTGCCCCTTCGATGTTCTCTAACGTTTATTTGTTCTGTGTCTTGTGTACCCTGTGTTGCCAGTTTCTCTGGTTTGTCTATTTGTGAGTGCCCCTTCGATGTTCTCTAACGTTTATTTGTTCTGTGTCTTGTGTACCCTGTGTTGCTAGTTTCTCTGGCTTGTCTATTTGTGAGTGCCCCTTCGGTGTTCCCTAACGTTTATTTGTTCTGTGTCTTGTGTACCCTGTGTTGTCAGTTTCTCTGGCTTCTCTGTTTGTGAGTGCCCCTTCGGTGTTCCTTTAATGTTTATTTGTTCTGTGTTTTGTGTGCCCTGTGTTGTCAGTTTCTCTGGCTTCTCTGTTTGTGAGTGCCCCTTCGGTGTTCTTTTAATGTTTATTTGTTCTGTGTTTTGTGTACCCTGTGTTGTCAGTTTCTCTGGCTTCTCTGTTTGTGAGTGCCCCTTCGGTGTTCCCTAACGTTTATTTGTTCTGTGTTTTGTGTACCCTTTGTTGTCAGTTTCTCTGGCTTGTCTGTTTGTGAGTGCCCCTTCGGTGTTCCCTAACGTTTATTCAACATATTTTGTTTGTAAATATCATCCCTTATATCGATTCAAGTTAAAGAAAAAAAATACTAGCGACAAAATGTGATTTATCTTGTTAGATCTCATTAAGTAGGAAACGCTATACATTGATATTTTGTGTTAATCGCTAAACGGTCATTAGTTTTTTCCGGTTTAAAAGTTGATGAATACAAGCATTAAGATAACGTTCCAACATAAATATCAGAACTCATTCAAAACATGGCGATAAATCTCAAGGAAATCTTACACTCTTTGTACTACGACACAAATGAAGAAGAAAAAATTAGACGTAATATTTTATGAGAATACCTGCCTTTGCGTGTGTATACCCAGCTGATTTTAAATGGTTCGTTATTATAGGAAAAGCATGAAGATATCAATGGGGAAATACGAAGCCGTCATTCGAAGAAGGTCAGAGAGCACAATGGCCAAAAAGAAAAAAAAACAAAAGGACAAATTTAACGATCTGCAAAAAATTAAACAGAAAACTAAATATCAAGCAACATGAACCCCACTAAAACCGGAAGTGAACTCATGTGCCCGGAAGGGTTAACAGTTGCTGCTCCACAGATGATACCCGTCGCGGAACTGTTTAACAATAGGAATATCATATGATAAAGAAGTCGTGTTAGACACCAATTAATATGGGTAAATAACGTAAATAAAACATGAACCCCTTACAAAACAAATGGAAGTGGAGACGAATCAAACGTCATTTGTAGGGCGGACATCAAAACACGGAACTAAGAACGTGAAGACATGTAATTTGACAACATGAACAACACGAACCCTATTAAGACAAGTAAAAAACATGAACGAACTCGTGTGTTCCGGAAGGGTGAACAGTTCCTACTCCACTAGTGACACCCGTCGTGTTACTCCTGTTACAAACCGGTGGTGTTACTCCTGTTACAAACCCGTCGTGTTACTCCTGTTACAAACCCGTCGTGTTACTCCTGTTACAAACCCGTCGTGTTACTCCTGTTACAAACCCCTCGTGTTACTCCTATTACAAACCCGTCGTGTTACTCCTGTTACAAACCCGTCGTGTTACTCTTGTTACAAACCCGTCGTGTTACTCCTGTTACAAACCCGTCGTGTTACTCCTGTTACAAACATGGCGTGTTACTCCTGTTACAAACCCGTCGTGTTACTCTTGTTACAAACCCGTCGTGTTACTCTTGTTACAAACCCGTCGTGTTACTCCTGTTACAAACTCGTGTTACTCTTGTTACAAGCCCGTTGTGTTACTCCTGTTACAAACCCGTCGTGTTACTCCTGTTACAAACCCGTCGTGTTACTCCTGTTACAAACCTGTCGTGTTACTCCTGTTACAAACCCGTCGTGTTACTCCTGTTACAAACCCGTCTTGTTACTCCTGTTACAAACCCGTCGTGTTACTCCTGTTACAAACCCGTCTTGTTACTCATGTTACAAACCCAGTGATAAGTCATGAATGGGGAATAGACCGGATTATGATTACGACAAGCTGAACATTTCTGTTGTCATTAGTGACACAGATCATCCGTAATGGTTAACTAAGTCATAGTGGTGATCATAAAACTTTCGAAGTGATGGCTTCAACTTAACCACTATCAACCCTTGATTTACTAGCTTCCTTGTTAGCAGTAACACTCTATCCAGTGAATCATGATAGGAACCACCAAAGCACCTGCTGCATATTAAATATTAATTAAAAATCGAATCAAAATCGAATGGGAAGTCGGATAGTGTAAACGTTTGGCCATTCGACATTATATGCACCGCAGAACGGAATCGTTTGTAAATCGAATGGAAAATCGTATCGTGTGACCGCACCTTTAGAATCCAAATAATTCATGGAAGCCATAATATGTTGTGAATTTGAACATAGGTTGGCTGGAATTTGTTTAAAATGAGAGTGTAGCGGGAAAATCCAGTATGAATCACGAAATTCCAGTTAACACTTCCAAAGGTAAACAGAGGACAGATGGATAGTAGTATTTTGCTGGTGAAGGTGTTAAATCAGTAACTAGTCTTATTAGGACTTCCATGTTAATTACTAAACAATAGTATCACTTCTTCTCTAAAAATTAAATGCTAAAGAGAGTCGTTCAAAATGATGCGAGGAATTTGACAAATTTATTGTATTTTAGAGTGTCATCATTGACATCACCAATCCGATTTCAGGACCTCCTGACATTTGGAAGAAACCTAATATTTCAAATATAGGGTAAAATTATTTATTTCAGGTTCTCCATAAGAAAAATTGGTCAAAATGTTTTATGTGAAGAGGTCGCGAAATTTTTCGAAGCCACTCCTGAGATAAAATAATTACCACTTATTATTTATGGAGGTTCCCCAACTCGAAATATGGAGGTCCTAAAATCAAAGTGATAAGGTCCATAAATATTTGAGGACCCTCGAAATAAAACAGTTTTGACACATTATCTCTTGGCCTCCCGAAAGAGTTCCTCGGTTGGAATTATGGTGGTACTGAAATTGAATTGAGGAGGTCCATAAATATTTGTGGACCTCTTTATATATAATAATTGTGACCAATTGCTAGCTTCATATTTCAATAAAATGAAGAAGGAAAAAATCCGACAAGTTCCTAAATCCAATACAAAAATTGTAGAAATAGATAAAACTGTTACACCTAACACACATATACATGGCCGCTCACTCTCCTGTATAGGCACATACACCTCAATACAAAGCGACAGGGCTCAAACCTCCCGTCTTTGTGAAATGAGGCAGACATGCAAGTGCTTTCCACACGCGAGCAAAATGCAAATCCTCACATTTAGCAGGGCGAACAACGTTATTAAAGGACGAAGTCCTTTTAACGGTAGGCTGTCCGATTTTTCTTCCTTTCTATATTGATAGCCAAATATCTTTTCACCGGAAGCTTAAAAAAATAGATCAATTGATATTTAGAAACGCAAAAGAAATATATTTCAATGAAAAATTCCCAATTCTTTAATTATTTCCTCTATGCAAAATCGAAATAAACTTGAAATAAAATTCTAATAAAAATATCTCTTTCTACGAAAGTCTCGACGGAAGAGCGGCGTAGGTAAAATGAACGGAACAGCCATAGCAAATCGGCTACAAAATTCATTCAGAATAAAAGATAATAACGTGTACGGATCATCGTATTATTGAAATTTTAGGATTTTTGTTTACCTGTGTTTGCAAAATGTGTGTAATTTTATAAAAAATAAATCGATGTTTAGTTAGGTGAAGCTATGTATATACATACATGTATAAACGATAAATGGACAATGTTTTCTTTCTATTTCAGGAACAGGAGAGGATTCAATATTTCCTTCCAATATATATATTTTTTCATTTAGCTTTCCGGTGTTACTGTTTTTGTTCATCAAATGTACCTACACTGTATTCTCTGTTAAAGTTGGTTAATAAAAGTATCAATATATGGCCTTTTTCATATTGGCCCTGTTACATGCCCTTGGTATTAATAATGGCCTCGGACGGCCATTATTAATACCTCGGGCATGTAACAGGGCCAATATGAAAAAGGTCATACATTAATACTATAATATCATATATTTAGATTAAAATACAGGTGTTTTGTATATGCATTATCAATAATTATCCCAAGCCTATATGGTTTATACCCTATATCGCATACCCTATATCGTATACCCCAAAAATTTAAAAATTTTCCAAAATTTCATAAAATATAAAAAAAAAAAAAAAAAAATTTCCAAAATTTCAAAAAATTTCTAAATTTCATAAGATTTCTAAATTTTTCAAAAACTTTAATTTTTTTTTTAAATTTCAAATTCTCAAATAAATTCAAAGTTTGCATATAATTTCAAAATTAAAAAAAATATTAAAAATTTATGATATAATGAACATTACATGTCAAAATCTGTATCACATGCCGTATCAACCCTCGACCTATATCACCCCTCGGGCCGGTGGCCCTTGGGGTGATATAGGGTTCTCGGGTTGATACAGCATGTGATACAGATTTTGACATGTAATATTCAGTATATAAAGGGTAAATGTTCGTTGTGTTGATATTGGTGGAATTGGTGATTTTTAAACACTTTCTTTTGCTAATAGTACATATTGGAAATGCATTAACGTCATCTTCACGGAAGCGTTAATTAATACACGGATACATTTACGTCATAGATATATCCACCAACCACTGTAAAGGATGTTGACGTCAGTTTGACCGAAACACTAAACACTTATATTGACCGAGGCGGTGTTGAGACACGAAAAGATCGTTAACATGAGATGACTTATTTAAACATTACACATAATTAGTGACGTCAACATCCTTTACAGTGGTTGGTGGATATATCTATGACGTAAATGTATCCAGTATGCAAATATATTTTCGCTTCCGTGTATTAATTAACGTTTTCTGTGTACTGCTTTGTCGCCCATAATTTGTCTTTTTTCTCTTTTCGTTTCGCCGTTGCATTGTCTGTCCTGTGATTTACGGCTTCTGATTACCTCTTTGGTATTCTAATTCAAACTTCTAAGTACTTATCGTACAAACTATATACATATATACATTGCATATACAATTCATATTTTATTATAAATATTGAGGAAATATTTACGAAATTTTAAATCAAATGATATATACAATAAAGAATTTGCGACATTATTTATCAAGTATAGCCTCAGACCCATAAGATATACAACATAGGCTGTTGGTGAAAGTTTCTCTTCATAAGTCGCATCAGCACTGTAAACGATCAAAATAATAATATACGGCAGAAAACTAAAAATAAACAACAAGGTTATCGTAAATAGTACCTTTGTGATCCTTTGTTCTCTATCGCTAATGAAGGTTTTTGTTTTCCGCATAATTGTGCCTCCGCGGCGAGATATAGTTTTTATTTCTGATACCGTGTTCGGATCAATAATTACATCGTTTTCCGTACACGAGATTTCTTTGCCACAAAGGGGGTTTAGTGCGGGTTCGTTTGCTTCCCTTTTTTGATCGTTTTCTGTTGAC
Source organism: Bathymodiolus septemdierum (assembly GCA_963383655.1). Taxonomy (NCBI): domain Eukaryota; kingdom Metazoa; phylum Mollusca; class Bivalvia; order Mytilida; family Modiolidae; genus Bathymodiolus; species Bathymodiolus septemdierum. The sequence goes on from OY726531.1 coordinate 4,144,044, forward strand.
AATTCTTTCAATTGAATTTTGTTTGCTAACATATTTTTTGTGCGATTTTCAGTGACTGGTATACTGTTGTGATTATTATGTGACTTGCAATTTTTAACCTCGTTATGGAAGTTTATATTTCCAGGAGAAATAGCAAGATGGTTGTTTAATTCTTTTTTATCAACAGATAAAATTGCAGTAATAATAGCCTTATTGACACTGGCTTCTTTCGATGATCGACGGAATTTACTTTCAATCGACTGTTCGGCTATAAAATTTCTCTGCTTTGTTCCATCATCAATTATTTCATATTGTGTAGGACGACCGTCAAGTGGATTGCTTTGTGTTGATGCACGGTCTGTTACATTCGTTTTTCTGTCATTTAACGCCTTGCTATCCGCAGAACGAACATTGCGACTTTTCCTACGGGATCCTAAAATGGAACGGCTTCGCCTCCTTGTAGACCTGTTTCTGTGTTTTTTAATTCGGATTGTTGATTGTACTTTAATGGTGTGAGTTCTCAAATGAGCTCCAACAAGAGAGTACAAGATCACCAAGAGAACCATGCATACAATTATAACGAGTAAACCCCACGCATAGTAAATATATCCGATTGCTTTCCCTTCTACACTGTCCGACCATGTACATTCGGAACCTTTGATTGTCTCACCCGGAATATCTATAGTTTTCCGTCCGTATACGTAAAGTGCCGGAAGTGAAGCACATATTGCGAAACAAACAACACCAATTAGCCAATATCGTGATTGTTTTTCAGTCATCTGATTTCCGTATGGCTTGCAGATTCTTCGGTACCTCTCTGACGCTATCACTACTAGCATAAGAGCAGTTGCCATTGCTAAACATGTGTTCAAAAATCTGAATATTTTACAAGCAATCTCCGCCTTAAAAATATATGGATTTAATTCATCTGCAATTTCAAACGGCATAGAAACGCAACAACTAATAATATCAATGGTCGCTAACGACAACACAAAAATTCTGTAGGTCGAGACATTGAACTTTCTGTAGTAAATATACAAGACGTGCAAGTTTCCAAACACACCTATAATCATTAAAATCAGAATAAAGATAACAACTGGGAGCCGGCGAATCGCTTCTTCTGCATTCAACCGTGTCAAAATTTCACTAATGTTTATAGCTGCTGCTCCAACCTTGTGACTAACATTCGAGTTGTTCACTGACATATCTGTGACCACCTCCTAAGTACAAACATGAACAACTCAAACAGACCGCGATATCCTCTTCCAATTATCTTTTCTGTGTAAGAAGTGTAGTTAATTTCAAATACAAATCATACTATATTTGGTAGATACACTAGATTATCATAAAATCTTCCAAATAACATTTTTTATCTGTGACAACGAAAGATAATTTCCGAAAATTGAAAAATGGTAGAATCGAAAAAATGTTCTTTGTAAAGTTGTAAATGTACGTCAGTATGTATACTAAGTTGATAATATACAACCCTGTACTTCTGTTGTTTACCACCAAAGTTCTCATGCATGTTCAAGTTAATTGTCACGTTCTTATGAATAATCCCATTGTGATGAATTTCCGTGCTTAAGACATTCGGAAGTCATCGGAAGTTGATTTAACAGAAAATAGATCACCACTTCAATCTGATGACAATAATAAGCACGTTTTTATTATTTTTGATATCTTTATCAACCATTTATCATTCATCAAAATTAAAATTTAGCCTTTAATTAAATTTTTTGCTTTGTTAAATACACCAGACTTTGTCTGTTACACAAGATTTCAATCATAAAAAAAACCCACAATTTACCACGACAAATACCACTTTGTGCTTACATGTGATTTAGTTCTTTTGTTTTCATTGCCTCTAAGATACTATAACTGGGTTTGGTACTGCTTTGACAACTATTTTACTTATGTTCCAGTGTTGTTATAAACACTGTTATAATGACAGCCGGAACCTTTCAGCCGTAATGAAAGGGAAGTTTGGCGCTTTAAAATCTGATTCAACCCACCATTTCTTTAGAAATGCCTGTACCAAGTCAGGGTCATTACTGTTTTCACAGTTTTCCGGTTGTTGACTGATTTTGTCTGTTTATATACTTATGAATTTGACTTTCCCTTTGTAAGATTGTTCGGAGTTCGGTAATTTTGTTATTAACCTTATTATAAATAATTGGGCTCTCCAGTCTTTTTGACTTTGAGTGTACCTGATGAAGACTATTTCAGAAACGCGTTGTGTACACTCAATTAGATATCTACGTTTTTATTATAGATTAGGCATCAAGTATACGTGCATGTAGATGGTATTTTTAATTCAGAGATAATCAAATATACTCTGGATTTGGTAAAAAAAACAACAATTAAGAATAAGGAGGACTTAACTAAAAACTCAACATTTTAGTTTATAATTATTTTATTTGATCAATGATACAAAGAGGATCAGACACAAGTTTTACCAACTTATGGAGTCTTCTCCTATATATACAATCATTATTACATTATATTGAGAATGCACAAGAAAACAAGAAAAATACAATTTTATCATATAATATAGCTGAAAATAGTAAACGAGTAAAAAGAAATGAAGAAAAAGTATGTGTGTGTGTGTGTATGGATGCTGGATGATGTTTGGTTAGTACATTAAACGATTAGAAATCGCTTAGACCTTTTTATGAATCGGAAAACTGAATAAAAAATAAAGCAATTATCACTTCCTGAAGTGAGAAGTGAAGTATTGATCGATTGAGACAAATCGCTTATGCTGAGAAACAGTTCATTTCTTATTTCAGAATATTTAGTACAAACAAAAAAGAAGTTGTTCGTATCTTCTTGGGGAGGGGGGGTACGCTGGGCTAGATAAAAAATGAACCTTATGTAGATCATGGTTGAGGAAAGAAGCTGTACATCTAATTTGTGTTAGGATCACGTTTAACTTTCTAGGGCCATAGTAATAATGTTTGGGAACTGAGATCTTATTTGATTGGCTGTTAAGACGAATAACGTTTTTGAATTTGGATAATGAATCTAATTTTCTGATTGCAATGTCAAGTTTATTCCATTCTTTAACTGTGGAAGGAATAAATGACGAATTGGTTATAGAGAGTCTACAGAAAGGAACTATTAAATTATCACCATTTCGCAAAGGGTATATAGTAGTACTCTGAATAGTTGGGGGAACTAGATGACGCAAGTATTCAGGTGTCATTCCACATTTTATATTAAAAAATAATTGGAGTTGTCTGCGGTATCTCCGCTCTGATAGTGTTTCCCAACCTGTCTCAGCATATAAATACTCCGATTTTGTAAAAATGGGTAAACCTGTTACAATTCTGGCAGCGTCTAATTGAAGTTTTTCTAATTTGTCTGAATAGCCAATTCCACAATTATCCCAGACTTCACAAGCGTATTCAAAAAGGGGGCGAATGTAGACTAAATACATTTTTTCTAAGTTGGATCTATTTAGACTGAATTTTAATTTCCGTAATATACCTAAATGTTTGGTTATATTTGTTATCATATTTTCTAAATGTTCATTCCATTTTGCATTTTGGGAGAGGATAACTCCCAGATGCTTATGACTAGTAGATAAAGGGATACTTTTGCCATTAAAAGAAAATTCGATGTTGTCTATGTTACCGGTATTGGAGAAAAACAAGATTTCTGTTATTTCGGGATTGAATGACATTAGCCATTTACTAGACCAGGCATTTAGTTCGAGTAGATCATGATTGATTACAGTTTTTATTTCATCAACACTTTGACTAGAATATCCGAGTGATGTGTCGTCAGAAAATAATCTACTCAACGATATAAGTTTTTCTCCTATATCATTTATGTATATTAGAAACATGAGGGGATCCAATACCGACCCTTGGGGTACACCAGCTGAGACAGGTTCGAAACTTGACCAAGATTTTTATTAATTACTTTTTGTCTTCTTTTGAACAGATAGTTTTCGAACCATTTTATTAACTTCCCTTGAATTCCGTATGAATTCATTTTGTGAATAAGACCTTTATGCCAAACCTTGTCGAAAGCTTTAAAAAAATCGCAAAAGACGAAGCAGCTAAATTCTTTTTTTTTTCTAGAGAGTTTAAGATCGAATTGTATAGTTCTAATAGTTGATGGACAGTGGAATGTTTTAGCAAAAACCCCGATTGGTATTTATATATGAGATTGTTATTAACAAGATGATTGTAAAACATGCTTATAAACTATTCGTTCCATTAATTTACCTACACAACTTATTAAAGATATCGGGCGATAATTGGAGGGTAGGGATGCGTTACCCTTTTTGAAAATTGCAAGAACATGAGCACTCTTCCAATTAGAAGGATATTTGCTCTGTTGTAAAGATTTATTATATATTATTAGAAGGGGCTTTGCAATTTTCTCAGGAGAAATTTTAAGCATTTTATTACTTATTTTGTCTGGTCCTGTTGCTTTGTTTGGGTCAAGAATTTGAATAACATCAATAATTTCGTTCTCTGTTATATGTATTTCGTGAATAATATTATTTGTTTTTGAGTCAAACTGTGGGAGAGTAACATTTTCTTCGTCCAGTTTTGATATTGAGCTAAAGTATTTATTCAATAACTCGCATTTGTCCGAATCGTCATAAGCAATATCATCAATATTTTGATCATTAATTGAATTCCGGAGTGGGGGTATACAATAATTTCCTTTGTTAGATTTGATTAACATCTTCATTATTTTCCAATACATTTTGGGGTTTGAAGAGTTATTTAATAAAAAGTTGTCTAAATTATTTTCAAATTTCTCCTTTGCTATTTTTTTCATATTATTTACCTTATTTCTTTGTTTTTTATATTTAATAATGTTGTTTTCGTTTTGAGATTTTAATAATTGTTTCCTAATCCGGTCACGTATGCGGATTTCTTTTCGTATTTCGTTACTGAACCATGGTTTGTCTTTTTCGCGTATCAATATTGTTTTTGAAGGGATACATGCACTTGAAATTTGAAGGAAAGTTTTGGAAAATTCTTCACACATATCATCTACATCATCAAAATTACAAAGTTTTGCATTCCAATTTATATCAGTTAGCATCTGATTAAATCTAACAAAATCAGTTTGGTCATATAACCAGATTTCTCTTGTAAATGATTTTGATGTAGCTTTTGGGCATTTAATGAATGCAATTGCTGCATCGCGATCGCTTATATGTCTTGGTATTTTAAGTACATCAAAATAATTACAGTTCAAAGTATCGCTTAGAATAATGGGGTCTAATAAAGTACCAGTATTACCACTTATCCTGGTAGGTTTATCAATCACATTCTTAAGATTAAAAATATTCACAAGGTCAATAAGTTTGTTGTTATTTGAACACAATAGATTTTAATTCAGATCGCCCGTGATAATGATGTTTTTATTTACCTGAAGGGCCAACTCTATTGCGTATGTTAATCGTGTCCAGTAATCAATATCTGTACACGGAGATCTATATGTGTTACATAGTAAAAAAGATTGACCTTTGGATCGTATTTCAACCCAGATAGTTTCGTCAAGATTGTTTTCTAATTCGGATTTCCTACTTATAGAGATATCATTTTTCGAATAAATGAGGAGTCCACCACCACTATTTGAACGGTCTTTTCGATGGATAATATTCGGAAGCGAATCGAGAGTTATGTCACTATCATTTATTTGGTTATCAAGGTGTGTTTCAGTTACAACTAATATATCGAAGTCATTCAAAGAGGTTTCAAGGAACTCCATTTTATTTCTAATACTGCGGATATTAATATTACACAACGAAATACATCTATCAGTATGATTGTTTTCCAAAATTGACTGTGATAATTCGTGTGGACCAGGATTAGATTCGATATTTCCGACAAGTAGTATAAAATGGAGTGTAAAAAGTAAAAACAACGCATTTACATTTGGATTTAGACCCTGGAGCAAGAGAAGGCAGACAAAAAAGAGAGAGCATCGGAGGTTAGTTCTAAATATGTTCAAATAAGTATCAGTCCGAATAACAAAAGGTCCACACAGTCTGCAAGTGTGAGAATGGAACATGCCTATAGCCGCTCTGTATTCTTCCAAACTATTACCCATTGGGCTTTAGGTTTGAAGACAGCAAAGAGCAGACATAGGCCCGTCCCACTCCCACATCAAAACACACACCGCAGCATCCACACACAAAATTAAATGGGAGATATAGCAACAATGATGAAAAAGTAAAGAAAATTAACAAAACATAAATACATGTATATATACAAGCAAAGAAAATGAAAAGTAAGTTCATTTGAAATGTTGAGATATAGCGGGGTTTCAAATGGGAAATTAGTGGTTATATTAAACTTCATTGGAAAAAAGAACCATATGTCTTTAATTTACAGATATGTTGTATCATTCCTGTCACAATTCATCACTCCACATATCTACGACTTAAATGTTCTACATTATATGTATAATAGATAATTTTATACATTTGTATATCGTAAACACTATACAATATTGGAAATACAGTTTTAGACACACAAAAGAAAATCACTTTACACACATATGTACACATTATCACCAATCAATTTAAAAAAAATGTAATCATAAAAAATAAATAAATAAAAAAAAAATAATAATAATAACTTCATATATGGTATACACAATTATCATTTATTTTGCTCGCGTATTTATTATTATCGATATCTGGAATACAATGAACATATTTGGATACATGACCATGAAAGGTATTAATTTCCAGGAGATTTTCATCATTTTACCATTTTATTTTTGATATTTCGTACACTGAGAAAAAAGAAAAACAAAAAAAAAACTTGCTATTAATCGGTCGAATATAATATGTACATTTTTGTATATAGATTTGAAGATATGGAAATTAATTCCGACATACGGAAATTTAATGTATATCAAAATTAATGTAGAACCATGATATTTCTCCTTTGGGGAGGGATGGTACACCATAAGCAGTTAATGAAGAGGGAAAATATCTGATTGATCTCTGTAAAAGTACAAAATATCTCGTCTAGGAAGCCTAATATTTGTTGGAAAAAGAAAAAAAAATCTGTTCAGACAGGAAGACATCATCAGTTTTGCTTTCAAATTAAATTACAACAGATGAGTCGAGAACACCTTTTAGAATAGATCGCGGAAATCAACCACATAATTTCGCAACTAATGTGACAGCTTAACTAGATATCTTTACTGTATTAGGTGTTTGAGAAATTTGTCAGTCGATTGCCCATAGAATGAGTTATAAGTTGATTTTATTTAAATCAGTTTTCGATAATAAGCTAACACTTTGACACGTTCCCTTTCTCCAGAAATTAGGGGTTCTGTATAGGAATACCTATAGATAATAAATAAAACTCAATCTTTAATTATTGGGGATTTACGCTGGGCAGATATATCAATTTAATTGAATTGTATTGTTTAATATTAAACGTTTTGACTTTTTATGAAAGGGTTTTCGATAATATGACAATACTTTGATACGTCCACTTTCTCCTACGGGGTATGATAGGGGGCACATATATAACTAGGTTAAAAAAAAAAAAATGCTTATTTTGGATAGTATGACTTACAGCGTGTGGACATGTTGGGTTATGACAAAAATAGGATATGAAGAACAATAAATATGAAACTTAGTGGATTTAAGCTGGACTTTTAGCATTATGGAGAAAAACAATGTGATTTGACCTGGATTTACTGCATAAAAGTTATAAGGGGGATGGAATTGTAAGAGGATAGTCGATTTTAGTGGATACAAATTTGATGGAAGATAAATATTTACATACAATTCAGTACATGAATGGCAAGGGGAAAAAAAACTCAAAAACAATGACTATTAATCTGAGATAAATAATATATAACTAAGTTTTTTAAGTTTAATTTATATCATAGTCAGAGGAATTAAGTAGGTTTCTGATGTCATCATGGTTCCGTATGAGCGTTCGTCTGCTACTTTCGTTAAGTTTTGCGTTGACACGACCGTCCGTTGTCCAGTAGGTCTTGATGTTTTGGTTGTACTTTAGATCAGCGAGGGATTTTACTAGGTTTGTCCTTGTTTTTGTCAAGTTTTCTGTGATGACGATTCTGTTGGCATCATTTTTGAGATTTCTTTTGGAGTTATACACTTTTTCGCGACATCTGTATGATAAGAATCTAACAATGACTTGAGATTTTCCGTTTCTGATTTTACCAATAACATGCGACCGGCTAATGTCATTGGTGCTGATGTCTAGTTTAAGTTTATTTTTGCAGATATCTACTATGATGTCATCTGTGTTAACAGGGTGAATGATATGACCTCTATCGTCTACGGGTACATCAATGTTATGGAATCGAAGACTGGTTCTCCTGGAATATTGTTCCTGGTGTTGAAGACGGACTTCTAAATTAATGACAATGTCATGTAAAGAGTCTATTTCCTTGTCTTTTTCCTTTAATGAGGACTTTAAATGTTGTTCTTCTTGAATACGTTGGACTACAAGGTGTACCTGCTTAGATATCATCTCTTTCTATTCGTCGATTTGTTTTTGTTGTTCTTTCAGTGTTTGTTTTAGTTGAATAATATGTTCGTCCATCAGCGCCTTAATGCTTGCTTCAACTGAGCTGTTTATAGAATCAGTTATTGACTCACTGATTTTGTCAGACAAAATGGGGATGATTTTACCAAGAACTTCTGGACTAGTTAGTGCCTCAATAACTTGTACAGTGATAATGTTTTTTTGCACTGGAGTTTTTTTTGGTACTGACTGATGCACTACGACTTTTTTCACCCACTGATGTGCTACGATGCCTCGTTTGTCGTGTTTGTTGTTTTGAAGTTGGTGGCAGATCTTCTGGACTTTCAGGAGTTCGTCTTTTATTGGGTCTGCCAAGTGTTTCTAGTGTATTTTCGGATGGTAATTCAGATTGTTTATGGTTTATTAGTACTTCGACGTTTGGATTGTTTACTTTTGTGGGGGCTGCCATCTTTGTTTATATTTACAAACCGGTTCGCTAATTACAGGTAATGTTAGTTTGATTAAGTGCAGATTTGTTAAAATTTGTTAAAATTTTCAGCAATCATTCGATTGTCAAATGACATATGACATTCCTTTGAAGCTTTTGGAGATTTAGAAATTTATTCTTCAAGTATCATTTCCCATTTTTAGGACAGCTCTATTACACGACCATTTTGCAAATATCTTTTACTTTTTAATACCTAAAAGTAATAGCTTTTTAATACTAAGAGTAAAAGAAAATATTCAATTGGTTCCAATATGTTTTAAGTTTTAAATCCTAAAAAAAACACACAAAAAAATTACCGTGTGACACGGGTGCTCCACAGTGGAGGAAACTACAAAGAGAAGAAGTTACATTTTGATGAGATGATGACGTCAGAGTTGTACTAGATCAACACGCTTAGTTAGATGTTTATAGTACCAGTGCTAGCTCACTGAAGCAACACTCCGCTGGTAGACATGTCGATTCACTCGGACACATTATTACGATTGTGAACCAAACAGTCTTTGCTCATACTCCTTAATTCCGCATGCTTAACAGAGAAACACCAAATTTATAGTTTTATGGGGCCATTATAGTTGTGATCACATGGTAGTTGGATTTACAACTACCAATCGAAAAATGGAGGGGTTGTCTAAAGTTGTCAGATCTATTCCAGCCATAGTGTACTTGATTCACCTTGAAGTGATAATGCTGTCAGTGATTTTCTCATTGTATTCCAATTTTCCTCAATTAAAAACCGAGGTCCCGTGTTGAGAGATTGCCACCCTCTTCGCACGTTAAATACCCCAGTGTAGCAGTTCATTATAAGCATTATGCTCATGAGTGGTCCGTAGGAGACCTGTTGCAATGGCTAAATTCTCCGTCCCTACCCATCACCTTTCCTTGTTTCGAGTCCCGTGGCGTTTAAATTGTTTTGCCCATTGGCCTATCCGTCCCCCGTTTTCAACCTACATATTGATTTATTGTAAACATGTTCTCGTCCTGAATATAGCTGAAAAATTGCTCGCTGGACGTTAAACATCAATCAATCAATCAATCAATCAATTAAAACTGACAGCCACACAATAACTGAAGAAGTAGAACAAAACACTATTTATTTGTTGTCATGAAACCCTCCAATGTGAAAATATTTATCAATGCTTGCGATTTAATAAAGTGAATGATTGTTGTTTAACACCAAGTGAACATTTGCTTAAGCAATATTAAGGACCCCACTGGAAATAAGCTTTATTTTAAGCTTTTGTGGGTTATCCTTGGGTGCTAGGCATTTCTGGTTCGCTTGTCTCAATATTTTCTACATTTTTTTTTCTTTTTTTTTTTTTTTCTATTTTTTTACCAATGTAATACTCTATTACAGTCATGTCATGGTCTGTCTCTGAAATACTTGAATTTATTTAAATACTGTATGTAGTGTATTGTGTCAAATTACATGTATGCCTTTTATGTACCTGAATAAATATTATTATTATTATTATTATATCATTTTGAGTGAGTGAGTGATTGTTGTTTACACCAAATGAACAATTTCCTGCAATATTATGGCGAGACCAAGCTACATTCGATGAGATGATGATATCTGCTTTGTACTAAGACCACCATGCTTGGATGACTTTTTATAGTGCTAGCTCACTGAAACAACATTCTGGTGGGTAGACATGTCACTCTAATCGGAAACATTACCCAGATTCCAAGCCAACCAGTCTTTGCTCTTACTCCTTAAAACTATGTGCTTTAAGCTGAGCAGCAGCAAATACCCATTTTACAGGGAGTCGTGGTAGTGATCATATGGTAGTTGGATTTACAACTACCTATGCAATCTGTGCATATCACCACTGATGTTGTGGGTTCGACTCCCACCCAGGGCGAGGTGTACAACATTATGTGATAAAGTTTGTCAAATCACCACCATTAGACCTGACCAGGGCTCAAATCCATGATCTACCACTGTCAAGGGGACCTAACCATTACACCACCGTTAGATCTGACCAGGGCTCAAATCCATGATCTACCACTGTCAAGGGGACCTAATCATTACACCACCGTTAGATCTGACCAGGGCTCAAATCCATGATCTACCACTCAAGGGAACCTAACCATTACACCACCGTTAGACCTGACCAGGGCTCAAATCCATGATCTACCACTGTCAAGGGGACCTAACCATTACACCACCGTTAGACCTGACCAGGGCTCAAATCCATGATCTACCACTGTCAAGGGGACCTAACCATTACACCACCGTTAGACCTGACCAGGGCTCAAATCCATGATCTACCACTGTCAAGGGGACCTAACCATTACACCACCGTTAGATCTGACCAGGGCTCAAATCCATGATCTACCACTCAAGGAACCTAACCATTACACCACCGTTAGACCTGACCAGGGCTCAAATCCATGATCTATCACTGTCAAGGGGACCTAACCATTACACCACCGTTAGATCTGACCAGGGCTCAAATCCATGATCTACCACTGTCAAGGGGACCTAACCATTACACCACCGTTAGACCTGACCAGGGCTCAAATCCATGATCTACCACTGTCAAGGGGACCTAACCATTACACCACCGTTAGACCTAACCAGGGCTCAAATCCATGATCTACCACTGTCAAGGGGACCTAACCATTACACCACCGTTAGATCTGACCAGGGCTCAAATCCATGATCTACCACTGTCAAGGGGACCTAACCATTACACCACCGTTAGACCTGACCAGGGCTCAAATCCATGATCTACCACTGTCAAGGGGACCTAACCATTACACCACCGTTAGATCTGACCAGGGCTCAAATCCATGATCTACCACTGTCAAGGGGACCTAACCATTACACCACCGTTAGACCTGACCAGGGCTCAAATCCATGATCTACCACTGTCAAGGGGACCTAACCATTACACCACCATTAGACCTGACCAGGGCTCAAATCCATGATCTACCACTGTCAAGGGGACCTAACCATTACACCACCGTTAGATCTGACCAGGGCTCAAATCCATGATCTACCACTGTCAAGGGGACCTAATCATTACACCACCGTTAGATCTGACCAGGGCTCAAATCCATGATCTACCACTCAAGGGAACCTAACCATTACACCACCGTTAGACCTGACCAGGGCTCAAATCCATGATCTACCACTGTCAAGGGGACCTAACCATTACACCACCGTTAGATCTGACCAGGGCTCAAATCCATGATATACCACTGTCAAGGGGACCTAACCATTACACCACCGTTAGACCTGACCAGGGCTCAAATCCATGATCTACCACTGTCAAGGGGACCTAACCATTACACCACCGTTAGATCTGACCAGGGCTCAAATCCATGATCTACCAGTCAAGGGGACCTAACCATTACACCACCGTTAGACCTGACCAGGGCTCAAATCCATGATCTACCACTGTCAAGGGGACCTAACCATTACACCACCATTAGACCTGACCCGGGCTCAAATCCATGATCTACCACTGTCAAGGGGACCTAACCATTACACCACCGTTAGATCTGACCAGGGCTCAAATCCATGATCTACCAGTCAAGGGGACCTAACCATTACACCACCGTTAGATCTGACCAGGGCTCAAATCCATGATCTACCACTCAAGGGAACCTAACCATTACACCACCGTTAGACCTGACCAGGGCTCAAATCCATGATCTACCACTGTCAAGGGGACCTAACCATTACACCACCGTTAGATCTGACCAGGGCTCAAATCCATGATCTACCACTCAAGGGAACCTAACCATTACACCACCGTTAGACCTGACCAGGGCTCAAATCCATGATCTACCACTGTCAAGGGGACCTAACCATTACACCACCGTTAGATCTGACCAGGGCTCAAATCCATGATCTACCACTGTCAAGGGGACCTAACCATTACACCACCGTTAGACCTGACCAGGGCTCAAATCCATGATCTACCACTGTCAAGGGGACCTAACCATTACACCACCGTTAGATCTGACCAGGGCTCAAATCCATGATCTACCACTGTCAAGGGGACCTAACCATTACACCACCGTTAGACCTGACCAGGGCTCAAATCCATGATCTACCACTGTCAAGGGGACCTAACCATTACACCACCGTTAGATCTGACCAGGGCTCAAATCCATGATCTACCACTGTCAAGGGGACCTAACCATTACACCACCGTTAGACCTGACCAGGGCTCAAATCCATGATCTACCACTGTCAAGGGGACCTAACCATTACACCACCGTTAGATCTGACCAGGGCTCAAATCCATGATCTACCACTGTCAAGGGGACCTAACCATTACACCACCGTTAGACCTGACCAGGGCTCAAATCCATGATCTACCACTGTCAAGGGGACCTAACCATTACACCACCATTAGACCTGACCAGGGCTCAAATCCATGATCTACCACTGTCAAGGGGACCTAACCATTACACCACCGTTAGATCTGACCAGGGCTCAAATCCATGATCTACCACTGTCAAGGGGACCTAATCATTACACCACCGTTAGATCTGACCAGGGCTCAAATCCATGATCTACCACTCAAGGGAACCTAACCATTACACCACCGTTAGACCTGACCAGGGCTCAAATCCATGATCTACCACTGTCAAGGGGACCTAACCATTACACCACCGTTAGATCTGACCAGGGCTCAAATCCATGATATACCACTGTCAAGGGGACCTAACCATTACACCACCGTTAGACCTGACCAGGGCTCAAATCCATGATCTACCACTGTCAAGGGGACCTAACCATTACACCACCGTTAGATCTGACCAGGGCTCAAATCCATGATCTACCAGTCAAGGGGACCTAACCATTACACCACCGTTAGATCTGACCAGGGCTCAAATCCATGATCTACCACTCAAGGGAACCTAACCATTACACCACCGTTAGACCTGACCAGGGCTCAAATCCATGATCTACCACTGTCAAGGGGACCTAACCATTACACCACCGTTAGATCTGACCAGGGCTCAAATCCATGATCTACCACTCAAGGGAACCTAACCATTACACCACCGTTAGACCTGACCAGGGCTCAAATCCATGATCTACCACTGTCAAGGGGACCTAACCATTACACCACCGTTAGATCTGACCAGGGCTCAAATCCATGATCTACCACTGTCAAGGGGACCTAACCATTACACCACCGTTAGACCTGACCAGGGCTCAAATCCATGATCTACCACTGTCAAGGGGACCTAACCATTACACCACCGTTAGATCTGACCAGGGCTCAAATCCATGATCTACCACTGTCAAGGGGACCTAACCATTACACCACCGTTAGACCTGACCAGGGCTCAAATCCATGATCTACCACTGTCAAGGGGACCTAACCATTACACCACCGTTAGATCTGACCAGGGCTCAAATCCATGATCTACCACTGTCAAGGGGACCTAACCATTACACCACCGTTAGACCTGACCAGGGCTCAAATCCATGATCTACCACTGTCAAGGGGACCTAACCATTACACCACCGTTAGATCTGACCAGGGCTCAAATCCATGATCTACCACTGTCAAGGGGACCTAACCATTACACCACCGTTAGACCTGACCAGGGCTCAAATCCATGATCTACCACTGTCAAGGGGACCTAACCATTACACCACCATTAGACCTGACCAGGGCTCAAATCCATGATCTACCACTGTCAAGGGGACCTAACCATTACACCACCGTTAGATCTGACCAGGGCTCAAATCCATGATCTACCACTGTCAAGGGGACCTAATCATTACACCACCGTTAGATCTGACCAGGGCTCAAATCCATGATCTACCACTCAAGGGAACCTAACCATTACACCACCGTTAGACCTGACCAGGGCTCAAATCCATGATCTACCACTGTCAAGGGGACCTAACCATTACACCACCGTTAGATCTGACCAGGGCTCAAATCCATGATATACCACTGTCAAGGGGACCTAACCATTACACCACCGTTAGACCTGACCAGGGCTCAAATCCATGATCTACCACTGTCAAGGGGACCTAACCATTACACCACCGTTAGATCTGACCAGGGCTCAAATCCATGATATACCACAGTCAAGGGGACCTAACCATTACACCACCGTTAGACCTGACCAGGGCTCAAATCCATGATCTACCACTGTCAAGGGGACCTAACCATTACACCACCGTTAGATCTGACCAGGGCTCAAATCCATGATCTACCACTCAAGGGAACCTAACCATTACACCACCGTTAGACCTGACCAGGGCTCAAATCCATGATCTACCACTGTCAAGGGGACCTAACCATTACACCACCGTTAGATCTGACCAGGGCTCAAATCCATGATCTACCACTGTCAAGGGGACCTAACCATTACACCACCGTTAGACCTGACCAGGGCTCAAATCCATGATCTACCACTGTCAAGGGGACCTAACCATTACACCACCGTTAGATCTGACCAGGGCTCAAATCCATGATCTACCACTGTCAAGGGGACCTAACCATTACACCACCGTTAGACCTGACCAGGGCTCAAATCCATGATCTACCACTGTCAAGGGGACCTAACCATTACACCACCGTTAGACCTGACCAGGGCTCAAATCCATGATCTACCACTGTCAAAGGGACCTAACCATTACACCACCGTTAGATCTGACCAGGGCTCAAATCCATGATCTACCACTCAAGGAACCTAACCATTACACCACCGTTAGACCTGACCAGGGCTCAAATCCATGATCTATCACTGTCAAGGGGACCTAACCATTACACCACCGTTAGATCTGACCAGGGCTCAAATCCATGATCTACCACTGTCAAGGGGACCTAACCATTACACCACCGTTAGACCTGACCAGGGCTCAAATCCATGATCTACCACTGTCAAGGGGACCTAACCATTACACCACCGTTAGACCTGACCAGGGCTCAAATCCATGATCTACCACTGTCAAGGGGACCTAACCATTACACCACCGTTAGATCTGACCAGGGCTCAAATCCATGATCTACCACTCAAGGGAACCTAACCATTACACCACCGTTAGACCTGACCAGGGTTCAAATCCATGATCTACCACTGTCAAGGGGACCTAACCATTACACCACCGTTAGATCTGACCAGGGCTCAAATCCATGATCTACCACTGTCAAGGGGACCTAACCATTACACCACCGTTAGACCTGACCAGGGCTCAAATCCATGATCTACCACTGTCAAGGGGACCTAACCATTACACCACCGTTAGACCTGACCAGGGCTCAAATCCATGATCTACCACTGTCAAGGGGACCTAACCATTACACCACCGTTAGATCTGACCAGGGCTCAAATCCATGATCTACCACTGTCAAGGGGACCTAACCATTACACCACCGTTAGACCTGACCAGGGCTCAAATCCATGATCTACCACTGTCAAGGGGACCTAACCATTACACCACCGTTAGATCTGACCAGGGCTCAAATCCATGATCTACCACTGTCAAGGGGACCTAACCATTACACCACCGTTAGACCTGACCAGGGCTCAAATCCATGATCTACCACTGTCAAGGGGACCTAACCATTACACCACCGTTAGACCTGACCAGGGCTCAAATCCATGATCTACCACTGTCAAGGGGACCTAACCATTACACCACCGTTAGATCTGACCAGGGCTCAAATCCATGATCTACCACTGTCAAGGGGACCTAACCATTACACCACCGTTAGATCTGACCAGGGCTCAAATCCATGATCTACCACTCAAGGGAACCTAACCATTACACCACCGTTAGACCTGACCAGGGCTCAAATCCATGATCTACCACTGTCAAGGGGACCTAACCATTACACCACCGTTAGATCTGACCAGGGCTCAAATCCATGATCTACCACTGTCAAGGGAACCTAACCATTACACCACCGTTAGACCTGACCAGGGCTCAAATCCATGATCTACCACTGTCAAGGGGACCTAACCATTACACCACCGTTAGATCTGACCAGGGCTCAAATCCATGATCTACCACTGTCAAGGGGACCTAACCATTACACCACTGTTAGACCTGACCAGGGCTCAAATCCATGATCTACCACTGTCAAGGGGACCTAACCATTACACCACCGTTAGATCTGACCAGGGCTCAAATCCATGATCTACCACTGTCAAGGGGACCTAACCATTACACCACCGTTAGACCTGACCAGGGCTCAAATCCATGATCTACCACTGTCAAGGGGACCTAACCATTACACCACCGTTAGATCTGACCAGGGCTCAAATCCATGATCTACCACTGTCAAGGGGACCTAACCATTACACCACCGTTAGACCTGACAGGGCTCAAATCCATGATCTACCACTGTCAAGGGACCTAACCATTACACCACCATTAGACCTGACCAGGGCTCAAATCCATGATCTACCACTGTCAAGGGGACCTAACCATTACACCACCGTTAGATCTGACCAGGGCTCAAATCCATGATCTACCACTGTCAAGGGGACCTAACCATTACACCACCGTTAGACCTGACCAGGGCTCAAATCCATGATCTACCACTGTCAAGGGACCTAACCATTACACCACCGTTAGACCTGACCAGGGCTCAAATCCATGATCTACCACTGTCAAGGGGACCTAACCATTACACCACCGTTAGACCTGACCAGGGCTCAAATCCATGATCTACCACTGTCAAGGGGACCTAACCATTACACCACCGTTAGACCTGACCAGGGCTCAAATCCATGATCTACCACTGTCAAGGGGACCTAACCATTACACCACCGTTAGATCTGACCAGGGCTCAAATCCATGATATACCACTGTCAAGGGGACCTAACCATTACACCACTGTTAGACCTGACCAGGGCTCAAATCCATGATCTACCACTGTCAAGGGGACCTAACCATTACACCACCGTTAGACCTGACCAGGGCTCAAATCCATGATCTACCACTGTCAAGGGGACCTAACCATTACACCACCGTTAGACCTGACCAGGGCTCAAATCCATGATCTACCACTGTCAAGGGGACCTAACCATTACACCACCGTTAGATCTGACCAGGGCTCAAATCCATGATCTACCACTGTCAAGGGGACCTAACCATTACACCACCGTTAGACCTGACCAGGGCTCAAATCCATGATCTACCACTGTCAAGGGGACCTAACCATTACACCACCGTTAGATCTGACCAGGGCTCAAATCCATGATCTACCACTGTCAAGGGGACCTAACCATTACACCACCGTTAGACCTGACCAGGGCTCAAATCCATGATCTACCACTGTCAAGGGGACCTAACCATTACACCACCGTTAGATCTGACCAGGGCTCAAATCCATGATATACCACAGTCAAGGGGACCTAACCATTACACCACCGTTAGACCTGACCAGGGCTCAAATCCATGATCTACCACTGTCAAGGGGACCTAACCATTACACCACCGTTAGATCTGACCAGGGCTCAAATCCATGATCTACCACTCAAGGGAACCTAACCATTACACCACCGTTAGACCTGACCAGGGCTCAAATCCATGATCTACCACTGTCAAGGGGACCTAACCATTACACCACCGTTAGATCTGACCAGGGCTCAAATCCATGATCTACCACTGTCAAGGGGACCTAACCATTACACCACCGTTAGACCTGACCAGGGCTCAAATCCATGATCTACCACTGTCAAGGGGACCTAACCATTACACCACCGTTAGATCTGACCAGGGCTCAAATCCATGATCTACCACTGTCAAGGGGACCTAACCATTACACCACCGTTAGATCTGACCAGGGCTCAAATCCATGATCTACCACTGTCAAGGGGACCTAACCATTACACCACCGTTAGACCTGACCAGGGCTCAAATCCATGATCTACCACTGTCAAGGGGACCTAACCATTACACCACCGTTAGATCTGACCAGGGCTCAAATCCATGATCTACCACTGTCAAGGGGACCTAACCATTACACCACCGTTAGACCTGACCAGGGCTCAAATCCATGATCTACCACTGTCAAGGGGACCTAACCATTACACCACCGTTAGATCTGACCAGGGCTCAAATCCATGATCTACCACTGTCAAGGGGACCTAACCATTACACCACCGTTAGACCTGACCAGGGCTCAAATCCATGATCTACCACTGTCAAGGGGACCTAACCATTACACCACCGTTAGATCTGACCAGGGCTCAAATCCATGATCTACCACTGTCAAGGGGACCTAACCATTACACCACCGTTAGACCTGACCAGGGCTCAAATCCATGATCTACCACTCAAGGGAACCTAACCATTACACCACCGTTAGACCTTACCAGGGTTCAAATCCATGATCTACCACTGTCAAGGGGACCTAACCATTACACCACCGTTAGATCTGACCAGGGCTCAAATCCATGATCTACCACTGTCAAGGGGACCTAACCATTACACCACCGTTAGACCTGACCAGGGCTCAAATCCATGATCTACCACTGTCAAGGGGACCTAACCATTACACCACCGTTAGATCTGACCAGGGCTCAAATCCATGATCTACCACTGTCAAGGGGACCTAATCATTACACCACCGTTAGATCTGACCAGGGCTCAAATCCATGATCTACCACTCAAGGGAACCTAAGCATTACACCACCGTTAGACCTGACCAGGGCTCAAATCCATGATCTACCACTGTCAAGGGGACCTAACCATTACACCACCGTTAGATCTGACCAGGGCTCAAATCCATGATATACCACTGTCAAGGGGACCTAACCATTACACCACCGTTAGACCTGACCAGGGCTCAAATCCATGATCTACCACTGTCAAGGGGACCTAACCATTACACCACCGTTAGATCTGACCAGGGCTCAAATCCATGATATACCACTGTCAAGGGGACCTAACCATTACACCACCGTTAGATCTGACCAGGGCTCAAATCCATGATCTACCACTGTCAAGGGGACCTAACCATTACACCACCGTTAGATCTGACCAGGGCTCAAATCCATGATCTACCACTCAAGGGAACCTAACCATTACACCACCGTTAGACCTGACCAGGGCTCAAATCCATGATCTACCACTGTCAAGGGGACCTAACCATTACACCACCGTTAGATCTGACCAGGGCTCAAATCCATGATCTACCACTGTCAAGGGGACCTAACCATTACACCACCGTTAGACCTGACCAGGGCTCAAATCCATGATCTACCACTGTCAAGGGGACCTAACCATTACACCACCGTTAGATCTGACCAGGGCTCAAATCCATGATCTACCACTGTCAAGGGGACCTAACCATTACACCACCGTTAGACCTGACCAGGGCTCAAATCCATGATCTACCACTGTCAAGGGGACCTAACCATTACACCACCGTTAGACCTGACCAGGGCTCAAATCCATGATCTACCACTGTCAAAGGGACCTAACCATTACACCACCGTTAGATCTGACCAGGGCTCAAATCCATGATCTACCACTCAAGGAACCTAACCATTACACCACCGTTAGACCTGACCAGGGCTCAAATCCATGATCTATCACTGTCAAGGGGACCTAACCATTACACCACCGTTAGATCTGACCAGGGCTCAAATCCATGATCTACCACTGTCAAGGGGACCTAACCATTACACCACCGTTAGACCTGACCAGGGCTCAAATCCATGATCTACCACTGTCAAGGGGACCTAACCATTACACCACCGTTAGACCTGACCAGGGCTCAAATCCATGATCTACCACTGTCAAGGGGACCTAACCATTACACCACCGTTAGATCTGACCAGGGCTCAAATCCATGATCTACCACTCAAGGGAACCTAACCATTACACCACCGTTAGACCTGACCAGGGTTCAAATCCATGATCTACCACTGTCAAGGGGACCTAACCATTACACCACCGTTAGATCTGACCAGGGCTCAAATCCATGATCTACCACTGTCAAGGGGACCTAACCATTACACCACCGTTAGACCTGACCAGGGCTCAAATCCATGATCTACCACTGTCAAGGGGACC
Organism: Bathymodiolus septemdierum; assembly: GCA_963383655.1. Lineage (NCBI taxonomy): Eukaryota > Metazoa > Mollusca > Bivalvia > Mytilida > Modiolidae > Bathymodiolus > Bathymodiolus septemdierum. The sequence continues at coordinate 4,165,048 of OY726531.1, forward strand.
TAACCATTACACCACCGTTAGACCTGACCAGGGCTCAAATCCATGATCTACCACTGTCAAGGGGACCTAACCATTACACCACCGTTAGACCTGACCAGGGCTCAAATCCATGATCTACCACTGTCAAGGGGACCTAACCATTACACCACCGTTAGATCTGACCAGGGCTCAAATCCATGATCTACCACTCAAGGAACCTAACCATTACACCACCGTTAGACCTGACCAGGGCTCAAATCCATGATCTATCACTGTCAAGGGGACCTAACCATTACACCACCGTTAGATCTGACCAGGGCTCAAATCCATGATCTACCACTGTCAAGGGGACCTAACCATTACACCACCGTTAGACCTGACCAGGGCTCAAATCCATGATCTACCACTGTCAAGGGGACCTAACCATTACACCACCGTTAGACCTGACCAGGGCTCAAATCCATGATCTACCACTGTCAAGGGGACCTAACCATTACACCACCGTTAGATCTGACCAGGGCTCAAATCCATGATCTACCACTCAAGGGAACCTAACCATTACACCACCGTTAGACCTGACCAGGGCTCAAATCCATGATCTACCACTGTCAAGGGGACCTAACCATTACACCACCGTTAGATCTGACCAGGGCTCAAATCCATGATCTACCACTGTCAAGGGGACCTAACCATTACACCACCGTTAGACCTGACCAGGGCTCAAATCCATGATCTACCACTGTCAAGGGGACCTAACCATTACACCACCGTTAGATCTGACCAGGGCTCAAATCCATGATCTACCACTGTCAAGGGGACCTAACCATTACACCACCGTTAGACCTGACCAGGGCTCAAATCCATGATCTACCACTGTCAAGGGGACCTAACCATTACACCACCGTTAGACCTGACCAGGGCTCAAATCCATGATCTACCACTGTCAAAGGGACCTAACCATTACACCACCGTTAGATCTGACCAGGGCTCAAATCCATGATCTACCACTGTCAAGGGGACCTAACCATTACACCACCGTTAGATCTGACCAGGGCTCAAATCCATGATCTACCACTGTCAAGGGGACCTAACCATTACACCACCGTTAGACCTGACCAGGGCTCAAATCCATGATCTACCACTGTCAAGGGGACCTAACCATTACACCACCGTTAGATCTGACCAGGGCTCAAATCCATGATCTACCACTGTCAAGGGGACCTAACCATTACACCACCGTTAGACCTGACCAGGGCTCAAATCCATGATCTACCACTGTCAAGGGGACCTAACCATTACACCACCATTAGACCTGACCAGGGCTCAAATCCATGATCTACCACTGTCAAGGGGACCTAACCATTACACCACCGTTAGATCTGACCAGGGCTCAAATCCATGATCTACCACTGTCAAGGGGACCTAATCATTACACCACCGTTAGATCTGACCAGGGCTCCAATCCATGATCTACCACTGTCAAGGGGACCTAACCATTACACCACCGTTAGACCTGACCAGGGCTCAAATCCATGATCTACCACTGTCAAGGGGACCTAACCATTACACCACCGTTAGATCTGACCAGGGCTCAAATCCATGATATACCACTGTCAAGGGGACCTAACCATTACACCACCGTTAGACCTGACCAGGGCTCAAATCCATGATCTACCACTGTCAAGGGGACCTAACCATTACACCACCGTTAGATCTGACCAGGGCTCAAATCCATGATCTACCACTGTCAAGGGGACCTAACCATTACACCACCGTTAGATCTGACCAGGGCTCAAATCCATGATCTACCACTGTCAAGGGGACCTAACCATTACACCACCATTAGACCTGACCAGGGCTCAAATCCATGATCTACCACTGTCAAGGGGACCTAACCATTACACCACCGTTAGATCTGACCAGGGCTCAAATCCATGATCTACCACTGTCAAGGGGACCTAATCATTACACCACCGTTAGATCTGACCAGGGCTCAAATCCATGATCTACCACTCAAGGGAACCTAACCATTACACCACCGTTAGACCTGACCAGGGCTCAAATCCATGATCTACCACTGTCAAGGGGACCTAACCATTACACCACCGTTAGATCTGACCAGGGCTCAAATCCATGATATACCACTGTCAAGGGGACCTAACCATTACACCACCGAAGCGGTCTGATGTAATAAACACTTCAGACAGCATTTTATAAGTTTATTACATTTCATATGTAATACAATACTAATAACAATTTAATCATTCCTCACCATTTTTACACATTTGACTTAAAAATCAATAATTTATATTAATTAGCTGAAAAAATGAATGAATTTTTTACATAGTTAATGTAACTTTATAAACAGTATTGTAATGTACAGTTTTCCTCATTTGTACACAATTAAAAAAAAAACATGATTCTATTTTTTAATAACTAGATGAAAATGGAGATCACAGTGCGTCATTTATACATCATATTTAATTTAAAAATTGATTTCTCTCACATTATGAAATAAAATATTTTGATACATTCTATATGAAACAACAAATTCTTTCATCGGGACTGACAGTCATAATACTTCAGATTACCATTTTTGCACACATACTCCAAAATTACCCAATCAGAACAAAGTATTTATTTGATACAGTGTTCTGATTGGCTGTTTTTTAAGTATATAAAATTGTTTTATCATCTACTGGTATACACTAGCCAATTAGAACTTACACTTCTGTTAATATTATTAATCATCACACAGACATTAATTGTTCTAGTAAATTTCTAATTCTAATATAAACCCTGTTTCAGCATTTGTATGGTTAATAAGATATATTAATTGTTGAAATGAAATTTACAGTTTCTAAATAATGTATTAATTAATAAAACTAAGGTTCTCCTCCACCAGGCATTTGCACTGATTAAATTTTGTTTATAATTTTATTCCTGTTTTATAAAATTATTAACAATCAATGCGAAAAAAAAAAAAGTATGGTATAAGGGAAGTAACTCAACTTGCCTAAATAACTCAAGTCAATTTTGACATGGCATACACTATTTCTTTTAGAACAAATATACAAAATACAATAATTTTATTCCCTAAATGATCGATGTTGTGTTTCAATCATCATTTTCGTGTACAGAAGAAGAAAATCAACAATAATTGTAATATTATTGAAATAATTTTTAATAATATTGAAATCATTTTAATTAACAATCAATCTCAACAATTTTGACATGAAAGAATAATTTAACGATGAAAATTATGGGCAAGAACAAGTTAATCATACAAATTAGGTGTTTCTACACTTTTAACATCACTTAAAAAAGACATTGTTCAAATTAGGTAAGTTTCTACATTCTTGACATCACTTATAAAAAAAAGACATTGTTCATTTACATCCATGTCCTTATTTACTAATCGAGTATTATTTCTTGTAATGTTGTTCACTTATTGGTTCAAAATGTTCTGTTTTTGCAGATTTTTTTTTTTTTTTTTTTTTTTTTTTTATCACATTTCATAACCTTTGCTAAAAGTAAATTACAATATATAAACCTTACATCAATATTTTCTCAGGTTAATTTTTAACAAATTATGTGTCCCCGCTGCTAGGCATCGGGTAAGGGTTAGGGTTATCGTGTTAAACGCCACTTTCAACAATATTTCAGCCATATCGTGGCGATCGTTTTATTGGTAGAGGAAACTGGAGTACCAGGAGAAAACTACCGCTAGGCATCGAAGGCATTACATTTTATACATGTCTGTACATACATCCAAAATATGGTTTTCTGCTCAATAATTGAAAGTTCCTCTTAAATAAATCATATGAATTAGTCAAGAAGGTCAAGATAAAAAAAATTCTGTTCATGATTTATACCTCCTTGTTTATTTTATCTGTCAGCAGGAACATCCATTTCATATTGATACATTCTTCCATTTTTTCTTGAAGTATAATGCTGTACAAATAAATCTGATAAAATATATATTTTATTTATTTTTTATTTTTTTAAATAAGATCAAATTGTCAACATGTTGTATATCTTTTTATTTAAAGCTTTGTGCGTATATCTGTTATATAAATAATTGTTTTATTTTTACGTTATGTCACTGTAAGGCTTGAGATAAGGTTAGAGTTTATGGTGTTTAATGCCACTTTCATTAATATTTCAGTTATATCATGGCTTGAGATAAGTTTAATAGGACAGGATAATGTTCCTGTATTTTATATTTCTACTGACAACACATTTGTGTCCATTTGCGATACCTTCAAAGATGCCATTATTTTATATGTATTTTACACAATCTAATTTTTATAGAGTATGGTGTTTAACGCCACTTTCAACACGTCTATCTTGACCTTCAAAGATGCCATTATTTTATATGTATTTTACACAATCTAATTTTTAGAGAGTAGTGTTTAACGCCACTTTCAACACGTCTATCTTGACCTTCAAAGATGCCGTTATTTTATATGTATTTTACACAATCTAATTTTTAGAGAGTATGGTGTTTAACGCCACTTTCAACACGTCTATCTTGACCTTCAAAGATGCCGTTATTTTATATGTATTTTACACAATCTAATTTTTAGAGAGTATGGTGTTTAACGCCACTTTCAACACGTCTATCTTGACCTTCAAAGATGCCATTATTTTATATGTATTTTACACAATCTAATTTTTAGAGAGTATGGTGTTTAACGCCACTTTCAACACGTCTATCTTGACCTTCAAAGATGCCGTTATTTTATATGTATTTTACACAATCTAATTTTTAGAGAGTATGGTGTTTAACGCCACTTTCAACACGTCTATCTTGACCTTCAAAGATGCCATTATTTTATATGTATTTTACACAATCTAATTTTTAGAGAGTATGGTGTTTAACGCCACTTTCAACACGTCTACCTTGACCTTCAAAGATGTCGTTATTTTATATGTATTTTACACAATCTAATTTTTAGAGAGTATGGTGTTTAACGCCACTTTCAACACGTCTATCTTGACTTTCACTATTTCAGTTATAAATTTTTTAATAGATATCTTATACAAATAGAACGTGATAATAACGAACATGTTCTTTGTGTTTATTTACAAAATGAAAATTTGATCATTAAAAAATATATATTTATTAACAGTACTATACACTGTGTACAAAAAACTTAACAAACATTGCACTTCTGTCTTACACAATTAAAAAAATGACAAATAATTACATATTTTATATATCTTGACAATTAATTAAAATTTATCACATTTTTACAGTCTGTCATTGTCTTAATTTTTTTCACCTACTTGCCCGAAAGCCAAATTTAGAAAAAAAACTTCTATTTATATCAAATTCTTTCATAATTTTCACTTGTACGATTCCAGTTTTACTAGTACCTGGCTTCGGGCAAGTGGGTTAGCGCGAAGACTGTTTTTATATATATATATATACAGGCCTTTCAACAAGGGGCTGTACCAGGTACTTTTACCCACTTAAAATGGTAATTGGTAGGTCTTAAATTCAAGAGTGGTTTCTTTTGGCCATTGTGTTGTCTGTTCTTCCATATACAGATTCTGTTTACCTCCCTTTGGTATCTTCAAACTCTTCTTGCACAAGATATTCATGCAAAATGTTCAAATTTTAAGAAAAAGTACCGCCTGTAAATAGTGAAGTACTGGTACACTTGAACAATATTGAAAACCCTGTATCTTTATATAATCTAATAGCAGCAACATTTCTTTAAACTCTTTAATCTATAAATTATTTCACGTCTCAATTCCCCTGTCTTCACTTAATCCTGCTGCTTCATCATATTTCAATAATAATAATAGAAAAAATACCGTTGTATTATGGATAAGTTATGATATATTTTGGGTTTTAGGATGTATCACTGGTTTTGTGTAGGTCCAACATAACAATAAAGTATGCTGGACAATCTTTAAAGCCCTCTGTACCCCCTCCTCCCACCGCTCATACTATTTATAATGACATTTTAATAAATTTAAATGCAAAAAAATGAAGAAAAGATAATGTTTTGAATGTTTTTGATTTCTTTAATACCAAACTTTCCCTACTGCAGCTTTCATATGAATGTTTCCTGATGCTAGTTAATGAATGCTATCTGCAGCCTGTATGAATACTCTCCTTCTACATATCACAGAATAAACAGAAGTTTGTTATTTACCATGCCTTTCAATAAGGGGTGGTACCAGGTACTTTTACCCAATTAAAATGGTAATTAGTACCTCCTAATTTCAAAGAGTGTTGTACAAGATATTCATGAGAAATGTTCAAATATTGATACAAAGTACCACCTGTAAATAGTGAAGTACTGATACACCTGAAAAATAGTGAAGTACTGATACACCTGTAAATAGTGAAGTACTGATACACCTGAAAAATATTGAAAGCCCTGATTTACTTTCTGTAAAAATAAACATGAAATTTAATTGTTTTTTTGTTCTATTTTCAAATCTTCTTTCTCTCCTATTATGGCAGTTATTTATAATATCAGCAAAAGTATATTTTCAAAATTGCATAAAAAATGGCTTTTTATTTTTTTTTTTACAACTAGATGCTTTTATTTTTTAATTAACAAGAATATTTCTTATTATAATAAACGCTAAGGCAAAACCAAATCTATAGTTCTAAATAAACGTTAGATAAAACTGAAGAGGTAATCCAGAGACATCGGCAACATTGGGCAAACAGGACACAGGACTTTAATAAATATCCTGATAAGATCTATTGTCCTTAAAATATAGTAGTTGGTAAAGTACAGAAAATTGTGATATTGTAGAACCTCCGATATCATAGCATATAACTAGCCACCGCCATTGTCCTTAAAATGTAGTAGTTGGTTAAACACAGAAAATTGTGATATTGTAGAACCTCCAATATCATAGCATATAACTAGCCACCGCCATTGTCCTTAATATGTAGTAGTTGGTATAACACAGAAATTTGCGATATCGTAGAACCTCCAATATCATTATACATAACTAACCACTGACATTGTTGTAATTAACTGATGGCTATAATCTATAGTATATTATAATGTTCAGTCTATTAAACTGTTGGTTCTCTCCTGTTTATCTACAGGAGGGGGTTGGTCTGGCATTGTCGACCTTGTACCTGCAGTCAAATATCCAGCTACACCTGGGCCAGTTGGACCTAAAAAATAAAATAAATATTTTGTTAATTAAAGACCATCCAAAAAAACATATTGGTTTGCTGTTTTCCAATTGACACACACAAATCATCCCTAGGGAGCAGGAGTTGGCATTAGGATGTATGAAGGTTTTTTTTTAATCATTTGTTTAAATATGTATTGCTTGCCGTTGGAGATCAAATTATCAAGAGGTCTATGTGAGGGTTGGGAGCCCATTAAACATCCCTGTCTCAAGCCTGGAGCTGTATTTACTATAGTATATGTCATATTCTTTTTTATGTTCAACGAGTTAAGATGAGAGGTGGTTGTTCCGTTTTGTTGATATTAGTGGAGATGTTGACGTTCTGTTTTGTTGATATTAGTGGAGATGTTGACATTCTGTTTTGTTGATATTAGTGGAGATGTTGACGTTCTGTTTTGTTGATATTAGTGGAGATGTTGACGATCACTTTTTAAACTTTCTTTTTATAAATGGAAGAAGAACCCATGCCCTCCTTTATTTCTCTTCTAAGCTAACAGAAAGAAAATAAACAATCAGCCCGATAGAAAGTTTAAACATGACACTAAAACGCTATTATGTAGATGCTAATAAAAATGTTACAAGCATTTTATATCTTTACAATATAATAAAAGCTAAAAAAATATTTATTATTTTTTTCATCCAACAGAAAATAGATAGAAGAAATAAGTCTAAATAAAAATCATGCAGTATACATACAGTGAAATCTGTCTAAACTGAACCCTGAATAAACCAAAATCCTGTTTAAACTGAAAGATCTCAGTGTAGGCAATCTTTGTTAACTTAAATATTCCAAATAGAAAAGTTGGTCTTAAGCAGATTCAATGTAAACATGCTTCATTGTAGTTAAAAGATTAATATTGAAAAATGTGAAAAAAAAAGAATGGATTGCACTGGTTAATAAAAGTTATATGAAAATATGCAATAGAGCTATGATGAATAGATGGCATTAAACCAGTTTGTAAGGGGAGATAATTCATCCAATTATCAAATGTATGGGACAGCAGTTATGAAAGTCGAGACAGACATTATCACTAATATCTCAGTAAGTCTGATAGGGAAAACTGTGATGCTAGTGATTATCTATGATGTTTTTATCGCAGTCTTTGCCTTATTTCTTTTTCACCTACTTGCCCGAAAGTCAAATTTAGAAGAAAAAAAAAATTATTCAAACAAATTCTTTCATAATTTTTACTAGTCCGAATCCAGTTTTACTTGTCCCGGGCTTCGGACAAGTGGGTTAGCAGGAAAACTGTTATCGGTAACGTCACATGTTTGACGTCACACTGACAGATAATTTTCAATATCATGTCCGTTGATACTGAAAATATCTCTCAATGAGATCAAAGAAAGAACAAATGTATAAATTACTGATACATCTGACTGGAGTTAATATAATAAACACTGCACCAATCTCTTATTAGTTAATATAATAAACACTGCACCAATCTCTTATTAGTTAATATAATAAACACTGCACCAATCTCTTATTAGTTAATATAATAAACACTGCACCAATCTCTTATTAGTTAATATAATAAACACTGCACCAATCTCTGATTAGTTAATATAATAAACACTGCACCAATCTCTTATTAGTTAATATAATAACCACTGCACCAATCTCTTATTAGTTAATATAATAAACACTGCACCAATCTCTTATTAGTTAATATAATAAACACTGCACCAATCTCTGATTAGTTAATATAATAAACACTGCACCAATCTCTGATTTGTTAATATAATAAACACTGCACCAATCTCTGATTAGTTTATATAATAAACACTGCACCAATCTCTGATTAGTTAATATATTAAACACTGCACCAATCTCTGATTAGTTTATATAATAAACACTGCACCAATCTCTGATTAGTTAATATAATAAACACTGCACCAATCTCTGATTAGTTTATATAATAAACACTGCACCAATCTCTGATTAGTTAATATAATAAACATTGCACCAATCTCTGATTAGTTTATATAATAAACACTGCACCAATCTCTGATTAGTTAATATAATAACCACTGCACCAATCTCTGATTAGTTAATATAATAAACACTGCACCAATCTCTTATTAGTTAATATAATAAACACTGCACCAATCTCTGATTAGTTAATATAATAAACACTGCACCAATCTGATTAGTTTATACATGCATTACATAACCTAGAAACCTGTCCAAAATACAGCCAAATCTGTATTAAGAGGACACCTTTGAGATAAAGAAAAGTGGTCTGATAAGACAGGTGACCTCTTAAAAGAGGTCAAATTCTTATGAAATTTTCTATGACTGGACAAGAAAAGGTTAACCTTTTAATACATGTGACCGTTTAGTAGAGGTGACCACATGGGCAAGTTGACCTTTTAATACATGTGACCGCTTAGTAGAGGTGACCACATGGGCAGGTTCAAGGTTGACCTTTTAATACATGTGACTGTTTAGTAGAGGTGACCACATGGGCAGGTTCCACTGTAATCATATTTTATAAATATTTGATTAACATCATAGTCAAACTGTTTGCAAATTAACAATTTATTAAGAGAGTCGGTTTACTTCGTTGTTGTCTAAGTTTGACCAATAACATAAATGTCATAATTATATATTAGGCAATCGCTAAATAAATATTGGTTTGTAAGACCAAATAAAATAAAAGTTCTGGTTCTCAGACAACACCGCCCCCTCAAAATTTTGGCCGATGGGACCGTATTTTTTGAAGAAAAAATAAATAAATTCAAATTTACTGCCAAATTTAAGTTTTCAAGCGTGCCGGTGACGCGGACGAGTTTTGACAAACGTTTGAATGACTGATCAATCGAAAACGAAAGTAAAAATTCAGCATGGCTACGAGTGAAAACACTGTCCTCGTCAGTTTTAATGTACAGTTACGTTCCAAACAAATAGTTCTGTGGGCTATCCTGCCTGTTGATAGAGTAAACACTATTGTGTTGTTTGTTTGCCAAAATAGTAGAATTGAACTGGTTTGCATTATGTTTTTAAACCGCTGAAAATAAAAACAAAATATAAAAACCCTTCCCATGTTGGATTGGAAATAAAAACAAAAAATAAAAACCCTTCCTACCTTGCCCCTTTTTTTGAAATCCATTGTCTGAGAACCAGAACATTTTTTTAGATGGCCTTATAGTCTGACTTTTTATTAAGTGGTTTATAGATAGATACACAAGTTATTTGATTTTCTTTTGTAAATCTGACATGCCTATTTCAATCTATGTAAATTGTCTTTAGAATTTCTGATAAAATTTAATGGGCAAGACACCTTTAATGATGGGTCAGTCAGGTAACAGTGAACTATGATGTGACAAGGTTTGACCAAAATAAACACTCTCATCGCTTAGACCATGATATGATGAGGTTTGGCCAAAAAGAAAACTCTGGTCAAAATCTAAAGCTTGTACAAATAACAACAGACCTTGATATATTGTGAAATATCAGTGATTCAGTCAATAAACACAACCATATGTGATTAAGTGATCAACAACCATATGTGATTAAGTGATCAACAATCATATGTGATTATGTGGATTGTCTTTGTGTTTGAGTTTACATGAAGACTGTGAGAAGAATTCCGAAATCATGCAACAAACATTTTATTGATAATTAGAGAGAAATCCATGCTATTTATTTGCTCTGCAACAAACACTATGCTATGGTATATACACAGGAGGAAACGCCTCGTATCTGCATTCAATGTATCATAATTCCATTTTCCATGTGACAATTTTTTGCAATTTCATTGGAAAGCAACATCCAATCAAAAATTTTCGAAATTGTCCTTTGCACCAATTACAAAATTGTAAATTTTATTCTATCGTAATTCATTAGGATTACATAATTTTATTTTGTGAAAGTTTTTGAAAGCATAAACTGTTTTACACTCATAAATCTTAGACCTATATCTATTTATGATTTACGTTTAAGAGATCATACAAATGTCAAGCCAACAAAACAGCTCTGCTAAATGTCTTATAATTATAAGTCTAATTTTTTTTTAAAGCTAATCATTAGTTTTGTAACTACGTGAATACACACTTGTTATCATCATGCTGAACCATTCCTATGATCATGTGACAGAATCTTTAAGACAAAAGTGCTCACTGATGAAAAAATAGGATCCCCCCACCCCCGCCTTACACAATGCTGCTACAACTTCAGTTTTTATTCATTTGGACCTTAATTGACAAATTTTATGTCAAAATATTTTGATAAAAAAGTGGAAAATCAGAAGAAAACATTCATCTCTGTATGATCATGTGACATTACTAGAGGCTCAGTGGGCTGAGCCTGTGTCGCTCACCTTTCATCGTGCTTTGAGGAAACTTAATACAGATTCTTCCATACATGTAGATGCTTCCTACTAAGTTTCGGTTCATATGGCTAAGCAGTTTCAAAGGAGAAGATTTTTTAGAAATCGACCAATCAGAAACAAGAATTGCATGTGGTGGCCATGCTTGCTAACCGATTGGGACGAAATGAGCAATCTTCATAGAGGACATTCCATAGATGCTTCCTACCAAGTTTCGGTGGTAGCCATGTTTGCTAACCGATCATGACGAAATGAGCAATCTTCATAGAGGACATTCCATAGACGATTCCTACCCAGTTTCAGTGGTAGCCATGTTTGTTAACCAATCGGAACGAAATGACCAATCTTCATAGAGGACATTCCATAGATGCTTCCTACCAAGTTTCGGTTCATTTGGCCAAGCAGTTTCAGAGGAAAAGATTTTTAAAAATCGGCCAATCATAAACAAGAATTGGCTGAGGCGGCCATGTTCGTTAATGGATCGGGACGAAATGAGCACTATTAATAGAGGACCTTCCATAGATGCTTCCTACCAAATTTCAGATCAATTGGCTTTGCGGTTTCAGAGGAGAAGATTAAAATGTGAAAAAATTACGGACGACGGACGACAGACGCCAAGTGATGGCAAAAGTTCACATTGCCTTTGGCAAGGTGAGCTAAAAACCTTATCATTCATATGATCATGTAACACCAGAACCCATCATTCCATAGTTAGTAGATACAAGTCCAATCTGATAAAAATCATGTCTCTTACTTGGAGATCTAAGGAAAGAAACCCCATTATCAATCACATGCGAGTGATCCTATGAACCTTCCAATGAAAATGGTGATTAGGAGATTATGAAAGTGCTACTAAACTGCATTCCATACTATATTCAATCCGATTGCCAGAAAAGGTTACTACTCATGTGACCAGTAATGGGGGTTCCTCAGATCTCCCACACTGCCATATATCTGTAAGAGGGTGCGAGTCAGATTGATAAAAGTCTGGCTATAGAATACATATTAAGCACACACGCACACACACAAACACATACATGTATATATGTGTAAATTTTACCTGAACTGCTGTCTATTAAAGATACAAAGAGTAATTCTAAGTATATCTGATATTATATATCAAATATACAGTGAAACCTGTCTAAACAGAACCCTGAATAAACTAAACTACAGTGAAACCTGTCTAAACAGAACCCTGAATAAACTGAACTACAGTGAAACCTGTCTAAACAGAACCCTGAATAAACTGAACTACAGTGAAACCTGTCTAAACAGAACCCTGAATAAACTGAACTACAATGAAACCTGTCTAAACAGAACCCTGAATAAACTGAACTACAGTGAAACCTGTCTAAACAGAACCCTGAATAAACTGAACTACAAAGAAACCTGTCTAAACAAAACCCTGAATAAACTGAACTACAATGAAACCTGTCTAAACAGAACCCTGAATAAACTGAACTACAAAGAAACCTGTCTAAACAGAACCCTGAATAAACTGAACTACAGTGAAACCTGTCTAAACAGAACCCTGAATAAACTGAACTACAATGAAACCTGTCTAAACAGAACCCTGAATAAACTGAACTACAGTGAAACCTGTCTAAACAGAACCCTGAATAAACTGAACTACAAAGAAACCTGTCTAAACAAAACCCTGAATAAACTGAACTACAATGAAACCTGTCTAAACAGAACCCTGAATAAACTGAACTACAAAGAAACCTGTCTAAACAGAACCCTGAATAAACTGAACTACAAAGAAACCTGTCTAAACAGAACCCTGAATAAACTGAACTACAGTGAAACCTGTCTAAACAGAACCCTGAATAAACCAGAATCCTATATAAAGAGAACTTTAAATAAACTTCCAATGTAGAAAATTTTTGTTTATTTAACCTGTATCAATAGAACACCTGTCTATTCCAAACACAAAAGTTTTTCCCAGGTTCAGTTTAGAAAGGATTCACTGTAGTAATTTTACCAAATTACAAAGATAAAACACAACCTTAAAGTAACCATAATGTTTGTATCGGGAATTAACACAGAAGTGTTTGTATCAGGAATTAACACAGAAGTGTTTGTATCAGGAATTAACACAGAAGTGTTTGTATCAGGAATTAACACAGAAGTGTTTGTATCAGGAATTAACACAGAAGTGTTTGTATCAGGAATTAACACAGAAGTGTTTGTTTCATTTAAATGTAACACAATAGGTGTTACTAGTGGAGCAGGATTGGGTAGCCCTTCCTAAGCACCTCAGTTCACACCCTGTTTTAGTGTTGCTACGAGTAGCCCTTCCTAAGCACCTCAGTTCACATCCTGTTTTTAGTGTTGCTAAATTTTGTGTTTTCTGTGTAGTGTATTGTATATCATTGTTTGGCCTTTTGTTCTTTTTGCTTTGGCCATTATATCACTGGGGGAAAGCTGCTATTCGTAACTTAAGCTATGCATAGTCCAACATCATTTTTACCAACCAGAAATGCTATTGATTAAGTAACCAGCTAAAGGAGAACATGGGAAAGTAACTCTGCTTTAGACTGGTCCCCCACCAATATTTACCTGTTGAGTAACCAGCTATAGGTAAACATCAGAAATTAACTATTTTTTAAGACTGGTTCCCCACCAATATTTACCTGTAAAGTAACCAGCTAAAGGTGAACTATGTTTTATACTGGTCCCCCACCAATATTTACCTGTTAAGTAACCAGCTATAGGTGAACTATGTTTTATACTGGTCCCCCACCAATATTTACCTGTAAAGTAACCAGCTAAAGGTGAACTATGTTTTATACTGGTCCCCCACCAATATTTACCTGTTAAGTAACCAGCTATAGGTGAACTATGTTTTATACTGGTCCCCCACCAATATTTACCTGTTAAGTAACCAGCTATAGGTGTATCTGATATAAACAAATCATGTTTCTGGTCTTTATAGTCTCTCCATACAGTTGATTTCTCTAAGATACCAGTTATCTGTAAAATAAATCAATATGTTTGTAAATGTGCAGACAAACATGCAATAAAACATTTCAAACCTAACACGATATAAAAGCTGACAGCCATTATCCAGTACAGAAGTCACCCTCTTATAAGGCCATGCCTTATGCAATGAACAAGTGGTTTTATAAGAGGGCTGTCTCTTTTGGTGGCGACAATAGAGTTGTATTTTACTATCATTGATTGTCAATTTACCTGTCGATCATCAGCTATATGTATATATCTCATATTTACTTCCTCTTGTACACTTAGAGTGTCTGAAGCTTAATAAAGGATTTGATTTGACTATCTGATCAGAGGGGTATCTTTTGCTGGGAGTGGCCTTATAAGAGAGGGGACTAGTGTATAACAATCAGGGGATACAATTATTAATAGGGGAGAAATGATATGGTTCAGATTAGTTATATTTTAATAAGAAAGTAATGGTGGCCATCTTGAATGTGAAACAATTAATAAATTACCTGTTCTCCATACAACAGACCCCTCTGCATTGCTTTCAGTGCTTTGACAATTTGAGCTTTTGGTAGCTGAGGGATTATCTATAGCCTCTAATAATATTAACAGGAACGGAACTAAATCTGTCAAGGTGGCCATTTTGAATGTGAAACAATATTAAATTACCTGTTCTCCATACAACAGACTCCTCTGCATTGCTTTCAGTGCTTTGACAATTTGAGCTTTGGTAGCTGAGGGATTATCAATAGCCTCTAATCCTGCCTCTAATAATTTTAACAGGAACGGAACTAAGTCTGTCTTTATAGCCTAAAAATTAAAAAACTCAAGTTATCAACGTGTACAATCAAAATCCTTATAGTGTTTAACGCCACTTTCAACAATATTTCAGTTATATCGAGAGGTCAGTTTTATTAGTGGAGGAAACCGGAGTACCAGAAGAAATCCACCAAACGGCCACAAGTCACTGACAAACTTTATCACATAATGTTGTATTGAATATACCTCATCTTGAATATGGGCTATGGCTTTTAAATGTCACTTTTAATAATATTTCAGATACATAATGGCGGTCAGTTTTATTGGTGGAAGAAATCGGGAGCACCCGAAGAAAACCACAGACCTGTAAATGACATTATTACATAAAATTGTATTGAGTACACATGGCCACTGGCAGGAAATCAAAACTACAATTAAAGTGATGAAAGGTACTGACAATATAGGTAGATCTAACTACCACACGACCAGTTCTACAGTTCTAACAAGGCGTTTCTGTTAAAAAAACACTGTGCTGAAAAAAATCTTTGAATCACAGTGAAACACTGCAGGGGTGAGGAATTACCATGCACGATTCGTCCGACACGTACATAAAACCTGTTGGACAAGCAGATTTTCCTGGTTAGCATGTCCTGGGACAAGTAAAAACACCAGTCCTCAAAAATATTATATCGTAAATATTGTTTTGTTGTTGTTAAATTCGATAGCGTCAGTGGTGGTTCGAAAGCAGTAAAAAAATAACCAGAATTATACAATCTCTAAGTTGAGTATTACAATCTTATTGCAATGACAATTCTACTGCTGTTGTTTTTTCGGTATGACACTAACATTTACTACTCTGTGTACAGTCAAACTTGCCCTAACGGTCACTTGAAATAAACGGTCACTTAAAATAAACGATCACCTCTCTTTTCCGGTCACTGCCAGATCCCCCCATGGATTTTTATGTAATAAATTAACTTAAATTAATGGTCACTTCCTATACGCGGCCAACGGTCAGAAAAATTAGTTCCAATAATGTTAAAATACCTATTTTAACAGTCACAAATATATATTTTTTTGTCGCTTGCAGATAGCATTCGTGATTAACACAGTATTGATTTTTGCTTCAGTCACGTGACATCTTATTTGATCATGTGGCAAATTATCTCCCCTGTCGTAGTATACATGGAAAATCCATGGTGTTCCTACTAAAGGAAGCTGATACAAAGAGAAGAAGAAGAGGTCAACAGAATAATTATCTCCCCTGTCGTAGTTTACATGTCAACAGAATAACCCCAGGCTAGAATTTGGCAATCAATGATGATTAAGTTTAAATTAAAGTTGATTAATTTAATTAAGATGTCCAGAACAGGTGTGTAACAGGTAAGCTCACAACAGGTGAGTAAAATTTAAGGCTTTAAATAAAGAAAAACGACATTGTTTTGTCAGTCAGTCATAAAAATGTCACGCAAGGTGTTAACGTTATCCGAAAGAGTTGAAGCCATCAAACTACATGACGGTGGGAAAAGTTTTCGAGATGTTGCACAGATAATGGACGTTGGAAGAACGCAAATCCAACAGATCATTAAAAGGAAAAGTGAAGTTCTTGACGATTATGAAAGCAACATCAGCAACGATCGGAAGAGAAAAAGTTTTAATTCCGGAATATTTGTAATACTTAAAAAATTGTGAACCTTGAATTACAGGTCACCTTTATTAAGCAGTCAGTTTTTGACGGCCCTTAAGTGGCTGCTTAAATCAAATTTGACTGTATTTTAATACAATATACAGGATGCAATTTGCTGGTGTTTCACCCACACTCACAGTGGAACACTGATAACACTGAAAAATCACAGAACAAGGTGATTTTCACCAGAAACACCTTGTTAGTTACTGTATTTAAGATATTAAGCTGTAACTGTGGGCAGTTTTAGTTTAAATCAACGACTTGTGATGTAAACTCAGGGTACTTCATTCAATATTGAGAAACCAGCAGAAGAAAAATTTAATTTCACCCAAGAAACTACGGAAAATTTCTTTCTTTTTTTTACAATCATAAAAGCATGATCTTAAATTACCTGTGATACAAGCTCCTCCTCTCCTTTATCAAACATTTTACCGAGAGCTTCGGCAGCTAGAGCGATGGAATCTCTTCTGGCTTTCATACCAACTTTCATTGCACCGATGCATTCTATCTGAGCCATGCTTCTTATACATAACTACAAAATATTGAAAAATGATTTTACTTCAAATTTTTAATGCCTTTTGACACATGATTTTATTTCAAATTTTTAATACCATTTGACACATGATTTTATTTCAAATTTTTAATACCTTTTGACACATGATTTTATTTCAAATTTTTAATGCCATTTGACACATGATTTTACTTCAAATTTTTAATGCCTTTTGACACATGATTTTATTTCAAATTTTTAATACCTTTTGACACATGATTTTATTTCAAATTTTTAATACCTTTTGACACATGATTTTATTTCAAATTTTTAATACCTTTTGACACATGATTTTATTTCAAATTTTTAATACCTTTTGACACATGATTTTATTTCAAATTTTTAATGCCTTTTGACACATGATTTTATTTTAATTTTTAATACCTTTTGACACATGATTTTATTTCAAATTTTTAATGCCATTTGACAAATCATTTTATTTCTAATTGGAACACCTCTGTATACTTACTTCATTATGAGCTAGTTGATGTGCTACTTGAATGGCAGACTTCGGGACAGCATTATTCCGATGAGACATGGCTTGGAACACTATAGGAATGTAACCTAACTGAGGAAGTTGATCTAACATGGAAGACTGTGATGTAAACAAATAAACAATGGCAGTTGTCACGGTTTCTAGTACTTCTCCCTGTAATAAAATAAACATATTTACAATGGCCGTCGTCATGGTAACTAATCAATGTATTTACAAACAAACAATATACAATGGCAATTGTCACGGTTTCAAGTATTTGTCCCCTGGAAACAAATTAAACAGTTACAGAGGGAACAGCATGTTTTTTTACATTTCCCACTACATATCGTGGGCGTGTTTTTTCAATCCCCAGCGTGGTATAGCGTGTTTTCCATCGCTGAACACGCTATATAGTGGGAACACACGATATGAGGTGGATTGCCGTGGAAATCCGTTGCGGAAAACACGACAGCACTTCATGGATTGGTACACAGCACACGTATAATTTGTGTAATCGTTTTAAAAAATAAATATTACTTGATTTGATGTTAAAAGTTCTTGTTACTTCATCTTGGGAGTAATATAACACATTCAACGAACTTGAAAACCGTGATGCACGTAATTTACAACTGACTGTTAAATAACGAGTACCCAGAGGAAACCAGAGTACCTGGAGAAAATCACTGATCTACCATGGACCCCCAATAAAAATCAAGTTCTCCAGTAAAATGACTTCATTCTATTCAACACCGAGAATTTCTTACCTCAGCATTTTGAATTTTTACAAGTTCTACCCACTTTTCCATCAATTCTGTCAAAAATTCTTTAGGTTTCCGTAACACCCATCCAGGATTAGCTATAAATAATCTAAGGAAGACACCACCAATAGTTAACTCCCCTTGTACATCTGTATAAAC
This sequence comes from Bathymodiolus septemdierum, assembly GCA_963383655.1. Lineage (NCBI taxonomy): Eukaryota > Metazoa > Mollusca > Bivalvia > Mytilida > Modiolidae > Bathymodiolus > Bathymodiolus septemdierum. The sequence continues at coordinate 4,183,877 of OY726531.1, forward strand.
TACGGCAAAATCTTCTCTTAAACTCCACCGTGTGTCTGGGTTTTCTAGCTGAGCTTTAAAATGACTGAAGATAAACATTAATAATCCGTATTATTACATTGTAAACAATAAAATTAAAATGATACGTAAGTGAGTCGTAGCCACGATCATATGCTACTATCAATTATCTACGTGTTGCACCCTGGAGCCTTTCTGATCAATGGCAAATTTACATTGTAATCAATTATAAATTTGCATCATAGTCAAACCTGCAAATGAGGTGACCTGTATTAAAAGGTCACATTATTCTTGTCCTGTGATAGAAAATTTCATATGAATTTAACCTGTATTAAGAGGTCACCTGTTTTAGAAGGCCACTTTTTCTTTGCCGATCTCTTAATACCTGTTTGACTATTATATTTCCCATCATCCTTTACAGCATGAGTAAACAATAGAAAATAACATGTGGTGAAATGGGAGTGGATCTGTTCTCATTTATGTATATTTTTTTCCTTAATCACCGGCAAGACTTTTAGCCGAATTGACTTGGAATAACATAGCAGATGTCTTATAAGAGAAACAAGAAAGGCTTACCCTTCATGAGCATCTTGATTCATCTCCAGTTTTTGTTGGGGTATGATTTGCTCATCTTTTTAATTTTCTATATTGTATTTTTGTTTTGTTTGTCTTTGTTGTCTATGTCTTGTGCCCCCAATGTTTCCTGTGCCTCTAGATTTTCCATCATTGATTGTCTCTTCGGTTTTCTCTGATATATATTATTACCAAACTCAATTTTTTCTAAACATGTATATACAGGGAATCCCACAGCAGTCGAGCAAATTGCATTTCCCCCCATTTACTTTGTTTTCAAAAATGAAAATGTCAAAGTGAAAGTAAAATATGGCTTTGTTTTGCATACTGGTTTTGCAGGATCCCCCCTTCTACTTTAGAATTATCACCTCCTATTTGAAAATGTGTGGAATACCCTGTATATATTAATTCATACAAATCATATTACTTTTTGTAGCAAATTTTCTCCCTTAAAATGAAATACATTTGTAATAGAAAAAAAATATTAAAAAAATCAACGTACCTATTTTTCAATTTTTTGACAACATCAGACACTTTTTCCCTCGATTCATCATTCCATATTAATTCAGGATTTTCATGCGTTCCTTCAAACATATGAACACTAGCTTCGGGAGAGTCTCTCATGGCGTCCATGAAAATAGGAGGAAGAAATTTGGAAAGCACTATTCTTACTTTAGGACCAACAAGTTTGTCTGACAACATTTTAGCTAAAAGTTCTGCTGTCTTTTCTCTAACACCAGGATTTGTAGCATTTGAAAATAAATCTAATAAATATATCATAGCTCCTACAAAAACAAATAGGATATATTATAGTAATGACATTTTTATACCTGTGTTACAAATGATCACGGATATGTTCAACTTGTAATAAACACTTCCCGATCCTTTCCTCATTCATGACTTATCACCGGGTTTGTAGCTAGATTAATGCAATGGGTGCCACTAGTGGAGCAGGAACTACTTACTCTTCCTCAGCACATGAGTTCACCCCCGGTTTTTAGTGTGGTTCAAGTTGCTCGATCTTTAGTTTTCTGTTTAATGTTTTGTAGATCGTGTTTGTCCTTTTTTCCTTTTTCTTTGGGCATTGTTCTGTCCTTCGAATGATGGCTTGTGATTTCCCATTTGATATTTTCAAACCAGTTATAATCAATCTGGTATTCTGTGTAGTGCTTGATACTGAGATCTTGATTTGACAAACATAAAGTCAGCAATATTTTTGCTATTTAATCCAGTATGATACTGACACATTGTCAAGTCTATCATTGCAAGATCATCAAATCAATGATATGATTGGTATTTAAAGTCAACGTTAGCAGTATTTCAGCTATAAGTGTTCAGTCAAATCAAGCATGTCTTGGAGGAGATGAAGTGAAACACTGATAAACGACCAACATTTATGACACAGTGTTGACTTTTATTCTGTTAATCAGCAAGCTTAAGCTTAAGGCTGAAATTTCAAATAATGTATTATTTCCTTTATAGAAGTTTAAACTGTATATTCTACTTATACAGTGGCTGTCATGATCGTATCGTAGTTGGATTTACAACTACCTATGCAATCAGCGCTTACCACCACTAACGTTGTGTGCTCAAATTCCTTTAAGGCGTCGTTTACTCAAAACTGACAGCCACGATATAACTGAAATATTGTTGAAAGTAGCGTTAAATCCATAACCCCTAACCTTTAACCCTCTAAACATACAAACCCTTTGCCATCGCCTCCTTTACAATTTTAGTGTTTGACATTAAAGAAAACAGACTTTCAAGGGTCAGTAACCGACCTGAAATTAAAAAGTTCAAAGGTTATATCAATAGCATGGTGGAATTTTCATGAATGAAATTAATCGGTAAATTTGTATAACCACAGAATAAAATTGCAGTAGAATCTCTGTTCTACGTCTGTAATATTTTTTTTAATCTGACATATGTTGATGATACAAATATTTTGATTAGATAACTACAAATAGGTATATGTGATATGCATGTCATTTTTAAAACAGTATCTAAACCTAAAATGGATCTTGAAATCCAAACTTGAACTTTGTAGTAATTGTGTGTGTGTATTATAACTACTCCCTTAATGCTGTGTGTGTGTATTGTGGTATAACTACTCCCTTAATGCTGTGTGTGTATTGTGGTATAACTACTCCCTTAATGCTGTGTGTGTATTGTGGTATAACTACTCCCTTAATACTGTGTGTGTATTGTGGTATAACTACTCCCTTAATACTGTGTGTGTATTGTGGTATAACTACTCCCTTAATACTGTGTGTGTATTGTGGTATAACTACTCCCTTAATGCTGTGTGTGTATTGTGGTATAACTACTCCCTTAATACTGTGTGTGTGTATTGTGGTATAACTACTCCCTTAATACTGTGTGTGTATTGTGGTATAACTACTCCCTTAATGCTGTGTGTGTATTGTGGTATAACTACTCCCTTAATACTGTGTGTGTGTATTGTGGTATAACTACTCCCTTAATGCTGTGTGTGTATTGTGGTATAACTACTCCCTTAATACTGTGTGTGTGTATTGTGGTATAACTACTCCCTTAATGCTGTGTGTATTGTGGTATAACTACTCCCTTAATGCTGTGTGTGTATTGTGGTATAACTACTCCCTTAATACTGTGTGTGTGTATTGTGGTATAACTACTCCCTTAATGCTGTGTGTGTATTGTGGTATAACTACTCCCTTAATACTGTGTGTGTGTATTGTGGTATAACTACTCCCTTAATGCTGTGTGTATTGTGGTATAACTACTCCCTTAATGCTGTGTGTGTGTATTGTGGTATAACTACTCCCTTAATGCTGTGTGTGTATTGTGGTATAACTACTCCCTTAATGCTGTGTGTGTATTGTGGTATAACTACTCCCTCAATGCTGTGTGTGTATTGTGGTATAATTACTCCCTTAATGCTGTGTGTGTATTGTGGTATAACTACTCCCTTAATGCTGTGTGTGTATTGTGGTATAACTACTCCCTTAATGCTGTGTGTGTATTGTGGTATAACTACTCCCTTAATGCTGTGTGTGTATTGTGGTATAACTACTCCCTTAATGCTGTGTGTGTATTGTGGTATAACTACTCCCTTAATGCTGTGTGTGTATTGTGGTATAATTACTCCCTTAATGCTGTGTGTGTGTATTGTGGTATAACTACTCCCTTAATGCTGTGTGTATTGTGGTATAACTACACCTTTAATGCTGTGTGTGTATTGTGGTATAACTACTCCCTTAATGCTGTGTGTGTGTATTGTGGTATAACTACTCCCTTAATGCTGTGTGTGTATTGTGGTATAACTACTACCTTAATGCTGTGTGTGTATTGTGGTATAACTACACCTTTAATGCTGTGTGTGTATTATGGTATAACTACTCCCTTAATGCTGTGTGTGTATTGTGGTATAACTACACCTTTAATGCTGTGTGTGTATTGTGGTATAACTACTCCCTTAATGCTGTGTGTGTATTGTGGTATAACTACTCCCTTAATGCTGTGTGTGTATTGTGGTATAACTACTCCCTTAATGCTGTGTGTGTGTATTGTGGTATAACTACTCCCTTAATGCTGTGTGTGTATTGTGGTATAACTACTACCTTAATGCTGTGTGTGTATTGTGGTATAACTACTCCCTTAATGCTGTGTGTGTATTGTGGTATAACTACACCTTTAATGCTGTGTGTGTATTATGGTATAACTACTCCCTTAATGCTGTGTGTGTATTGTGGTATAACTACTCCCTTAATGCTGTGTGTGTGTATTGTGGTATAACTACTCCCTTAATGCTGTGTGTGTATTGTGGTATAACTACTCCCTTAATGCTGTGTGTGTATTGTGGTATAACTACTACCTTAATGCTGTGTGTGTATTGTGGTATAACTACTCCCTTAATGCTGTGTGTGTATTGTGGTATAACTACTACCTTAATGCTGTGTGTGTATTATGGTATAACTACTCCCTTAATGCTGTGTGTATTATGGTATAACTACTACCTTAATGCTGTGTGTGTATTGTGGTATAACTACACCTTTAATGCTGTGTGTGTATTATGGTATAACTACTCCCTTAATGCTGTGTGTGTATTGTGGTATAACTACTCCCTTAATGCTGTGTGTGTATTGTGGTATAACTACTCCCTTAATGCTGTGTGTATTGTGGTATAACTACTCCCTTAATGCTGTGTGTGTGTATTGTGGTATAACTACTCCCTTAATGCTGTGTGTGTGTATTGTGGTATAACTACTCCCTTAATGCTGTGTGTGTATTGTGGTATAACTACTCCCTTAATGCTGTGTGTGTATTGTGGTATAACTACTACCTTAATGCTGTGTGTGTATTATGGTATAACTACTCCCTTAATGCTGTGTGTATTGTGGTATAACTACACCCTTAATGCTGTGTGTGTATTTTGGTATAACTACTCCCTTAATGCTGTGTGTGTATTGTGGTATAACTACTCCCTTAATGCTGTGTGTGTATTGTGGTATAACTACTCCCTTAATGCTGTGTGTGTATTGTGGTATAACTACTCCCTTAATGCTGTGTGTATTGTGGTATAACTACACCTTTAATGCTGTGTGTGTATTTTGGTATAACTACTCCCTTAATGCTGTGTGTGTATTGTGGTATAACTACTCCCTTAATGCTGTGTGTGTATTGTGGTATAACTACACCTTTAATGCTGTGTGTGTATTGTGGTATAACTACTCCCTTAATACTGTGTGTGTATTGTGGTATAACTACTCCCTCAATGCTGTGTGTGTATTGTGGTATAACTACTCCCTTAATGCTGTGTGTGTATTGTGGTATAACTACTCCCTTAATGCTGTGTGTGTATTGTGGTATAACTACTCCCTTAATGCTGTGTGTGTATTGTGGTATAACTACACATTTAATGCTGTGTGTGTATTGTGGTATAACTACTCCCTTAATGCTGTGTGTGTGTATTGTGGTATAACTACTCCCTTAATGCTGTTTGTGTGTATTGTGGTATAACTACTCCCTTAATGCTGTGTGTGTATTGTGGTATAACTACTCCCTTAATGCTGTGTGTGTGTATTGTGGTATAACTACACCTTTAATGCTGTGTGTGTATTGTGGTATAATTACTCCTTTAATGCTGTGTGTGTGTATTGTGGTATAACTACTCCCTTAATGCTGTGTGTGTATTGTGGTATAACTACTCCCTTAATGCTGTGTGTGTATTGTGGTATAACTACACCTTTAATGCTGTGTGTGTATTGTGGTATAACTACTCCCTTAATGCTGTGTGTATTGTGGTATAACTACTCCCTTAATGCTGTGTGTGTATTGTGGTATAACTACTCCCTTAATGCTGTGTGTGTGTATTGTGGTATAACTACACCTTTAATGCTGTGTGTGTATTGTGGTATAACTACTCCCTTAATGCTGTGTGTATTGTGGTATAACTACTCCCTTAATGCTGTGTGTGTATTGTGGTATAACTACACCTTTAATGCTGTGTGTGTATTGTGGTATAACTACTCCCTTAATGCTGTGTGTGTATGGTGGTATAACTACTCCCTTAATGCTGTGTGTATTGTGGTATAACTACTCCCTTAATGCTGTGTGTGTATTGTGGTATAACTACACCTTTAATGCTGTGTGTGTATTGTGGTATAACTACTCCCTTAATGCTGTGTGTGTATTGTGGTATAACTACTCCCTTAATGCTGTGTGTATTGTGGTATAACTACTCCCTTAATGATGTGTGTGTATTGTGGTATAACTACACCTTTAATGCTGTGTGTGTATTGTGGTATAACTACTCCCTTAATGCTGTGTGTGTATTGTGGTATAACTACTCCCTTAATGCTGTGTGTGTATTGTGGTATAACTACTCCCTTAATGCTGTGTGTGTATTGTGGCATAACTACTCCCTTAATGCTGTGTGTGTGTATTGTGGTATAACTACTCCCTTAATGCTGTGTGTATTGTGGTATAACTACTCCCTTAATGCTGTGTGTGTGTATTGTGGTATAACTACTCCCTTAATGCTGTGTGTATTGTGGTATAACTACTCCCTTAATGCTGTGTGTGTATTGTGGTATAACTACACCTTTAATGCTGTGTGTGTATTGTGGTATAACTACTCCCTTAATGCTGTGTGTGTATTGTGGTATAACTACTCCCTTAATGCTGTGTGTGTATTGTGGTATAACTACTCCCTTAATGCTGTGTGTGTATTGTGGTATAACTACTCCCTTAATGCTGTGTGTGTGTTGTGGTATAACTACACCTTTAATGCTGTGTGTGTATTGTGGTATAACTACTCCCTTAACGCTGTGTGTGTATTGTGGTATAACTACTCCCTTAATGCTGTGTGTGTATTGTGGTATAACTACTCCCTTAATGCTGTGTGTGTGTTGTGGTATAACTACTCCCTTAATGCTGTGTGTGTATTGTGGTATAACTACCCCCTTAATGCTGTGTGTGTGTTGTGGTATAACTACTCCCTTAATGCTGTGTGTGTATTGTGGTATAACTACCCCCTTAATGCTGTGTGTGTGTTGTGGTATAACTACTCCCTTAATGCTGTGTGTGTATTGTGGTATAACTACCCCCTTAATGCTGTGTGTGTGTTGTGGTATAACTACTCCCTTAATGCTGTGTGTGTATTGTGGTATAACTACCCCCTTAATGCTGTGTGTGTGTTGTGGTATAACTACTCCCTTAATGCTGTGTGTGTATTGTGGTATAACTACACCTTTAATGCTGTGTGTGTATTGTGGTATAACTACACCTTTAATGCTGTGTCCTTAGAAGAGAAGCAGCAAATACCAAACTTAAAAAGTGTTTGGTTTTACTTAAAATCAGGGATCAAACCACAGATCTACTGCAGTTTGACCCCAGAACAATAACCACTACACCACTGATACATCATATTTCTAAGAAGATCAGAATGTTAAAAGTTAACGACAGACATAAACTGATTATACAATTAAGTTAATACTTACAGTTGGGCAACATATTAATGGCTAACAGTAGATAAGCTAAAACTTCTGAGGCTGCAATATCGTTTACACATTCCTGATTGGATGTTACGTTATTAACAACCTAGAAAGAAAGTAGAGAAACAAATCATGATTAAAGTGAGCAATTTTTCAGCTATATAATGGCAAGAACAAATTACTTTTCACACGATGACGATGATGATGATGATGGTGATGATAATGATGATGATGATGATGATGGTGATGATAATGATAATGATGATGATTATGATGATGATGATGGTGATGATGATGATGATAATGATGATGATGATGGTGATGATGATGATGGTGATGATGATGATGGTGATGATTATGATGATGATTATGATGATGATGATGATGGTGATGATGATGATGATGGTGATGATAATGATGATGATTATGATGATGATGATGGTGATGATGATGATGATAATGATGATGATGATGGTGATGATGATGATGGTGATGATGATGATGGTGATGATTATGATGATGATGATGATGGTGATGATAATGATGATGATGATGGTGATGATAATGATGATGATGATGGTGATGATGATGATGGTGATGATGATGATGGTGATGATTATGATGATGATGATGGTGATGATGATGATGATAATGATGATGATGATGGTGATGATGATGATGGTGATGATGATGATGGTGATGATTATGATGATGATGATGATGATGATGGTGATGATAATGATGATGATGATGGTGATGATGATGATGATGATGATGATGGTGATGATGATGCCCATTTTGTACTAGACCACCAAGCATAACAAGATTTTTAAGTCTCTGGCAAATTGAAAAAAGTCCAAAGGTAGACATACTGCTTCAGTTGGATACATTACCCTGACACTGATCTAATCAGCATTTGCTCTTACTCTTTTATGTAGAGTACTCAGCGGAGAAGTAGAAAATGCTATTTTTATAGTCTTTTGCTTGGCCCGATCAGGGGTTACCAACGATATACAACACTGGAGGAACATATGATTTTAATCAGATTGGTAGAACACTTACCTCTAAAGGATATTGCTATAGCTTGGCCTGACTAGAGGTTACCAACGATATACAACACTGGAGGTACATATGATTTTAATCAGATTGGTAGAAGGCTTACCTCTAAAGCATATTGTTGTAGTCTGGCCTGACTAGAGGTTACTCACGATATACAACACTGGAGGTACATATGATTTTAATCAGATTGGTAGAACACTTACCTCTAAAGCATATTGTTGTAGTTTGGCCTGACTAGAAGTTTCCCACGATATACAACACTGGAGGTACATATGATTTTAATCAGATTGGTAGAACACTTACCTCTAAAGCATATTGTTGTAGTCTGGCCTGACTAGAGCTTACTCACGATATACAACACTGGAGGTACATATGATTTTAATCAGATTGGTAGAAGGCTTACCTCTAAAGCAAATTGTTGTAGTCTGGCCTGACTAGAGCTTACTCACGATATACAACACTGGAGGTACATATGATTTTAATCAGATTGGTAGAAGGCTTACCTCTAAAGCATATTGTTGTAGCTTGGCCCGACTAGAGGTTACCCACGATATACAACACTGGAGGTACATATGATTTTAATCAGATTGGTAGAAGGCTTACCTCTAAAGCATATTGTTGTAGTCTGGCCTGACTAGAGCTTACTCACGATATACAACACTGGAGGTACATATGATTTTAATCAGATTGGTAGAAGGCTTACCTCTAAAGCATATTGTTGTAGTCTGGCCTGACTAGAGCTTACTCACGATATACAACACTGGAGGTACATATGATTTTAATCAGATTGGTAGAAGGCTTACCTCTAAAGCAAATTGTTGTAGTCTGGCCTGACTAGAGCTTACTCACGATATACAACACTGGAGGTACATATGATTTTAATCAGATTGGTAGAAGGCTTACCTCTAAAGCATATTGTTGTAGCTTGGCCCGACTAGAGGTTACCCACGATATACAACACTGGAGGTACATATGATTTTAATCAGATTGGTAGAAGGCTTACCTCTAAAGCATATTGTTGTAGTCTGGCCTGACTAGAGCTTACTCACGATATACAACACTGGAGGTACATATGATTTTAATCAGATTGGTAGAAGGCTTACCTCTAAAGCAAATTGTTGTAGTTTGGCACAATCATCTAATCGTAGAAGACTAAATAACAGTTTAAAGTGTCCTATACACTGTATTTCTACACCTATAAAATAAAACATCAACATAATGTTTGCTTAATGGTGTTTAATGCTACTTTCAACTATATTTCACTTATATCGTGGTGGTCAGATTTATTGGTGGAGGAAACTGGATAACCTAGAGAAAACCACTGACAAACTTTATAACATAATCATCACCCTGATTGAGATTCAAACTCACATCAGTGGTGATAGGCATTTATTGCATAGGTAGTTGTAAATCCTATTACCATGCGATCACAGACACGACGACCCTAACATTAACATAAAAAAATATTATGTATTCTAATGCAATTATTGCAAAGGATGTTTTTGCCATCAAATCCACAATTGACATGTCATAGTTAAGGGTTCTAGCACAAATGAGCAGTCGTAGTTATTTCTAAATGGTGCAGTATCCTTTTTTATCATTGTGGTGGTAATCATGAGAACTCATTTCATTTCTTTTTTACATGTCCTAATTACTAAATTTAACCATCATCCATTTCTGATTTTCAAACATTTACTTGTGAGATTTTTATTAATGTATAACAAATAAAATTTAAAATTTAAAATACCCCACCATCAGGTTTAATTGGTGAAGTAAACAGAAGTACCTGTAGAAAATCACTGATCTTTGGTAAATCTTTATATGATTAGATTAGGTTGTACTGAGTGGACTTTGTCACAACTGAGACAAAATGTTGTCTATCATTCTTTCAGTGATATTTTACCTGGATGGTTTTTAATAACATTTCTTAAAGCTTCTAAAGCCATTTCTACATGATGAAGTCTTTCTCCATGTTTAGTTTGACTAGAATTTTTGTTCTGCTGCTGCAACATCATTAAAGAGTGTAAATACTGAAAAATAAAACAAGAAATATAAAGTTCCTTAATAATATCTTCATCACGACTATTTAAGTGTCATAGCCTGTATAGAACAAGATATGGTGGCCATTTTGAAACATCTGGCTTCAACTATGATTTGGTCACAAGTAATAATCAGCGACAATCTTGGTCTCTATTGTATGATAGTTGGATTTTCATTTCTATCTATTGAATCATTGGTGTAATGGTTGGCGTACTTTCCTTGTGTGGGGTCGACTGTAGGTTTGAACACTGGTCGTGTCACACCAAAGATTATAAAATTAGTACATGCATTTTTGCTTCTCCGCTAAGAATCCAGCAATAAGGAGTCAGAGCAAAGACTGATTGGCTCGCAATCAGATTAATGTGTCAGAGTGGAGCGACAGGTCAATCCGTGGACTGTTGTTTCAGTGAGCTAGCACTATAAAAAATCCAACTAAGCTGGTTGGTCTAGTATTAAGTGGACATAATCTCATCAAATTAACTTTGTTCACATCATGCAGGGATAGAAATTGGGAAGTTCAAGCTGGTAGCCCAGACAAAATTTTTGATAAAAAATGTCTATATGTACATGTTTAGCTAAATTATAGGTAAAAGTTTAGTAGCCCAGACCAAAATCTAGGCGCCATGGGCGACTGGGCCCCTGTTAATTTCTGTCCCTACCATGATATAGTTGAATTATTGCTTATTTGGAGTTAAACAACTCTCATTCACTCTACCTTTGTATTCAGTGCCATCTCCGCTAAAGTAGTCAAAATGTACCAGAGCGTGAAATATCAAATAATCTAGATATATAAATATTTACCTGAGCTTGCGATCCCATGTAATCTAGGAGATCTATGGTGAAACCCTTTGGATTCTGAAAAAAAAAATGAATACATTAAGATAAGAAAGTCTAAATAGTGATAGTCAATAATTCTACAAATGTCAACAAAACGAACAATCACTTCTCATCTTAACACACAAAACACAAAAAAGCCCCAGGTCCAGGCTTGGGACAGGCACACAAATGTGGCTGTGTTAAACTGCTTAATGATATCCCAAGTTCCCAACCTATTTTTTTTTCTGTGTTAAACTGCTTAATGACATCCCAAGTTCCCAACCTATTTTTTTCTCTGTGTTAAACTGCTTAATGATATCCCAAGTTCCCAACCTATTTTTTACTAAGTGTCCACATTGTTTCTTTAGCTTTTACAGATAAACAAATAATTAAAAAAAAAATATGCTTATTTACTATCATGTGACTATTTTTGAACCAATCAGATTTACTAGAATTTACAAAATTATATGCTGCTAAACTGTGTTATCTTACATTCAGATAAAGGGGGTGGGGGCTATGTGTATGGTGTTTAACATGGAGACGACCCTTGTAAATTGCTATAATTTGTGTCCGATCCAATTGCTATAATATTTAGCAATTTATGCTTAATCTAACGCCACTTTCAACAATATTTCAGCTTTATAGTGATGATCAGTTTAATTGGTGGAGGAAACTGTAGTATCAGGAGAAATCCTCTTACCTGTGGCAAGTCACTGACAAATTTTATAACATAATGTTGTATCGAGTACACCTTGCCATGAATGGGATTCAAACTCGAAACTTCAGTAGTGATAGGCACTGATTGCACAGGTAGTTGTAAATCCAACTACCATACGATCACGACCATGACGGTCCCCATTTTAATAAGATGTTTCCTTGGTAAACCCAAGGATTACTATGGTCTGCTTGTAATACTGGTATTTGTTAGTATAAAGTACCCCAGCTTACTCAAATTCTCCTCCAATTTGAAGAAAAATATTTGGTCCATTTGACTTTTACACAAAGAAATTCAACTCTGTTATGAAACTGATATTCCATTAAAAGTAATATTCTACCTCCAAAGGAAATGTAGGTTGTTCATTATAAATTCTGACATATATCTCTCCTACAATCAGCTCCTTGGCATGAATGTCATATACAAAGTTAGAACCGTAATCCTGGTCAGATTCACCCTGAAAATTACATATGTTCAATTAATACAATTAATCTCAATAAAAATATTACCATAGATATTTCATCGTCTAGGTTTTTTTTAAATGAAAATCACATAAATTTAGTTTCAAATTTTTACCAGCGATCTTATATTCATCAACATTATCATATCAACCCCCCCCCCCTCGATATTTGTGAATTTACCGTACTTAGCTTGAAGTCCATTGCCCCTCTCACGATAAATGTGGTCCTATATTTATCTGGGACATTTGCGAGTGGAAAAATGACGATTTCACAGAAAAATCGTGACGTCATACACACATTTAATAGTTCTGCAACATCATTTTACAGGAAAGAGTATTTTTACCACTCACTCTATTGATTCCTAAAAAATATTTCAACAGTTGTAATTTTATGTTTTTGAAGAATGTATTATACATGGATTTTTTTAGACATTGATTCTAATTATTTAATCTTTGTTTTCATAATAAAGCTTACAATTTCTTTTGGAAATAACACATTTCAATTTGTTGAATTTTTGAATAAAACAATTTGTCATACCGTTTTGATAACTTTTTGTTGTTGATCAGTTAAATACTCATTAAGCTGTCCACGTGATGCATTGTCCCACATCAGATACGGGTTCTCTGTATTGCCTGTCAGTAGTTTCAGCAGCTGAAATGATAAATAACAAAAATTATTTCAATAAATAAAAAATCAGCCAATGTGTTTACTTGGTTTAAAAAATAAATAATTTTATGGAAAAAACAGATGTTGATCTTAAATAAAAGACAAAAAGGGAGATAAATCCTGTAACAAATAAAAAAAAATCCTAATCCAAATAATACATGCATAAATGACATGATAAAATGTACTTGTTTTGTGTTGAGGGGATTGTTGTTTTGTGGTTAATAGGGATGATTCTGGCAAGAAATGTATTAAATGAAAATAAATGAAAAATAGCTGAAACCATCTACACCCCCTTTCAACAGGTTCATTTTTACCTGTTCTGACCATGACCTGCAACTTTCAGAGAAACAAGATATGATTATAATCTAACGATTATGAAGTCTCCCAAACCGGCCACTGACACTATCTACCCACATATCAAATTTTGATGATATCGGACAATGTTGAATTTTTACCCCCCATTTTTATGCCGTGTTTTGGCAGCCATTTTAAAAATGGCAGACATCTTGAAAATCCTCTAATGGTGACCTATCACTATGTCAAAATTTATGTCTCTATCTTTATCCAGTTAGAAGTTATCAACATTAATGTACGAAATTTCAAGTTTCCCATAGGATTCTATAGTAACCCCCACCCCCTTTGAACCCCCAAAAATATGGCTTTGACCCCCTTTACCACTTTAGGATCAACTAGAAACATATATCTATAACTCCACCAAGTTTCATGATATTCTGTCCTGTAGTTCCTGAGATCTGCCGTGGACAAGTTCATGGTGCACGGAAAGACAGGAGAATAACAAGAACAAGAACAAGAATAATAATAATAATAATAATAAGAAACGGAGCAAAAACAATAAGTCTCCAAACGTTGTTTGGGAAACTTAATAATCAGAGGAAAATAGCTGAAATCAGTTAAATAACTGGGAAAATAAATCATTCCTGGGTTAATAACCAAACATATGAGGAGTAGATTGACACCTGTTTCTACAGAGATGTAGATTGACACCTGTTTCTACAGAGGTGTAGATTGACACCTGTTTCTACAGAGGTGTAGATTGACACCTGCTTCTACAAGATATGTGCTTGACTTACACCATAGGCCAGAAAGTTTACCAGCTATTTACACAAGCTCAGTGGTTTTCTCTAAGAATTCTTGTTTTTTCTGGTCACTAAATGTGCATGTTTTTGAGCCCACCACATTTGTGTGACTGTTCCAAGCCAGAACCTGGATTTCCAACGTCATATGTTGTGGTCTTTTTTATTTCATTGTTCAGTGAGTTAATGTGAGATGTGATTGTTCAGTGAGTTAATGTGAGATGTGATTGTTCAGTGAGTTAATGTGAGATGTGATTGTTCAGTGAGTTAATGTGAGATGTGATTGTTCAGTGAGTTAATGTGAGATGTGATTGTTCAGTGAGTTAATGTGAGATGTGATTGTTCAGTGAATTAATGTGAGATGTGTGATTGTTCAGTGAGTTAATGTGAGATGTGATTGTTCAGTGAGTTAATGTGAGATGTGATTGTTCAGTGAGTTAATGTGAGATGTGATTGTTCAGTGAGTTAATGTGAGATGTGATTGTTCAGTGAGTTAATGTGAGATGTGATTGTTCAGTGAGTTAATGTGAGATGTGATTGTTCAGTGAGTTAATGTGAGATGTGATTGTTCAGTGAGTTAATGTGAGATGTGATTGTTCAGTGAGTTAATGTGAGATGTGATTGTTCAGTGAGTTAATGTGAGATGTGATTGTTCTGTGAGTTAATGTAAGATGTGATTGTTCAGTGAGTTAATGTGAGATGTGATTGTTCAGTGAGTTAATGTGAGATGTGATTGTTCAGTGAGTTAATGTGAGATGTGATTGTTCAGTGAGTTAATGTGAGATGTGATTGTTCAGCGAGTTAATGTGAGATGTGATTGTTCAGTGAGTTAATGTGAGATGTGATTGTTCTGTGAGTTAATGTGAGATGTGATTGTTCAGCGAGTTAATGTGAGATGTGATTGTTCAGTGAGTTAATGTGAGATGTGATCGTTTGTTTCCTTCATATTGGTGGAGTTATTGACAATCACTGTTTAAACTTTCTTTTCATAATGCCATCAGACAATTCAAATTTTATATAATTAATAGGAGTTCAACTGATGAGAAT
Source organism: Bathymodiolus septemdierum (assembly GCA_963383655.1). NCBI lineage: Eukaryota > Metazoa > Mollusca > Bivalvia > Mytilida > Modiolidae > Bathymodiolus > Bathymodiolus septemdierum. The sequence continues at coordinate 4,199,322 of OY726531.1, forward strand.
TTCAAGTTATATGACCATGTGTATTAGCTTCAAGGTGTGATTGCTCTAGATATAGCCACATATGACACCATGACACATGACTACCATGTCTTTGTTCTGCCTCCTTAATGTATACATGTGTACTTAATGTATACATGTGTACTTAATGAATATTTACTAGTTAAACCTGTCTAAGCAAACAACCTTGGCACAGGCTTTTGTGTTCAGAATAGACAGGTGTTCGGTTTATACAGATTAAATTAGCAAACATATCTTACACTGAGACTTTCTTAAAAGTTTGGTTTATACAGGATTCTGTTTGATTCAGGGTTTGTTTTAGACAGATGTCACTGTATTAGATTATACAACATATGATAGACTCAGATCAACGTTCCAACCCAAATCGGCGTCCACTCCTCAAATCGGCATCCACTGACGTCATTATCTCAAATCACGGTCCGATTTAAGGGTATTCTCAAATCGGCGTCCTTTCCAAATTCTCAGATCTATGGTAAATTTATTGCTATCAAATGGACGACCTTTTCAGAGCGAAGATCTGTATGTGTTTTTACCTTGTTTGGGTTAGGGTTTGAGAATTAGATGTCGATTTGAGAATTTGAAAAAAAAAGAACATAGACCTAAGGTACAAATGTCTGTGACGTTGATTTGAGGATTGGACGTAGATTAGAGGCTGGACGTAGATTAAAGGCTGGACGTCGATCTAAGTCTTACATATACATATATATACCTCTGATGGATTTTCATGAGACAATTTTCTAGACAAATATGGAGTCAGGATGGCAGACAATGATTTTTTAACTGGTACATTTTCGGGAGTTTCTAGTCCAGAACTTTCAGGAAAATATCCTCCCAGTCTACCACAGGCTCTTACACTCAGACGAGCTAACTGGTTGGCTACCTCCTGTAAACATGAAAACAATGACCACTTTAAAAATAAGGCATGATTCTGGTTAGAATATAAAATAACTGAAAATCTATGAATATAGTTGCAACCCCTTTCAAAAAGATAATTTTTGACCCGTTTTGATTGTATCCTACAACTTTCAGAATTTTTGTTTCAGAGTAAAATAGCTGAAAATCAGTTAAATAACGTTAATTGAGCAGTATTACGGCTATATCAAAGACAAGATGTTGCACGCTACGTCGTGCTAAGAATACCTCCACTCGTTCATTTGTAAGTCGCACGGTAAACAGGAAGTAGATGTGCAATCATTTCTTCCAGTAGAAGCTGAGATATCTGTTACGAAAGTGTGAATGGACAGACAAACGGACGGATGGACAAACGAATGGATGGACGAACAGACTAATGGATGGACGGACAAGGTGATTGCAATATAGCCCCCTCTCTACGAGTAGGGGTATAACAAGAACAAGATTACAAGCAATTGATCATGTAGGTAAAAGACGCCTCTAGACAGATGATTTAAATGCCATCATGAAAAGGAGAACATATAGATTTGTTGGAAAATTTTGCATTGATAGAGGTCATCCAACAACCACTCCTTATAAATTGTACTTCATATAGCTTTTTTCTGGTACCCTTGTCACATGTTACTTGTTGAGCTTTGGGAGCATTGATAGGTCATCCAACAACCACTCCTTATAAATTGTACTTCATATAGCTTTTTTCTGGTACCCTTGTCACATGTTACCTGTTGAGCTTTGGGAATCTAGTTGTAAATCAAGTTAAGTATACTTACAGCTGACAGAAAATATAAAAAGGGGTAATCTAGGGGTAATTATATAATGTTATTATTTAATTCAAAATATAAATGTTGATGGATTAATGAGATTTTTCTGCAGGATCAACACAATATGAATGCAGTGTCTTCAGATCTAAAGTTTATGTGCATTCAGCACAAAAGTAGGTAAAGTCTCTGTAAACTTCACTTTTATCACAATTTTTAAGCCTCATACACAACAACTTTATATTTTACGACAATGTACTAATATTGTATATGTGATGATAATTACAGCTACTATAAACGTATGATTACTTTCCCCGCTCTTCTCTACACCTCCCTCTTATAACGTGTAATCATAATTACACCACCCTTCCTCCTATAAACGTCTGATTTTTATTACCTGTTGATTACTTTCCCCACTCTTCTCTACACCTCCCTCTTATAACGTGTAATCATAATTACACCACCCTTCCTCCTATAAACGTATGATTTTTATTACCTGTTGATTACTTTCCCTGCTCTTCTCTACACCTCCCTCTTATAACGTGTAATCATAATTACATCACCCTTCCTCCTATAAACGTATGATTTTTATTACCTGTTGATTACTTTCCCCACTCTTCTCTACACCTCCCTCTTATAACGTGTAATCATAATTACACCACCCTTCCTCCTATAAACGTATGATTTTTATTACCTGTTGATTACTTTCCCCGCTCTTCTCTAAACCTCCCTCTTATAACGTGTAATCATAATTACACCACCCTTCCTCCTATAAACGTATGATTTTTATTACCTGTTGATTACTTTCCCCGCTCTTCTCTACACCTCCCTCTTATAACGTGTAATCATAATTACACCACCCTTCCTCCTATAAACGTATGATTTTTATTACCTGTTGATTACTTTCCCCGCTCTTCTCTACACCTCCCTCTTATAACGTGTAATCATAATTACACCACCCTTCCTCCTATAAACGTATGATTTTTATTACCTGTTGATTACTTTCCCCACTCTTCTCTACACCTCCCTCTTATAACGTGTAATCATAATTACACCACCCTTCCTCCTATAAACGTATGATTTTTATTACCTGTTGATTACTTTCCCCACTCTTCTCTACACCTCCCTCTTATAACGTGTAATCATAATTACACCACCCTTCCTCCTATAAACGTATGATTTTTATTACCTGTTGATTACTTTCCCCGCTCTTCTCTAAACCTCCCTCTTATAACGTGTAATCATAATTACACCACCCTTCCTCCTATAAACGTATGATTTTTATTACCTGTTGATTACTTTCCCCGCTCTTCTCTACACCTCCCTCTTATAACGTGTAATCATAATTACACCACCCTTCCTCCTATAAACGTATGATTTTTATTACCTGTTGATTACTTTCCCCGCTCTTCTCTACACCTCCCTCTTATAACGTGTAATCATAATTACACCACCCTTCCTCCTATAAACGTATGATTTTTATTACCTGTTGATTACTTTCCCCGCTCTTCTCTACACCTCCCTCTTATAACGTGTAATCATAATTACACCACCCTTCCTCCTATAAACGTATGATTTTTATTACCTGTTGATTACTTTCCCCACTCTTCTCTACACCTCCCTCTTATAACGTGTAATCATAATTACACCACCCTTCCTCCTATAAACGTATGATTTTTATTACCTGTTGATTACTTTCCCTGCTCTTCTCTACACCTCCCTCTTATAACGTGTAATCATAATTACACCACCCTTCCTCCTATAAACGTATGATTTTTATTACCTGTTGATTACTTTCCCCACTCTTCTCTACACCTCCCTCTTATAACGTGTAATCATAATTACACCACCCTTCCTCCTATAAAGGTATGATTTTTATTACCTGTTGATTACTTTCCCTGCTCTTCTCTACACCTCCCTCTTATAACGTGTAATCATAATTACACCACCCTTCCTCCTATAAACGTATGATTTTTATTACCTGTTGATTACTTTCCCTGCTCTTCTCTACACCTCCCTCTTATAACGTGTAATCATAATTACACCACCCTTCCTCCTATAAACGTATGATTTTTATTACCTGTTGATTACTTTCCCCGCTCTTCTCTACACCTCCCTCTTCTAACGTGTAATCATAATTACACCACCCTTCCTCCTATAAACGTATGATTTTTATTACCTGTTGATTACTTTCCCTGCTCTTCTCTACACCTCCCTCTTATAACGTGTAATCATAATTACACCACCCTTCCTCCTATAAACGTATGATTTTTATTACCTGTTAATTACTTTCCCCGCTCTTCTCTACACCTCCCTCTTATAACGTGTAATCATAATTACACCACCCTTCCTCCTATAAACGTATGATTTTTATTACCTGTTGATTACTTTCCCCACTCTTCTCTACACCTCCCTCTTCTAACGTGTAATCATAATTACACCACCCTTCCTCCTATAAACGTATGATTTTTATTACCTGTTGATTACTTTCCCCGCTCTTCTCTACACCTCCCTCTTATAACGTGTAATCATAATTACACCACCCTTCCTCCTATAAACGTATGATTTTTATTACCTGTTGATTACTTTCCCCGCTCTTCTCTACACCTCCCTCTTATAACGTGTAATCATAATTACACCACCCTTCCTCCTATAAACGTATGATTTTTATTACCTGTTGATTACTTTCCCCACTCTTCTCTACACCTCCCTCTTCTAACGTGTAATCATAATTACACCACCCTTCCTCCTATAAACATATGATTTTTATTACCTGTTGATTACTTTCCCCGCTCTGCTCTACACCTCCCACTTATAACGTGTAAACATAATTACACCACCCTTCCTCCTATAAACGTATGATTTTTATTACCTGTTGATTACTTTCCCTGCTCTTCTCTACACCTCCCTCTTATAACGTGTAATCATAATTACACCACCCTTCCTCCTATAAACGTATAATTTTTATTACCTGTTGATTACTTTCCCTGCTCTTCTCTACACCTCCCTCTTCTAACGTGTAATCATAATTACACCACCCTTCCTCCTATAAACGTATGATTTTTATTACCTGTTGATTACTTTCCCTGCTCTTCTCTACACCTCCCTCTTATAACGTGTAATCATAATTACACCACCCTTCCTCCTATAAACGTATGATTTTTATTACCTGTTAATTACTTTCCCCGCTCTTCTCTACACCTCCCTCTTATAACGTGTAATCATAATTACACCACCCTTCCTCCTATAAACGTATGATTTTTATTACCTGTTGATTACTTTCCCCACTCTTCTCTACACCTCCCTCTTCTAACGTGTAATCATAATTACACCACCCTTCCTCCTATAAACGTATGATTTTTATTACCTGTTGATTACTTTCCCCGCTCTTCTCTACACATCCCTCTTATAACGTGTAATCATAATTACACCACCCTTCCTCCTATAAACGTATGATTTTTATTACCTGTTGATTACTTTCCCTGCTCTTCTCTACACCTCCCTCTTATAATGTGTAATCATAATTACACCACCCTTCCTCCTATAAACGTATGATTTTTATTACCTGTTGATTACTTTCCCCACTCTTCTCTACACCTCCCTCTTATAACGTGTAATCATAATTACACCACCCTTCCTCCTATAAACGTATGATTTTTATTACCTGTTGATTACTTTCCCCGCTCTTCTCTACACCTCCCTCTTATAACGTGTAATCATAATTACATCACCCTTCCTCCTATAAACGTATGATTTTTATTACCTGTTGATTACTTTCCCCACTCTTCTCTACACCTCCCTCTTATAACGTGTAATCATAATTACACCACCCTTCCTCCTATAAACGTATGATTTTTATTACCTGTTGATTACTTTCCCCGCTCTTCTCTACACCTCCCTCTTATAACGTGTAATCATAATTACACCACCCTTCCTCCTATAAACGTATGATTTTTATTACCTGTTGATTACTTTCCCTGCCCTTCTCTACACCTCCCTCTTATAACGTGTAATCATAATTACATCACCCTTCCTCCTATAAACGTATGATTTTTATTACCTGTTGATTACTTTCCCCGCTCTTCTCTACACCTCCCTCTTATAATGTGTAATCATAATTACACCACCCTTCCTCCTATAAACGTATGATTTTTATTACCTGTTGATTACTTTCCCCGCTCTTCTCTACACCTCCCTCTTATAACGTGTAATTATAATTATACCACCCTTCCTCCTATAAACGTATGATTTTTATTACCTGTTGATTACTTTCCCCGCTCTTCTCTACACCCCCCTCTTATAACGTGTAATCATAATTATACCACCCTTCCTCCTATAAACGTATGATTTTTATTACCTGTTGATTACTTTCCCCACTCTTCTCTACACCCCCCTCTTATAACGTGTAATCATAATTACACCACCCTTCCTCCTGTAAACGTATGATTTTTAATACCTGTTGATTGCTTTCCCTGCTCTTCTCTACACCTCCCTCTTATAACGTGTAATCATAATTATACCACCCTTCCTCCTATAAACGTATGATTTTTATTACCTGTTGATTACTTTCCCTGCCCTACTCTACACCTCCCTCTTATAACGTGTAATCATAATTATACCACCCTTTCTCCTATAAACGTATGATTTTTATTACCTGTTGATTACTTTCCCCGCTCTTCTCTACACCTCCCTCTTATAACGTGTAATCATAATTATACCACCCTTTCTCCTATAAACGTATGATTTTTATTACCTGTTGATTACTTTCCCCACTCTTCTCAACACCTCCCTCTTATAACGTGTAATCATAATTACACCACCCTTCCCCCTATAAACGTATGATTTTTATTACCTGTTGATTACTTTCTCCACTCTTCTCTACACCTCCCTCTTATAACGTGTAATCATAATTACACCACCCTTCCTCCTATAAACGTATGATTTTTATTACCTGTTGATTACTTTCCCCGCTCTTCTCTACACCTCCCTCTTATAACGTGTAATCATAATTACATCACCCTTCCTCCTATAAACGTATGATTTTTATTACCTGTTGATTACTTTCCCCGCTCTTCTCTACACCTCCCTCTTATAACGTGTAATCATAATTACACCATCCTTCCTCCTATAAACGTATGATTTTTATTACCTGTTGATTACTTTCCCCGCTCTTCTCTACACCTCCCTCTTATAACGTGTAATCATAATTACATCACCCTTCCTCCTATAAACGTATGATTTTTATTACCTGTTGATTACTTTCCCCACTCTTCTCTACACCTCCCTCTTATAACGTGTAATCATAATTACACCACCCTTCCTCCTATAAACGTATGATTTTTATTACCTGTTGATTACTTTCCCCGCTCTTCTCTACACCTCCCTCTTATAACGTGTAATCATAATTACATCACCCTTCCTCCTATAAACGTATGATTTTTATTACCTGTTGATTACTTTCCCCACTCTTCTCTACACCTCCCTCTTATAACGTGTAATCATAATTACACCACCCTTCCTCCTATAAACGTATGATTTTTATTACCTGTTGATTACTTTCCCCGCTCTTCTCTACACCTCCCTCTTATAACGTGTAATCATAATTACACCACCCTTCCTCCTATAAACGTATGATTTTTATTACCTGTTGATTACTTTCCCTGCCCTTCTCTACACCTCCCTCTTATAACGTGTAATCATAATTACATCACCCTTCCTCCTATAAACGTATGATTTTTATTACCTGTTGATTACTTTCCCCGCTCTTCTCTACACCTCCCTCTTATAACGTGTAATCATAATTACACCACCCTTCCTCCTATAAACGTATGATTTTTATTACCTGTTGATTACTTTCCCCGCTCTTCTCTACACCTCCCTCTTATAACGTGTAATCATAATTACACCACCCTTCCTCCTATAAACGTATGATTTTTATTACCTGTTGATTACTTTCCCCACTCTTCTCTACACCTCCCTCTTCTAACGTGTAATCATAATTACACCACCCTTCCTCCTATAAACATATGATTTTTATTACCTGTTGATTACTTTCCCCGCTCTGCTCTACACCTCCCACTTATAACGTGTAAACATAATTACACCACCCTTCCTCCTATAAACGTATGATTTTTATTACCTGTTGATTACTTTCCCTGCTCTTCTCTACACCTCCCTCTTATAACGTGTAATCATAATTACACCACCCTTCCTCCTATAAACGTATAATTTTTATTACCTGTTGATTACTTTCCCTGCTCTTCTCTACACCTCCCTCTTCTAACGTGTAATCATAATTACACCACCCTTCCTCCTATAAACGTATGATTTTTATTACCTGTTGATTACTTTCCCTGCTCTTCTCTACACCTCCCTCTTATAACGTGTAATCATAATTACACCACCCTTCCTCCTATAAACGTATGATTTTTATTACCTGTTAATTACTTTCCCCGCTCTTCTCTACACCTCCCTCTTATAACGTGTAATCATAATTACACCACCCTTCCTCCTATAAACGTATGATTTTTATTACCTGTTGATTACTTTCCCCACTCTTCTCTACACCTCCCTCTTCTAACGTGTAATCATAATTACACCACCCTTCCTCCTATAAACGTATGATTTTTATTACCTGTTGATTACTTTCCCCGCTCTTCTCTACACATCCCTCTTATAACGTGTAATCATAATTACACCACCCTTCCTCCTATAAACGTATGATTTTTATTACCTGTTGATTACTTTCCCTGCTCTTCTCTACACCTCCCTCTTATAATGTGTAATCATAATTACACCACCCTTCCTCCTATAAACGTATGATTTTTATTACCTGTTGATTACTTTCCCCACTCTTCTCTACACCTCCCTCTTATAACGTGTAATCATAATTACACCACCCTTCCTCCTATAAACGTATGATTTTTATTACCTGTTGATTACTTTCCCCGCTCTTCTCTACACCTCCCTCTTATAACGTGTAATCATAATTACATCACCCTTCCTCCTATAAACGTATGATTTTTATTACCTGTTGATTACTTTCCCCACTCTTCTCTACACCTCCCTCTTATAACGTGTAATCATAATTACACCACCCTTCCTCCTATAAACGTATGATTTTTATTACCTGTTGATTACTTTCCCCGCTCTTCTCTACACCTCCCTCTTATAACGTGTAATCATAATTACACCACCCTTCCTCCTATAAACGTATGATTTTTATTACCTGTTGATTACTTTCCCTGCCCTTCTCTACACCTCCCTCTTATAACGTGTAATCATAATTACATCACCCTTCCTCCTATAAACGTATGATTTTTATTACCTGTTGATTACTTTCCCCGCTCTTCTCTACACCTCCCTCTTATAATGTGTAATCATAATTACACCACCCTTCCTCCTATAAACGTATGATTTTTATTACCTGTTGATTACTTTCCCCGCTCTTCTCTACACCTCCCTCTTATAACGTGTAATTATAATTATACCACCCTTCCTCCTATAAACGTATGATTTTTATTACCTGTTGATTACTTTCCCCGCTCTTCTCTACACCCCCCTCTTATAACGTGTAATCATAATTATACCACCCTTCCTCCTATAAACGTATGATTTTTATTACCTGTTGATTACTTTCCCCACTCTTCTCTACACCCCCCTCTTATAACGTGTAATCATAATTACACCACCCTTCCTCCTGTAAACGTATGATTTTTAATACCTGTTGATTGCTTTCCCTGCTCTTCTCTACACCTCCCTCTTATAACGTGTAATCATAATTATACCACCCTTCCTCCTATAAACGTATGATTTTTATTACCTGTTGATTACTTTCCCTGCCCTACTCTACACCTCCCTCTTATAACGTGTAATCATAATTATACCACCCTTTCTCCTATAAACGTATGATTTTTATTACCTGTTGATTACTTTCCCCGCTCTTCTCTACACCTCCCTCTTATAACGTGTAATCATAATTATACCACCCTTTCTCCTATAAACGTATGATTTTTATTACCTGTTGATTACTTTCCCCACTCTTCTCAACACCTCCCTCTTATAACGTGTAATCATAATTACACCACCCTTCCCCCTATAAACGTATGATTTTTATTACCTGTTGATTACTTTCTCCACTCTTCTCTACACCTCCCTCTTATAACGTGTAATCATAATTACACCACCCTTCCTCCTATAAACGTATGATTTTTATTACCTGTTGATTACTTTCCCCGCTCTTCTCTACACCTCCCTCTTATAACGTGTAATCATAATTACATCACCCTTCCTCCTATAAACGTATGATTTTTATTACCTGTTGATTACTTTCCCCACTCTTCTCTACACCTCCCTCTTATAACGTGTAATCATAATTACACCACCCTTCCTCCTATAAACGTATGATTTTTATTACCTGTTGATTACTTTCCCCGCTCTTCTCTACACCTCCCTCTTATAACGTGTAATCATAATTACACCACCCTTCCTCCTATAAACGTATGATTTTTATTACCTGTTGATTACTTTCCCTGCCCTTCTCTACACCTCCCTCTTATAACGTGTAATCATAATTACATCACCCTTCCTCCTATAAACGTATGATTTTTATTACCTGTTGATTACTTTCCCCGCTCTTCTCTACACCTCCCTCTTATAATGTGTAATCATAATTACACCACCCTTCCTCCTATAAACGTATGATTTTTATTACCTGTTGATTACTTTCCCCGCTCTTCTCTACACCTCCCTCTTATAACGTGTAATTATAATTATACCACCCTTCCTCCTATAAACGTATGATTTTTATTACCTGTTGATTACTTTCCCCGCTCTTCTCTACACCCCCCTCTTATAACGTGTAATCATAATTATACCACCCTTCCTCCTATAAACGTATGATTTTTATTACCTGTTGATTACTTTCCCCACTCTTCTCTACACCCCCCTCTTATAACGTGTAATCATAATTACACCACCCTTCCTCCTGTAAACGTATGATTTTTAATACCTGTTGATTGCTTTCCCTGCTCTTCTCTACACCTCCCTCTTATAACGTGTAATCATAATTATACCACCCTTCCTCCTATAAACGTATGATTTTTATTACCTGTTGATTACTTTCCCTGCCCTACTCTACACCTCCCTCTTATAACGTGTAATCATAATTATACCACCCTTTCTCCTATAAACGTATGATTTTTATTACCTGTTGATTACTTTCCCCGCTCTTCTCTACACCTCCCTCTTATAACGTGTAATCATAATTATACCACCCTTTCTCCTATAAACGTATGATTTTTATTACCTGTTGATTACTTTCCCCACTCTTCTCAACACCTCCCTCTTATAACGTGTAATCATAATTACACCACCCTTCCCCCTATAAACGTATGATTTTTATTACCTGTTGATTACTTTCTCCACTCTTCTCTACACCTCCCTCTTATAACGTGTAATCATAATTACACCACCCTTCCTCCTATAAACGTATGATTTTTATTACCTGTTGATTACTTTCCCCGCTCTTCTCTACACCTCCCTCTTATAACGTGTAATCATAATTACATCACCCTTCCTCCTATAAACGTATGATTTTTATTACCTGTTGATTACTTTCCCCGCTCTTCTCTACACCTCCCTCTTATAACGTGTAATCATAATTACACCATCCTTCCTCCTATAAACGTATGATTTTTATTACCTGTTGATTACTTTCCCCGCTCTTCTCTACACCTCCCTCTTATAACGTGTAATCATAATTACATCACCCTTCCTCCTATAAACGTATGATTTTTATTACCTGTTGATTACTTTCCCCACTCTTCTCTACACCTCCCTCTTATAACGTGTAATCATAATTACACCACCCTTCCTCCTATAAACGTATGATTTTTATTACCTGTTGATTACTTTCCCCGCTCTTCTCTACACCTCCCTCTTATAACGTGTAATCATAATTACATCACCCTTCCTCCTATAAACGTATGATTTTTATTACCTGTTGATTACTTTCCCCACTCTTCTCTACACCTCCCTCTTATAACGTGTAATCATAATTACACCACCCTTCCTCCTATAAACGTATGATTTTTATTACCTGTTGATTACTTTCCCTGCCCTTCTCTACACCTCCCTCTTATAACGTGTAATCATAATTATACCACCCTTCCTCCTATAAACGTATGATTTTTATTACCTGTTGATTACTTTCCCTGCCCTTCTCTACACCTCCCTCTTATAACGTGTAATCATAATTATACCACCCTTCCTCCTATAAACGTATGATTTTTATTACCTGTTGATTACTTTCCCCGCTCTTCTCTACACCTCCCTCTTCTAACGTGTAATCATAATTACACCACCCTTCCTCCTATAAACGTATGATTTTTATTACCTGTTGATTACTTTCCCCGCTCTTCTCTACACCTCCTTCTTATAACGTGTAATTATAATTATACCACCCTTCCTCCTATAAACGTATGATTTTTATTACCTGTTGATTACTTTCCCCGCTCTTCTCTACACCCCCCTCTTATAACGTGTAATCATAATTACACCACCCTTCCTCCTATAAACGTATGATTTTTATTACCTGTTGATTACTTTCCCCGCTCTTCTCTACACCTCCCTCTTATAACGTGTAATCATAATTACACCACCCTTCCTCCTATAAACGTATGATTTTTATTACCTGTTGATTACTTTCCCCGCTCTTCTCTACACCTCCCTCTTATAACGTGTAATTATAATTATACCACCCTTTCTCCTATAAACGTATGATTTTTATTACCTGTTGATTACTTTCCCCGCTCTTCTCTACACCTCCCTCTTATAACGTGTAATCATAATTATACCACCCTTTCTCCTATAAACGTATGATTTTTATTACCTGTTGATTACTTTCCCCACTCTTCTCAACACCTCCCTCTTATAACGTGTAATCATAATTACACCACCCTTCCTCCTATAAACGTATGATTTTTATTACCTGTTGATTACTTTCTCCACTCTTCTCTACACCTCCCTCTTATAACGTGTAATCATAATTACACCACCCTTCCTCCTATAAACGTATGATTTTTATTACCTGTTGATTACTTTCCCCGCTCTTCTCTACACCTCCCTCTTATAACGTGTAATCATAATTACATCACCCTTCCTCCTATAAACGTATGATTTTTATTACCTGTTGATTACTTTCCCCGCTCTTCTCTACACCTCCCTCTTATAACGTGTAATCATAATTACACCACCCTTCCTCCTATAAACGTATGATTTTTATTACCTGTTGATTACTTTCCCCGCTCTTCTCTACACCTCCCTCTTATAACGTGTAATCATAATTACATCACCCTTCCTCCTATAAACGTATGATTTTTATTACCTGTTGATTACTTTCCCCACTCTTCTCTACACCTCCCTCTTATAACGTGTAATCATAATTACACCACCCTTCCTCCTATAAACGTATGATTTTTATTACCTGTTGATTACTTTCCCCGCTCTTCTCTACACCTCCCTCTTATAACGTGTAATCATAATTACATCACCCTTCCTCCTATAAACGTATGATTTTTATTACCTGTTGATTACTTTCCCCACTCTTCTCTACACCTCCCTCTTATAACGTGTAATCATAATTACACCACCCTTCCTCCTATAAACGTATGATTTTTATTACCTGTTGATTACTTTCCCTGCTCTTCTCTACACCTCCCTCTTATAACGTGTAATCATAATTACACCACCCTTCCTCCTATAAACGTATGATTTTTATTACCTGTTGATTACTTTCCCTGCTCTTCTCTACACCTCCCTCTTCTAACGTGTAATCATAATTACACCACCCTTCCTCCTATAAACGTATGATTTTTATTACCTGTTGATTACTTTCCCTGCTCTTCTCTACACCTCCCTCTTATAACGTGTAATCATAATTACACCACCCTTCCTCCTATAAACGTATGATTTTTATTACCTGTTAATTACTTTCCCCGCTCTTCTCTACACCTCCCTCTTATAACGTGTAATCATAATTACACCACCCTTCCTCCTATAAACGTATGATTTTTATTACCTGTTGATTACTTTCCCCACTCTTCTCTACACCTCCCTCTTCTAACGTGTAATCATAATTACACCACCCTTCCTCCTATAAACGTATGATTTTTATTACCTGTTGATTACTTTCCCCGCTCTTCTCTACACCTCCCTCTTATAACGTGTAATCATAATTACACCACCCTTCCTCCTATAAACGTATGATTTTTATTACCTGTTGATTACTTTCCCTGCTCTTCTCTACACCTCCCTCTTATAATGTGTAATCATAATTACACCACCCTTCCTCCTATAAACGTATGATTTTTATTACCTGTTGATTACTTTCCCCACTCTTCTCTACACCTCCCTCTTATAACGTGTAATCATAATTACACCACCCTTCCTCCTATAAACGTATGATTTTTATTACCTGTTGATTACTTTCCCCGCTCTTCTCTACACCTCCCTCTTATAACGTGTAATCATAATTACATCACCCTTCCTCCTATAAACGTATGATTTTTATTACCTGTTGATTACTTTCCCCGCTCTTCTCTACACCTCCCTCTTATAACGTGTAATCATAATTACACCACCCTTCCTCCTATAAACGTATGATTTTTATTACCTGTTGATTACTTTCCCCGCTCTTCTCTACACCTCCCTCTTATAACGTGTAATCATAATTACACCACCCTTCCTCCTATAAACGTATGATTTTTATTACCTGTTGATTACTTTCCCTGCCCTTCTCTACACCTCCCTCTTATAACGTGTAATCATAATTACATCACCCTTCCTCCTATAAACGTATGATTTTTATTACCTGTTGATTACTTTCCCCGCTCTTCTCTACACCTCCCTCTTATAATGTGTAATCATAATTACACCACCCTTCCTCCTATAAACGTATGATTTTTATTACCTGTTGATTACTTTCCCCGCTCTTCTCTACACCTCCCTCTTATAACGTGTAATTATAATTATACCACCCTTCCTCCTATAAACGTATGATTTTTATTACCTGTTGATTACTTTCCCCGCTCTTCTCTACACCCCCCTCTTATAACGTGTAATCATAATTATACCACCCTTCCTCCTATAAACGTATGATTTTTATTACCTGTTGATTACTTTCCCCACTCTTCTCTACACCCCCCTCTTATAACGTGTAATCATAATTACACCACCCTTCCTCCTGTAAACGTATGATTTTTAATACCTGTTGATTGCTTTCCCTGCTCTTCTCTACACCTCCCTCTTATAACGTGTAATCATAATTATACCACCCTTCCTCCTATAAACGTATGATTTTTATTACCTGTTGATTACTTTCCCTGCCCTACTCTACACCTCCCTCTTATAACGTGTAATCATAATTATACCACCCTTTCTCCTATAAACGTATGATTTTTATTACCTGTTGATTACTTTCCCCGCTCTTCTCTACACCTCCCTCTTATAACGTGTAATCATAATTATACCACCCTTTCTCCTATAAACGTATGATTTTTATTACCTGTTGATTACTTTCCCCACTCTTCTCAACACCTCCCTCTTATAACGTGTAATCATAATTACACCACCCTTCCTCCTATAAACGTATGATTTTTATTACCTGTTGATTACTTTCTCCACTCTTCTCTACTCCTCCCTCTTATAACGTGTAATCATAATTACACCACCCTTCCTCCTATAAACGTATGATTTTTATTACCTGTTGATTACTTTCCCCGCTCTTCTCTACACCTCCCTCTTATAACGTGTAATCATAATTACATCACCCTTCCTCCTATAAACGTATGATTTTTATTACCTGTTGATTACTTTCCCCGCTCTTCTCTACACCTCCCTCTTATAACGTGTAATCATAATTACACCACCCTTCCTCCTATAAACGTATGATTTTTATTACCTGTTGATTACTTTCCCCGCTCTTCTCTACACCTCCCTCTTATAACGTGTAATCATAATTACATCACCCTTCCTCCTATAAACGTATGATTTTTATTACCTGTTGATTACTTTCCCCACTCTTCTCTACACCTCCCTCTTATAACGTGTAATCATAATTACACCACCCTTCCTCCTATAAACGTATGATTTTTATTACCTGTTGATTACTTTCCCCGCTCTTCTCTACACCTCCCTCTTATAACGTGTAATCATAATTACATCACCCTTCCTCCTATAAACGTATGATTTTTATTACCTGTTGATTACTTTCCCCACTCTTCTCTACACCTCCCTCTTATAACGTGTAATCATAATTACACCACCCTTCCTCCTATAAACGTATGATTTTTATTACCTGTTGATTACTTTCCCTGCCCTTCTCTACACCTCCCTCTTATAACGTGTAATCATAATTATACCACCCTTCCTCCTATAAACGTATGATTTTTATTACCTGTTGATTACTTTCCCTGCCCTTCTCTACACCTCCCTCTTATAACGTGTAATCATAATTATACCACCCTTCCTCCTATAAACGTATGATTTTTATTACCTGTTGATTACTTTCCCCGCTCTTCTCTACACCTCCCTCTTCTAACG
The DNA here is from genome assembly GCA_963383655.1 of Bathymodiolus septemdierum. NCBI lineage: Eukaryota > Metazoa > Mollusca > Bivalvia > Mytilida > Modiolidae > Bathymodiolus > Bathymodiolus septemdierum. Next base: position 4,215,611 of record OY726531.1, read on the forward strand.
TGTAATCATAATTACACCACCCTTCCTCCTATAAACGTATGATTTTTATTACCTGTTGATTACTTTCCCCGCTCTTCTCTACACCTCCCTCTTATAATGTGTAATCATAATTACACCACCCTTCCTCCTATAAACGTATGATTTTTATTACCTGTTGATTACTTTCCTCACTCTTCTCAACACCTCCCTCTTATAACGTGTAATCATAATTACATCACCCTTCCTCCTATAAACGTATTATTTTTATTACCTGTTGATTACTTTCCCCCCTCTTCTCAACACCTCCCTCTTCTAACGTGTAATCATAATTACACCACCCTTCCTCCTATAAACGTATGATTTTTATTACCTGTTGATTACTTTCCCCGCTCTTCTCTACACCTCCCTCTTATAACGTGTAATCATAATTACATCACCCTTCCTCCTATAAACGTATGATTTTTATTACCTGTTGATTACTTTCCCCACTCTTCTCTACACCTCCCTCTTATAACGTGTAATCATAATTACACCACCCTTCCTCCTATAAACGTATGATTTTTATTACCTGTTGATTACTTTCCCTGCCCTTCTCTACACCTCCCTCTTATAACGTGTAATCATAATTATACCACCCTTCCTCCTATAAACGTATGATTTTTATTACCTGTTGATTACTTTCCCTGCCCTTCTCTACACCTCCCTCTTATAACGTGTAATCATAATTATACCACCCTTCCTCCTATAAACGTATGATTTTTATTACCTGTTGATTACTTTCCCCGCTCTTCTCTACACCTCCCTCTTCTAACGTGTAATCATAATTACACCACCCTTCCTCCTATAAACGTATGATTTTTATTACCTGTTGATTACTTTCCCCGCTCTTCTCTACACCTCCTTCTTATAACGTGTAATTATAATTATACCACCCTTCCTCCTATAAACGTATGATTTTTATTACCTGTTGATTACTTTCCCCGCTCTTCTCTACACCCCCCTCTTATAACGTGTAATCATAATTACACCACCCTTCCTCCTATAAACGTATGATTTTTATTACCTGTTGATTACTTTCCCCGCTCTTCTCTACACCTCCCTCTTATAACGTGTAATCATAATTACACCACCCTTCCTCCTATAAACGTATGATTTTTATTACCTGTTGATTACTTTCCCCGCTCTTCTCTACACCTCCCTCTTATAACGTGTAATTATAATTATACCACCCTTTCTCCTATAAACGTATGATTTTTATTACCTGTTGATTACTTTCCCCGCTCTTCTCTACACCTCCCTCTTATAACGTGTAATCATAATTATACCACCCTTTCTCCTATAAACGTATGATTTTTATTACCTGTTGATTACTTTCCCCACTCTTCTCAACACCTCCCTCTTATAACGTGTAATCATAATTACACCACCCTTCCTCCTATAAACGTATGATTTTTATTACCTGTTGATTACTTTCTCCACTCTTCTCTACACCTCCCTCTTATAACGTGTAATCATAATTACACCACCCTTCCTCCTATAAACGTATGATTTTTATTACCTGTTGATTACTTTCCCCGCTCTTCTCTACACCTCCCTCTTATAACGTGTAATCATAATTACATCACCCTTCCTCCTATAAACGTATGATTTTTATTACCTGTTGATTACTTTCCCCGCTCTTCTCTACACCTCCCTCTTATAACGTGTAATCATAATTACACCACCCTTCCTCCTATAAACGTATGATTTTTATTACCTGTTGATTACTTTCCCCGCTCTTCTCTACACCTCCCTCTTATAACGTGTAATCATAATTACATCACCCTTCCTCCTATAAACGTATGATTTTTATTACCTGTTGATTACTTTCCCCACTCTTCTCTACACCTCCCTCTTATAACGTGTAATCATAATTACACCACCCTTCCTCCTATAAACGTATGATTTTTATTACCTGTTGATTACTTTCCCCGCTCTTCTCTACACCTCCCTCTTATAACGTGTAATCATAATTACATCACCCTTCCTCCTATAAACGTATGATTTTTATTACCTGTTGATTACTTTCCCCACTCTTCTCTACACCTCCCTCTTATAACGTGTAATCATAATTACACCACCCTTCCTCCTATAAACGTATGATTTTTATTACCTGTTGATTACTTTCCCTGCTCTTCTCTACACCTCCCTCTTATAACGTGTAATCATAATTACACCACCCTTCCTCCTATAAACGTATGATTTTTATTACCTGTTGATTACTTTCCCTGCTCTTCTCTACACCTCCCTCTTCTAACGTGTAATCATAATTACACCACCCTTCCTCCTATAAACGTATGATTTTTATTACCTGTTGATTACTTTCCCTGCTCTTCTCTACACCTCCCTCTTATAACGTGTAATCATAATTACACCACCCTTCCTCCTATAAACGTATGATTTTTATTACCTATTAATTACTTTCCCCGCTCTTCTCTACACCTCCCTCTTATAACGTGTAATCATAATTACACCACCCTTCCTCCTATAAACGTATGATTTTTATTACCTGTTGATTACTTTCCCCACTCTTCTCTACACCTCCCTCTTCTAACGTGTAATCATAATTACACCACCCTTCCTCCTATAAACGTATGATTTTTATTACCTGTTGATTACTTTCCCCGCTCTTCTCTACACCTCCCTCTTATAACGTGTAATCATAATTACACCACCCTTCCTCCTATAAACGTATGATTTTTATTACCTGTTGATTACTTTCCCTGCTCTTCTCTACACCTCCCTCTTATAATGTGTAATCATAATTACACCACCCTTCCTCCTATAAACGTATGATTTTTATTACCTGTTGATTACTTTCCCCACTCTTCTCTACACCTCCCTCTTATAACGTGTAATCATAATTACACCACCCTTCCTCCTATAAACGTATGATTTTTATTACCTGTTGATTACTTTCCCCGCTCTTCTCTACACCTCCCTCTTATAACGTGTAATCATAATTACATCACCCTTCCTCCTATAAACGTATGATTTTTATTACCTGTTGATTACTTTCCCCGCTCTTCTCTACACCTCCCTCTTATAACGTGTAATCATAATTACACCACCCTTCCTCCTATAAACGTATGATTTTTATTACCTGTTGATTACTTTCCCCGCTCTTCTCTACACCTCCCTCTTATAACGTGTAATCATAATTACACCACCCTTCCTCCTATAAACGTATGATTTTTATTACCTGTTGATTACTTTCCCTGCCCTTCTCTACACCTCCCTCTTATAACGTGTAATCATAATTACATCACCCTTCCTCCTATAAACGTATGATTTTTATTACCTGTTGATTACTTTCCCCGCTCTTCTCTACACCTCCCTCTTATAATGTGTAATCATAATTACACCACCCTTCCTCCTATAAACGTATGATTTTTATTACCTGTTGATTACTTTCCCCGCTCTTCTCTACACCTCCCTCTTATAACGTGTAATTATAATTATACCACCCTTCCTCCTATAAACGTATGATTTTTATTACCTGTTGATTACTTTCCCCGCTCTTCTCTACACCTCCCTCTTATAACGTGTAATCATAATTATACCACCCTTCCTCCTATAAACGTATGATTTTTATTACCTGTTGATTACTTTCCCCACTCTTCTCTACACCCCCCTCTTATAACGTGTAATCATAATTACACCACCCTTCCTCCTGTAAACGTATGATTTTTAATACCTGTTGATTGCTTTCCCTGCTCTTCTCTACACCTCCCTCTTATAACGTGTAATCATAATTATACCACCCTTCCTCCTATAAACGTATGATTTTTATTACCTGTTGATTACTTTCCCTGCCCTACTCTACACCTCCCTCTTATAACGTGTAATCATAATTATACCACCCTTTCTCCTATAAACGTATGATTTTTATTACCTGTTGATTACTTTCCCCGCTCTTCTCTACACCTCCCTCTTATAACGTGTAATCATAATTATACCACCCTTTCTCCTATAAACGTATGATTTTTATTACCTGTTGATTACTTTCCCCACTCTTCTCAACACCTCCCTCTTATAACGTGTAATCATAATTACACCACCCTTCCTCCTATAAACGTATGATTTTTATTACCTGTTGATTACTTTCTCCACTCTTCTCTACACCTCCCTCTTATAACGTGTAATCATAATTACACCACCCTTCCTCCTATAAACGTATGATTTTTATTACCTGTTGATTACTTTCCCCGCTCTTCTCTACACCTCCCTCTTATAACGTGTAATCATAATTACATCACCCTTCCTCCTATAAACGTATGATTTTTATTACCTGTTGATTACTTTCCCCGCTCTTCTCTACACCTCCCTCTTATAACGTGTAATCATAATTACACCACCCTTCCTCCTATAAACGTATGATTTTTATTACCTGTTGATTACTTTCCCCGCTCTTCTCTACACCTCCCTCTTATAACGTGTAATCATAATTACATCACCCTTCCTCCTATAAACGTATGATTTTTATTACCTGTTGATTACTTTCCCCACTCTTCTCTACACCTCCCTCTTATAACGTGTAATCATAATTACACCACCCTTCCTCCTATAAACGTATGATTTTTATTACCTGTTGATTACTTTCCCCGCTCTTCTCTACACCTCCCTCTTATAACGTGTAATCATAATTACATCACCCTTCCTCCTATAAACGTATGATTTTTATTACCTGTTGATTACTTTCCCCACTCTTCTCTACACCTCCCTCTTATAACGTGTAATCATAATTACACCACCCTTCCTCCTATAAACGTATGATTTTTATTACCTGTTGATTACTTTCCCTGCCCTTCTCTACACCTCCCTCTTATAACGTGTAATCATAATTATACCACCCTTCCTCCTATAAACGTATGATTTTTATTACCTGTTGATTACTTTCCCTGCCCTTCTCTACACCTCCCTCTTATAACGTGTAATCATAATTATACCACCCTTCCTCCTATAAACGTATGATTTTTATTACCTGTTGATTACTTTCCCCGCTCTTCTCTACACCTCCCTCTTCTAACGTGTAATCATAATTACACCACCCTTCCTCCTATAAACGTATGATTTTTATTACCTGTTGATTACTTTCCCCGCTCTTCTCTACACCTCCCTCTTATAATGTGTAATCATAATTACACCACCCTTCCTCCTATAAACGTATGATTTTTATTACCTGTTGATTACTTTCCTCACTCTTCTCAACACCTCCCTCTTATAACGTGTAATCATAATTACATCACCCTTCCTCCTATAAACGTATTATTTTTATTACCTGTTGATTACTTTCCCCCCTCTTCTCAACACCTCCCTCTTCTAACGTGTAATCATAATTACACCACCCTTCCTCCTATAAACGTATGATTTTTATTACCTGTTGATTACTTTCTCCACTCTTCTCTACACCTCCCTCTTATAACGTGTAATCATAGTTACATCACCCTTCCTCCTATAAACGTATGATTTTTATTACCTGTTGATTACTTTCCCCGCTCTTCTCTACACCTCCCTCTTATAATGTGTAATCATAATTACACCACCCTTCCTCCTATAAACGTATGATTTTTATTACCTGTTGATTACTTTCCCCGCTCTTCTCTACACCTCCCTCTTATAACGTGTAATTATAATTATACCACCCTTCCTCCTATAAACGTATGATTTTTATTACCTGTTGATTACTTTCCCCGCTCTTCTCTACACCCCCCTCTTATAACGTGTAATCATAATTACACCACCCTTCCTCCTATAAACGTATGATTTTTATTACCTGTTGATTACTTTCCCCGCTCTTCTCTACACCTCCCTCTTATAACGTGTAATCATAATTACACCACCCTTCCTCCTATAAACGTATGATTTTTATTACCTGTTGATTACTTTCCCCGCTCTTCTCTACACCTCCCTCTTATAACGTGTAATCATAATTATACCACCCTTTCTCCTATAAACGTATGATTTTTATTACCTGTTGATTACTTTCCCCACTCTTCTCAACACCTCCCTCTTATAACGTGTAATCATAATTACACCACCCTTCCTCCTATAAACGTATGATTTTTATTACCTGTTGATTACTTTCTCCACTCTTCTCTACACCTCCCTCTTATAACGTGTAATCATAATTACACCACCCTTCCTCCTATAAACGTATGATTTTTATTACCTGTTGATTACTTTCCCCGCTCTTCTCTACACCTCCCTCTTATAACGTGTAATCATAATTACATCACCCTTCCTCCTATAAACGTATGATTTTTATTACCTGTTGATTACTTTCCCCGCTCTTCTCTACACCTCCCTCTTATAACGTGTAATCATAATTACACCACCCTTCGTCCTATAAACGTATGATTTTTATTACCTGTTGATTACTTTCCCCGCTCTTCTCTACACCTCCCTCTTATAACGTGTAATCATAATTACATCACCCTTCCTCCTATAAACGTATGATTTTTATTACCTGTTGATTACTTTCCCCACTCTTCTCTACACCTCCCTCTTATAACGTGTAATCATAATTACACCACCCTTCCTCCTATAAACGTATGATTTTTATTACCTGTTGATTACTTTCCCCGCTCTTCTCTACACCTCCCTCTTATAACGTGTAATCATAATTACATCACCCTTCCTCCTATAAACGTATGATTTTTATTACCTGTTGATTACTTTCCCCACTCTTCTCTACACCTCCCTCTTATAACGTGTAATCATAATTACACCACCCTTCCTCCTATAAACGTATGATTTTTATTACCTGTTGATTACTTTCCCTGCCCTTCTCTACACCTCCCTCTTATAACGTGTAATCATAATTATACCACCCTTCCTCCTATAAACGTATGATTTTTATTACCTGTTGATTACTTTCCCTGCCCTTCTCTACACCTCCCTCTTATAACGTGTAATCATAATTATACCACCCTTCCTCCTATAAACGTATGATTTTTATTACCTGTTGATTACTTTCCCTGCTCTTCTCTACACCTCCCTCTTATAATGTGTAATCATAATTACACCACCCTTCCTCCTATAAACGTATGATTTTTATTACCTGTTGATTACTTTCTCCACTCTTCTCTACACCTCCCTCTTATAACGTGTAATCATAATTACATCACCCTTCCTCCTATAAACGTATTATTTTTATTACCTGTTGATTACTTTCCCCCCTCTTCTCAACACCTCCCTCTTCTAACGTGTAATCATAATTACACCACCCTTCCTCCTATAAACGTATGATTTTTATTACCTGTTGATTACTTTCTCCACTCTTCTCTACACCTCCCTCTTATAACGTGTAATCATAATTACATCACCCTTCCTCCTATAAACGTATGATTTTTATTACCTGTTGATTACTTTCTCCACTCTTCTCTACACCTCCCTCTTATAACGTGTAATCATAGTTACATCACCCTTCCTCCTATAAACGTATGATTTTTATTACCTGTTGATTACTTTCCTCACTCTTCTCAACACCTCCCTCTTATAACGTGTAATCATAATTACATCACCCTTCCTCCTATAAACGTATTATTTTTATTACCTGTTGATTACTTTCCCCCCTCTTCTCAACACCTCCCTCTTATAACGTGTAATCATAATTACATCACCCTTCCTCCTATAAACGTATGATTTTTATTACCTGTTGATTACTTTCCTCACTCTTTTCAACACCTCCCTCTTATAACGTGTAATCATAATTACACCACCCTTCCTCCTATAAACGTATGATTTTTATTACCTGTTGATTACTTTCCTCACTCTTCTCAACACCTCCCTCTTCTAACGTGTAATCATAATTACACCACCCTTCCTCCTATAAATGTATGATTTTTATTACCTGTTGATTACTTTCCCCGCTCTTCTCTACACCTCCCTCTTATAACGTGTAATCATAATTACATCACCCTTCCTCCTATAAACGTATGATTTTTATTACCTGTTGATTACTTTCCCCGCTCTTCTCTACACCTCCCTCTTATAACGTGTAATCATAATTACATCACCCTTCCTCCTATAAACGTATGATTTTTATTACCTGTTGATTACTTTCCCCGCTCTTCTCTACACCTCCCTCTTATAACGTGTAATCATAATTACACCACCCTTCCTCCTATAAACGTATGATTTTTATTACCTGTTGATTACTTTCCCCGCTCTTCTCTACACCTCCCTCTTCTAACGTGTAATCATAATTACATCACCCTTCCTCCTATAAACGTATGATTTTTATTACCTGTTGATTACTTTCCCCGCTCTTCTCTACACCTCCATCTTATAACGTGTAATCATAATTACACCACCCTTCCTCCTATAAACGTATGATTTTTATTACCTGTTGATTACTTTCCCCGCTCTTCTCTACACCTCCCTCTTATAACGTGTAATCATAATTACATCACCCTTCCTCCTATAAACGTATGATTTTTATTACCTGTTGATTACTTTCCCCACTCTTCTCTACACCTCCCTCTTATAACGTGTAATCATAATTACACCACCCTTCCTCCTATAAACGTATGATTTTTATTACCTGTTGATTACTTTCCCTGCCCTTCTCTACACCTCCCTCTTATAACGTGTAATCATAATTATACCACCCTTCCTCCTATAAACGTATGATTTTTATTACCTGTTGATTACTTTCCCTGCCCTTCTCTACACCTCCCTCTTATAACGTGTAATCATAATTATACCACCCTTCCTCCTATAAACGTATGATTTTTATTACCTGTTGATTACTTTCCCTGCTCTTCTCTACACCTCCCTCTTATAATGTGTAATCATAATTACACCACCCTTCCTCCTATAAACGTATGATTTTTATTACCTGTTGATTACTTTCTCCACTCTTCTCTACACCTCCCTCTTATAACGTGTAATCATAATTACATCACCCTTCCTCCTATAAACGTATTATTTTTATTACCTGTTGATTACTTTCCCCCTTCTTCTCAACACCTCCCTCTTCTAACGTGTAATCATAATTACACCACCCTTCCTCCTATAAACGTATGATTTTTATTACCTGTTGATTACTTTCTCCACTCTTCTCTACACCTCCCTCTTATAACGTGTAATCATAATTACATCACCCTTCCTCCTATAAACGTATGATTTTTATTACCTGTTGATTACTTTCTCCACTCTTCTCTACACCTCCCTCTTATAACGTGTAATCATAGTTACATCACCCTTCCTCCTATAAACGTATGATTTTTATTACCTGTTGATTACTTTCCTCACTCTTCTCAACACCTCCCTCTTATAACGTGTAATCATAATTACATCACCCTTCCTCCTATAAACGTATTATTTTTATTACCTGTTGATTACTTTCCCCCCTCTTCTCAACACCTCCCTCTTATAACGTGTAATCATAATTACATCACCCTTCCTCCTATAAACGTATGATTTTTATTACCTGTTGATTACTTTCCTCACTCTTTTCAACACCTCCCTCTTATAACGTGTAATCATAATTACACCACCCTTCCTCCTATAAACGTATGATTTTTATTACCTGTTGATTACTTTCCTCACTCTTCTCAACACCTCCCTCTTCTAACGTGTAATCATAATTACACCACCCTTCCTCCTATAAACGTATGATTTTTATTACCTGTTGATTACTTTCCCCGCTCTTCTCTACACCTCCCTCTTATAACGTGTAATCATAATTACATCACCCTTCCTCCTATAAACGTATGATTTTTATTACCTGTTGATTACTTTCCCCGCTCTTCTCTACACCTCCCTCTTATAACGTGTAATCATAATTACATCACCCTTCCTCCTATAAACGTATGATTTTTATTACCTGTTGATTACTTTCCCCGCTCTTCTCTACACCTCCATCTTATAACGTGTAATCATAATTACACCACCCTTCCTCCTATAAACGTATGATTTTTATTACCTGTTGATTACTTTCCCCGCTCTTCTCTACACCTCCCTCTTCTAACGTGTAATCATAATTACATCACCCTTCCTCCTATAAACGTATGATTTTTATTACCTGTTGATTACTTTCCCCGCTCTTCTCTACACCTCCATCTTATAACGTGTAATCATAATTACACCACCCTTCCTCCTATAAACGTATGATTTTTATTACCTGTTGATTACTTTCCCCGCTCTTCTCTACACCTCCCTCTTCTAACGTGTAATCATAATTACACCATCCTTCCTCCTATAAACGTATGATTTTTATTACCTGTTGATTACTTTCCCCGCTCTTCTCTACACCTCCCTCTTCCAACGTGTAATCATAATTACACCACCCTTCCTCCTATAAACGTATGATTTTTATTACCTGTTGATTACTTTCCCCACTCTTCTCTACACCTCCCTCTTATAACGTGTAATTATAATTATACCACCCTTCCTCCTATAAACGTATGATTTTTATTACCTGTTGATTACTTTCCCCCCTCTTCTCAACACCTCCCTCTTATAACGTGTAATCATAATTACATCACCCTTCCTCCTATAAACGTATGATTTTTATTACCTGTTGATTACTTTCCCCGCTCTTCTCTACACCTCCCTCTTCTAACGTGTAATCATAATTAAACAAGTACAGCAGTAAATGCCACAAGACTCCTGATTGGAAGAGATTGGTTTGTAACCAGAAGTCCACACAAAAGGCACTGATACACTGAGCTACTTCCGAACACAGTTTTGGAAGGTTCTGAAAATAGAAACTCCTTATTAAAATAGACAGGTATAATCTGACATTACAAATATACATCACAAGGGTATATGTAGCATGTAGATGAGAACAATACGTAAAAATTGTTTGCCAAATGTCAAAGTCTGTAAGACAATGGTTGTTTTTTTAATGTAATTTTTGTCAAAATCTTCCAAAAAGAAAGAAATTCATTATCAAACAAAAATAAAGTTAATGTGTTCAAGAATATTAGCACAAGGCATTCAAATATGTCCTGTCCTAAGATAGAAGGGCTTGTGGCATACAGCTGGGAGAAAAAAATAGCTTCAAATGCTATAACCTGAGGTGAGACATTTTTAGGTGGTCTCAAACCAGAGGCTGGTCTCTCTACACAGGTTTCTTTGTACAGAAGTCCCCCTCTTATAAAACCACCTCTTCTGCAATGAAAAAGTAGCCTTATAAGTGAGGTGGCCTCTCACGACAGGGACAATTTATTAATATTTTACTATCTCAGTGCATCTGAAATATGGACTGATAAGTGGGTGGTCTTTGGTGAGAGTGGCCGTGTAAGGGTTCGTGTTATGGGGTTTAACTTCCAATTTCAAATATATTTCAGTTATATCGTGGCAGTTAGTTTTCTTGATGGAGGAAACAAAAGTATGGTATCATAATGTATTACCGGTGTAATCTATTTCCGGGGTATATCGGGACGTCATCAGTCAAAGGTCATCACGTTTTGGTGACAACACAACGAGCTATCACCAACCTTAAAGATTTTTCGAAAATGCAGAGATTACTGGTATGTTTTGATTTTATTCATTATTCTTATCAAATTGGTACATATTGGAATTCCATGGCATACATCACATCATAAAATACACCCCATAATATTAAATACTAGACAGAAATCATCACTGGAGCCTTTGTTATGATCGTCTGTCAGTTATCTTTTGTAAGTAGTGCAATTCTGGTTGCACAAGTCCGCTGGATAATAGAAAAACCGCAGCAGAAAAGTATGGAAAGCATTAAGGGCTATATACAGGAACCGAATGAAAACAAGTTTATATTAGGATCAAAGTGGATTAATTGGACATGATATAATCGAAATATGGGTTAGACTTCCCATGACAAACTTAAAAAAATGATGAAAGTATACTGTAGACATAAAATTCTTCAACCACAGAAAAAAAAACACAGCAAAAAAATATTAAAAAAACCAAGAAAAAAACGTTCAATATAGTTAAGGAACAATATTTTCATCAAATATGAAGACTTTTATATACCTTTGCACTGAATATATAGTGGCATATTTTGTGCTCCATACTAACTCTTTATCTGTATCCTGTCCATTCTGAATTCTCGTACTTTACCACATTTTTTGATGGAACATTCCGATACACCGGTAATACATTCAGTTCATCTGGCAGAGGAGTTTGCAGGATGTTTACAAAAACAAATTGGAACTTTAAACATTTAATTAATAAAAAGCAATTATGTGGTTAAAACACTTAATGACAGTGCATTCATAGGAAAAAGTTTGGATCAGTTGACTTCGAATGGTAAGTAGCATTTCATGTTTTCCCTTTTACTACCCCGGTAATACATTACACAATCATACCTGGAGAAAACAACCAAACTGCCGCAAATCACGAACAAATTTGATCACATAATGCTGTACACCTCGCCTTGAGCGGGATTCTAACTCACAACATCAGTGGTGATAGGCACCGATTGTATAGGTAGTTGTAAATCTAAGCACCATACAATCACGACCACGACAGCCATCTGGTCTTGTAAGAGTTAAACTACTGTACCAGTAAAATAGTTTGCTAATGTTCTTGGAAATGTTCGAAAATTTTCATACATGTAAATAAGACCCCTATGACTTACTTTATAATACAGGATTCTACAGATATTTTTAATAATGGCTGGAATTTCTTGGATCTTCTCACGACATCCTTCAAACTGTGAAGCAACAGCGTAACACTTCACTACATGTGTACACACCTACAATATAAAATGTAACACTTCACTACATGTGTACACACCTACAATATAAAATGTAACAGCATAACACTTCACTACATGTGTACACACCTACAATATAAAATGTAACACTTCACTACATGTGTACACACCTACAATATAAAATGTAACACTTCACTACATGTGTACACACCTACAATATAAAATGTAACACTTCACTACATGTGTACACACCTACAATATAAAATGTAACACTTCACTACATGTGTACACACCTACAATATAAAATGTAACACTTCACTACATGTGTACACACCTACAATATAAAATGTAACACTTCACTACATGTATGCACACCTACAATATAAAATGTAACACTTCACTACATGTGTACACACCTACAATATAAAATGTAACACTTCACTACATGTGTACACACCTACAATATAAAATGTAACACTTCACTACATGTATGCACACCTACAATATAAAATGTAACACTTCACTACATGTGTACACACCTACAATATAAAATGTAACACTTCACTACATGTGTACACACCTACAATATAAAATGTAACACTTCACTACATGTGTACACATCTACAATATAAAATGTAACACTTTAATGTGTGTGTATTAAAAATAACAACAATATCACAAACCCTGCAAATTAAGAGGCATAAGTACAGAACAGAAATTGAACTTGGCATTCCCTTTTATGGTCCCTGAACATGTGTGTAAATTTCAAGGTTACCCAAGAGGAACCAAATGTGGCACGTACAGACAGACTGACAGATATCTGGACATACCTAAAGCTTAATGCCCCCAACGCATTACAGCGTAGACATAATAATCAAAACTTTTGTTTTTCCCAATTTTCATGTCTTGATCTTGATATTTCACAATGAGTTGACATGTTCTATAACTTTGTTTTCTGTTTAAACTTACTTGAACTGCTGTATCTTCTTCTTTACTAGATAAACTCAGAACATCCATACATCTGTCAAATGCTTCTTGTAAAACCTGTAAAAAAAAAAAAAAAAAAAAAAAAATGTGTCAAAAGTGAAATGTTAAATAACTAATATACAGTAGCTCCTCTAATTTATCAGGCCAGATTTCATATGCACTAAGATTGGAAAATAGTACTAAATTGCCCCCTTCAAGAGAGACCACCTCTCTTATAAGACCACTTTTTCATGGTGGTTTTATTAGGGGACTACTATACTGTTAAATCTTGTTAACTAGAACTTGAATGAGTTGTTTCCATGGATACAATGAAGTAAATATCTGTCTGTTTGTAGTAATTTTTAGTTTAATTTATCCCTGGTAACTTGACCACTCAATAACTATGACGTAATATCATCGATGCCACAACGTTTAACTGTATAGACAAGAATCACTGATCCAAGGTAACACACAGTTTGGATATTCTTTAAATATATTTTTATGAATGATCTGCTGTGTTGAGTCAGCAGTGAGCAAGGCAATACTGGAGGCTCAGTGTGCTGAGCATGTGTTACTCACCTTTCATTCTGTTTTGAGGAAACTTTATACAGAACCTTTCATAGGTGCTTCCTACCAAATTTCGGTTCATTTGGCTACTCGGTTTCAGAGGAGAAGATTTTTTAGAAATAACCAGAAACAAAAATTGTCTGTAGCGGTCATGTTTGTTAATGGATCAGGACGAAATGAGCAATATTTATAGAGGACCTTCCATAGATGTTTCCTTCCAAGTTTCGGTTCATTTGGTCAAGCGGTTTCAGAGGAGAAGATTTTTAGAAATCGACCAATAAGAAACAAGAATTGCCTGTGGTGGCCATGTTTGTCAATGGATTGGGAGGAAATGTGCAATCTTAATAGTGAACCTTTCATAGATGATCCCTACCAGGTTTCAGTTCATTTGGCCAAGTCGTTTCAGAGGAGAAGATTTTTAGAAATTGACCAATCAGAAACAAGAATTGGCTGTGGTGGTCATATTTGTTAATGGATCGGTACAAAATGAGCAATCTTTATAGAGAACCTTCCATACATGCTTCATACCAAGTTTCGGTTCACTTGCCCAAGCGGTTTCAAAGGAGAACGTTTTGAAAAATCGACCAATCAAAATTAAGAATTGCCTGGGGCTGCCATGCTTGCAAACGGATCGGTATGAAATGTGCAATCTTTATAGAAGACCTTCCATAGATGCTTCCTACCAAGTTTCAGTTCATTTGGCTAAGTTGTTTTAGAGGAGAAGATTAAAATGTGAAAAGTTAACGGACGACGGACGCCAAGTGATGGCAAAAGCTCACATTGCCAATAATATGCACGGTTATTATTACTACAGTTGACTCTCGTTGTCTCGAACTCGGTTGACTCGAATTTTTATCGAAGTCCAGAACTTCGTTGTGTATAAATATATATAATTTGACTCCTGTTGAGTCGAATTCGGATGAGTCGAATTTGGATGAGTCGAATTTCGGTTGTCTCGAATAAAAGTTTTGGTCCCGAGATGTAGAAAACCATATTATTTACATTCGGTAAGTCAAATTTATCTGTCAAAACATGTGTATTACCTTGGGATTAAAATCGGATCACAGGTGAAACATCCAGTCATTTAACATTTTTACCTTATGCTATTTCACATGTTTATTTTAACAATCTGTCAAATTAATTAGTGATAATATTTGAATTGGCTTGGTATAATCTATTATGACACAGGTTAAATGTGTACAATAACAAATTATCGATTTATAATAAGTGCGCTTGGGTCGGCATACATCAATGATTGTGAAAAGTACACAACGGAAGCGTTTTATCTATTGATTTATTTGTCGGAAATAAATTTTCATTAAAGATGTATAATTTCTCAATTTTGAGAGATTTGAAAAAAATGTTACTCTTAATTAATTGTTGTAATAAAAGGGGAAATCACGCTATTTCTCAGAATTGGCGTTATTTTCGGTCGAGAAAAGTTTTCTTTTACACTTTATTGAATCAATGCAACACAACAGATAAACATAATCATACACACAAAAAAAAAAAGATATCTAGCAGTTATCAGTCATTCCACAAGATTCAAAGAATTTAACAGAAAAAAGACAGCAACACAAACATCGAATAAGTTTTAAATCGTTCCGAGAATCGAGACATGCGATGCTGGTTTTAGCTCTTCAAAATTTTGCTCGAGTTGTCTCCCTTTCATCGTTAAACAAACTACACTTCCGGTATTTTCATAGCTCCTCTTGAGTCGAACTACGGTTGACTCAAATTTTTTCCATGGTCCCATCGAATTTGAGATAACGAGAGTCAACTGTACTTCAAAATTTGGTAGGCTCGTTGCTGATTGCTTTAAGAACAGAACAGTTAAGTGACGTACCTGAATACCGTTTTCTCTACGTAATTCTTCAGCATTAAGAGCAGAACAGCTAACAGTATGATAGGCTAGTTCAGTAGCAGCTGATAGTAACGGAGCTGACTTAGAGAACAAGCTGTCATCGCTAGTTTCCATTCTAATAGTCTTCATTAACATAGGATATCCAGCATACTTATAAGGTTGTAATTCTGAAAACAATAATAATGAGATAATGTATCACACATCCCCTACAAAAACGTCAATAAAATGTCTTTAAAATGTCATTCAACCATCTTGAGAATTGAAATAATATTTTGAAGCATCAGTTCTTCATTATGAACTACTTTCAAAAATTTAATTCATGATCTTAACAGGTGTTAACATAATCAGACAGACACGACAGACAGACTGAGTGCAATCCAATAATCCCTCTAAAGGAACCGCAGGGGACTAATTATAGACCTTTGACTTTAACACAAAATAGTTTATAAAATAGAATACAGGGAGTTATTACCAAACCATGGATGGTACCTCATCAATGGTGTAAATGTCAGCATTCTCATCGTAAGTGAAGTATGTCGTGAGTTCAATCCAGGTTGTTAAACCAAACACTATTTAATATGGTTGTTTCGAATCATGTCAATTCCGACCACGTTCCGTCTTTTTCGTGTCTTGACGTCTGAACACCTTGGCAGACAACTTCCGGTGTTTACGCTATTACTGTGACAATGTCAGCATATAGTCGTAGATGCGGTAGATTATAAGTAATTGTAATATGGAGACGCCAAAGAAACGGCTGGGTAAATACTGGTGTTCGGTACCTCACTGTCAGTGTGATATCAGAAATAGATCGTTTTCCTTTGATGCTGACAACCGCAAATAAAGAAAGAAAACAAATTTAATTTTAAAGAAGTAATTGTCTCTGCATTGAAGTCTTTGATACAAATAAAATAATTTAATTGATATCTGTCTTTAACAGAAAATGTTAAGATTTTTTTTAAGTTGAGAATCGAACGTTAAAACGGCACAAATCGATTGGAGTTTTTGTTGTGTACATTGACACCGGAAGTTCAATGCAGATTAGTCCATCGAAATCACGTGATCTGGCGGACAAAAATAACAAAATTTTGACGGAATGGAAATGATTCGAAACAACCGTATTGGTAACTGCTGCTGTTCCGCTACGATTGTAGGATTAATGAGTAAGAGCAGGAGCAACAACTGACTGATATTAGCAATTAGCATTTATGTTATCAAGCTAAATTTCAAGAGGGCTTGCTTACATGTCTTGACATTAGTAAGGCATATTTAGCATTGGTTGGTTTGATTTTATGGTGCTTAACGCCACTTTCAACAATATTTCAGTTATATCATAGTGGTCAGTTTTATTTATTTGTGGATGAAACCGGAGTACATGCCACCACACACTGACAAACTTTATAACATAATGTTGTATCGAGTACACCCTTGCCTGAACAGGGTTCGAACTCACAACTTTAGTGGTGATAGGCACTGATTGCACAGGTAGTTGTAAATCCAACTACGATCACGGTCACGACAGCCCCTTGGCATATTTAAGGATAGACCTGTATAATTATTACCTGATTAAAAAAATGTCTTTCTTTTTCAATCCCTATACTCTTTTTTTTTTCTAGAGATTGCCTCATTTGTAATGAAATAATAGCTAGATAGTCAACAAGATCCATTTATCAAAATCTTTACTTTTCAACAAGAAAAATTTCCCCAAAATACTTTTATAAAATGGCTAATACAGTTAAACCTAGCAGTCTAAACCAAACACTGACTAAACAATAATCCTGTAAAACTCTGAACTTTAAATAAAATCCCAATGCTGGAAATCTTTGTGAATTCAACCTGTCTAAACAGAATACCTGTCCATTCCAAACACAAAGAAGTTCATGGCTTTCAATATTTTTCAACTAAGCCAGTACTTCACTATTTACAGGTGGTACTTTTTCTTTAAATTTGAACATTTTTCATGAATATCTTAAGCAATACTCTTTGAAATTAGGAGGTATCAATTACCATTGTAAGTGGGTAAAAGTACCTGGTACCGCCCCTTATTAACAGGTCTGAGGTTTGATTTAGACAGGTTTCAGCGTACGTTGTATTACCTTCTTTGTGCCTGCCAAACAGAATGGACTGTGCCTTCAGTATCAACACAATGTTCTGAGGGTCTGGACCTTCTTTTAATCTAGATTTACTACACAGGAATTCATAAGCACTGTTGACTTTCTCAAACATATCCTTTAAAAGAAACGGTGAAAATAAAACAGACTGTTACATACAAAATCTAATCCAATTAAAATTAGATGCTTGTTGTTTTGTTTTTATTTCAATTTCTATACAGATACACTAATCTCTAACAACATCTATCTTTGACCAATCATATACAAGTTTGTTAAATGGTTAGATCATTGCTAAGTGATTGGTTGAAAATATACATTAACCCTGTAATGATCTCATATGTTAGATCCCAGTGTATCGCCAAACAAACAAAAGATTAATTTAATTAGATCAAAAAATCAGATTTCTGCCATCAACAGTTACTGAGAAAAATGCGACGAAAAATATCTTGGACGGATGGAAGGACGGACAGACGGACAGAGGTAAAACAGTATACCCCCCTTCCCCTTCGGGGAGCGGGGGTATAAATATAAAAAGTTAACAATGAACAAAGGATGCCAAGTGATGGCAAAAGTTCACCCTGACTTTAGTCAGATCGGCTAAAAAAGTCAGTCTGTGACTTCATAAGTATTTCATAGATCATGATACAATGGTCTAATATAATAAAACATTAATACCTACCCTACCCTCGGGGTTTTTATCAGGATGGTATTTCTGAGCAAGTTTAAAATAGGCTTTCCTTATCTTGGCTTCTTCGTGGCTGAAAAAGAGGTATTAATTAACAATCTGTTTTATTTGTATATTCAATATTGATTCTTTAACACAACATCATAATAAATATATTGTATGTCTCAAAATCAAACCAGAAAGTATAAGAATTATATTTCTGACGAGACAAATTTATTGTTCTACCCTCTGTAGGAAATATTTGCCAACTGAACCTGTGAATTCCAAACACCAGTCTAATCCAATCATCTGCCTTGTACAAACCACTGTTTATTCCAAACACCAGTCTAATCTAATCATCTGCCTTGTACAAACCACTGTTTATTCCAAACACCAGTCTAATCCAATCATCTGCCTTGTACAAACCACTGTTTATTCCAAACACCAGTCTAATCTAATCATCTGCCTTGTACAAACCACTGTTTATTCCAAACACCAGTCTAATCCAATCATCTGCCTTGTACAAACCACTGTTTATTCCAAACAAAACATTTGGTCCCCAGCATTTGGTTTAGACAGAATTAACTGTAATTATTGACTAATTACTATTTTCTGAGAGAAGATTGAGGGTATAATTCCTTTGTTACAATTCTGAACCCCTCGGCCCTTATCCCTGATATACTTACCCTCCTACTCCTTTAGGTAGATTTAACACTTGGTATGCCTCATCTATTGACATAGTGGGAGGTTTCTTTTCCACCTCTTTCTTCCAAGCCTCTAAAATATCTTTCAGTAATTTAACCTGCAGTTAAACACAATAAAACACTGACTTTAAAATTTGACCATCATCATATGTTAGTTAGTTCAGAAAAGAAAGCTTAAACATTAAGATTTAGATTTTTATACAGTCAAACTTGTATTCAACGGTTGTCCCTGGCAACCATATAATGAATTTGTATTGGTTTGTTTGATTGATGTGATGTTTGTTATACAGTTTAGTAAGACATGTTTCTGTATCGTGGTTGTATCATATTTTAGTTTCCCAGGAGTAAGAACTCTTCGTGGTTGTATCATATTTCAGTTTCCCAGGAGTAAGAACTCTTCATGGTTGTATCATATTTTAGTTTCCCAGGAGTAAGAACTCTTCGTGGTTGTATCATATTTTAGTTTCCCAGGAGTAAGAACGCTTCGTGGTTGTATCATATTTTAGTTTCCCAGGAGTAAGAACTCTTCGTGGTTGTATCATATTTTAGTTTCCCAGGAGTAAGAACTCTTCGTGGTTGTATCATATTTTAGTTTCCCAGGAGTAAGAACTCTTCGTGGTTGTATCATATTTTAGTTTCCCAGGAGTAAGAACGCTTCGTGGTTGTATCATATTTTAGTTTCCCAGGAGTAAGAACTCTTCGTGGTTGTATCATATTTTAGTTTCCCAGGAGTAAGAACTCTTCGTGGTTGTATCATATTTTAGTTTCCCAGGAGTAAGAACGCTTCGTGGTTGTATCATATTTTAGTTTCCCAGGAGTAAGAACTCTTCGTGGTTGTATCATATTTTAGTTTCCCAGGAGTAAGAACTCTTCGTGGTTGTATCATATTTTAGTTTCCCAGGAGTAAGAACGCTTCGTGGTTGTATCATATTTTAGTTTCCCAGGAGTAAGAACTCTTCGTGGTTGTATCATATTTCAGTTTCCCAGGAGTAAGAACTCTTCGTGGTTGTATCATATTTTAGTTTCCCAGGAGTAAGAACTCTTCGTGGTTGTATCATATTTTAGTTTCCCAGGAGTAAGAACGCTTCGTGGTTGTATCATATTTTAGTTTCCCAGGAGTAAGAACTCTTCGTGGTTGTATCATATTTTAGTTTCCCAGGAGTAAGAACTCTTCGTGGTTGTATCATATTTTAGTTTCCCAGGAGTAAGAACTCTTCGTGGTTGTATCACATTTTAGTTTCCCAGGAGTAAGAACTCTTTTGAAGTAGGTTTGTTTGATGGTGTTTAATGCCACTTTCAACAATATGTCAGGTATGTCGTGGCAGTCAGTTTTATTGGTGAAGGAAACCGGAGTACGCAGAGAAAACCACCGACCTGTCACAAGTCACTTACAAACTTTATCACATAATGTTGTATCAAGTACATCTTGCCATGAATGGGGTTCGAACTCCCAACGTTAGTGGTGATAGGCATTGGTTGCATGGGTAGTTGTAAATCCAACTACCATACGATCACGACAACGGTGGCCCCTTTTTTTACTGACACAAACATGATATGAGAAAGGGGAGATAATAAATAAGTCAGAACAATTTTGCATAGCAACGGGCAACTAATGTTAACTCATAACAAAGTATTATTCGTAAGAAACTGTTGCAAATTTCATTTAACAATAACATACAAAAAGAGTAACCTGGGTGGTTGGATTATTTATCTAGAATATCCCTGATATTCTATAATTATCTGTAATTTATATGTTTTTTCTTTTATCTCACCAAGAATATTATCAGTCACTAAGGACTGACCTTGATACTCAAAATTATCAGTCAGGGTAATTTCAAACACATTATGATGTCACCAATAAAACCAATCATGTTATTTCTGAAGATCTCAACGTATATATGATCACTAGTATAACATATCGTCCTATCAGACTTGCTGTGATACTAGCTATAATGTCTGTCTCGACTGTCATAACTGTCAATATTCTATATATTTCTCTCACATGTTTACCACATCGGTGGTGTAATAGTTAGCGTGCTTTCCTCCGGTTGGGTCAAACCAAAGACAATAAAATTGGTATTTGTTGCTTTGCCGCTAAGCACGCAACATTAATGAGAAAGAGCAAAGACTGGTTTTCTCTGAATCTGTATAATGTGTCCAAGTGGACCGACATGTCTACCCGCAGACAGTCGTTTCAGTGAGCTAGCACTATGAAAATCAACGTGTTGGCCTAGTACAAAGCGAACCTCATCATCATCTCCGTCGAAGTAAAATCCAGAAGTGGATCCATCGACATACTTTATACAGATCTCATTGAAAATTAACTTGTTCTCGCCATAATATAGCTGAAAAATTGCTGAATTGGCATTAAACAACAATAACTCACTCACTCTCACATGTTACCACATGACAGAATTAAAACATTTACAGGATCTTGTTAAAACATATGACAGAATGAAAACACTTACAGGATCTTGTTAAAACATATGACAGAATTAAAACACTTACAGGATCTTGTTAAAACATATGACAGAATGAAAACACTTACAGGATCTTGTTAAAACATATGACAGAATTAAAACACTTACAGGATCTTGTTAAAACATATGACAGAATTAAAACACTTACAGGATCTTGTTAAAACATATGACAGAATTAAAACATTTACAGGATCTTGTTAAAACATGACAGAATTAAAACATTTACAGGATCTTGTTAAAACATGACAGAATTAAAACACTTACAGGATCTTGTTAAAACATATGACAGAATTAAAACATTTACAGGATCTTGTTAAAACATGACAGAATTAAAACACTTACAGGATCTTGTTAAAACATATGACAGAATTAAAACACTTACAGGATCTTGTTAAAACATGAAAGAATTAAAACACTTACAGGATCTTGTTATAACATATGACAGAATTAAAACACTTACAGGATCTTGTTAAAACATATGACAGAATTAAAACACTTACAGGATCTTTGATTGGCCAATCAGGGAATCTTTGTTTATCACAGAGGTGCTTGAGATAGTATATGTTACAAAACAGTTCATTTTCTAACTGAGGATAATTAATAACAGGCATAGGACAATACTGGTATAATGCTCGTGTGTTGCTCTGGAGACGAGGTGAAAAGTCAGCGATGTGTGATGCTATCTTCTCTATCATCATGCGCCTGTAAAATAAAATTGATTGGCATTTGTAATGAGTTCTAGTCGAGCCTGTATTTTTGTAATTATGGGCAAGTTATTGATTATATGAGTAACATGGCAGGAATCTTATAAGAAGCAGGAACTACTTACTCTTCACACCTTGGTTCACTCCTGATTTATTGGTGGGGTTTGTGTTGCTCATCTTATTAGTTTTTTGTGTTGTCCTTTTATGTGTCTTTACATTCTGAGTTCTGTGTTGATGTCCGATTTCCACATAAAAACGATGTTTGGTTCATCTTTACCTCCAGTTGTTTGTAGGAGGACTCATGTCTTATTTAAGCTATTTGTGTTTGTTTGTATATAGTGGTGTCTAACACATATTGTCTCTGTTCTGTGTATTGTACCCAATGTTGTCAGTGTCCCTAGATTGTTCATTCTTGTTTGTCTCTTCAGTTTGTTCTGTATATTGTGCCCAATGCTGGCAGTGTCCCTAGTGTTTGTCTCTTCAGTTTGTTCTGTATATTGTACCCAATGCTGGCAGTGTCCCTCGTGTTTGTCTCTTCAGTTTGTTCTGTATATTGTACCCAATGCTGGCAGTGTCCCTAGTGTTTGTCTCTTCAGTTTGTTCTGTATATTGTGCCCAATGCTGGCAGTGTCCCTAGTGTTTGTCTCTTCAGTTTGTTCTGTGTATTGTGCCCAATGCTGGCAGTGTCCCTAGTGTTTGTCTCTTCAGTTTGTTCTGTATATTGTGCCCAATGCTGGCAGTGTCCCTAGTGTTTGTCTCTTCAGTTTGTTCTGTGTATTGTGCCCAATGCTGTCAGTGTCCCTAGATTGTTCATTCTTGTTTGTCTCTTCAGTTTGTTCTGTATATTGTGCCCAATGCTGGCAGTGTCCCTAGTGTTTGTCTCTTCAGTTTGTTCTGTATATTGTGCCCAATGCTGTCAGTGTCCCTAGTGTTTGTCTCTTCAGTTTGTTCTGTGTATTGTACCCAATGTTGTCAGTGTCCCTAGTGTTTGTCTCTTCAGTTTGTTCTGTATATTGTGCCCAATGCTGGCAGTGTCCCTAGTGTTTGTCTCTTCAGTTTGTTCTGTATATTGTGCCCAATGCTGTCAGTGTCCCTAGTGTTTGTCTCTTCAGTTTGTTCTGTATATTGTACCCAATGTTGTCAGTGTCCCTAGTGTTTGTCTCTTCAGTTTGTTCTGTATATTGTGCCCAATGCTGTCAGTGTCCCTAGTGTTTGTCTCTTCAGTTTGTTCTGTGTATTGTGCCCAATGCTGTCAGTGTCCCTAGATTGTTCATTCTTGTTTGTCTCTTCAGTTTGTTCTGTATATTGTGCCCAATGCTGGCAGTGTCCCTAGTGTTTGTCTCTTCAGTTTGTTCTGTATATTGTGCCCAATGCTGTCAGTGTCCCTAGTGTTTGTCTCTTCAGTTTGTTCTGTGTATTGTACCCAATGTTGTCAGTGTCCCTAGTGTTTGTCTCTTCAGTTTGTTCTGTATATTGTGCCCAATGCTGGCAGTGTCCCTAGTGTTTGTCTCTTCAGTTTGTTCTGTATATTGTGCCCAATGCTGTCAGTGTCCCTAGTGTTTGTCTCTTCAGTTTGTTCTGTATATTGTACCCAATGTTGTCAGTGTCCCTAGTGTTTGTCTCTTCAGTTTGTTCTGTATATTGTGCCCAATGCTGTCAGTGTCCCTAGTGTTTGTCTCTTCAGTTTGTTCTGTATATTGTGCCCAATGCTGGCAGTGTCCCTAGTGTTTGTCTCTTCAGTTTGTTCTGTGTATTGTGCCCAATGCTGTCAGTGTCCCTAGATTGTTCATTCTTGTTTGTCTCTTCAGTTTGTTCTGTATATTGTGCCCAATGCTGGCAGTGTCCCTAGTGTTTGTCTCTTCAGTTTGTTCTGTATATTGTGCCCAATGCTGTCAGTGTCCCTAGTGTTTGTCTCTTCAGTTTGTTCTGTATATTGTGCCCAATGCTGGCAGTGTCCCTAGTGTTTGTCTCTTCAGTTCGTTCTGTGTATTGTACCCAATGTTGTCAGTGTCCCTAGATTGTTCATTCTTGTTTGTCTCTTCAGTTTGTTCTGTATATTGTGCCCAATGTTGTCAGTGTCCCTAGATTGTTCATTCTTGTTTGTCTCTTCAGTTCGTTCTGTGTATTGTACCCAATGCTGTCAGTGTCCCTAGATTGTTCATTCTTGTTTGTCTCTTCAGTTCGTTCTGTGTATTGTACCCAATGCTGTCAGTGTCCCTAGATTGTTCATTCTTGTTTGTCTCTTCAGTTTGTTCTGTGTATTGTACCCAATGCTGGCAGTGTCCCTAGATTGTTCATTCTTGTTTGTCTCTTCAGTTTGTTCTGTATATTGTGCCCAATGCTGGCAGTGTCCCTAGTGTTTGTCTCTTCAGTTCGTTCTGTATATTGTGCCCAATGCTGGCAGTGTCCCTAGATTGTTCATTCTTGTTTGTCTCTTCAGTTCGTTCTGTGTATTGTACCCAATGCTGGCAGTGTCCCTAGATTGTTCATTCTTGTTTGTCTCTTCAGTTCGTTCTGTGTATTGTACCCAATGCTGTCAGTGTCCCTAGATTGTTCATTCTTGTTTGTCTCTTCAGTTTGTTCTGTGTATTGTACCCAATGCTGGCAGTGTCCCTAGATTGTTCATTCTTGTTTGTCTCTTCAGTTCGTTCTGTATATTGTGCCCAATGCTGGCAGTGTCCCTAGTGTTTGTCTCTTCAGTTTGTTCTGTGTATTGTACCCAATGCTGGCAGTGTCCCTAGTGTTTGTCTCTTCAGTTTGTTCTGTATATTGTGCCCAATGCTGGCAGTGTCCCTAGTGTTTGTCTCTTCAGTTCGTTCTGTATATTGTGCCCAATGCTGGCAGTGTCCCTAGTGTTTGTCTCTTCAGTTTGTTCTGTATATTGTGCTCAATGCTGGCAGTGTCCCTAGATTGTTCATTCTTGTTTGTCTCTTCAGTTTGTTCTGTATATTGTGCCCAATGCTGTCAGTGTCCCTAGTGTGTGTCTCTTCAGTTCGTTCTGTATATTGTGCCCAATGCTGGCAGTGTCCCTAGTGTTTGTCTCTTCAGTTTGTTCTGTGTATTGTACCCAATGCTGGCAGTGTCCCTAGTGTTTGTCTCTTCAGTTTGTTCTGTATATTGTGCCCAATGCTGGCAGTGTCCCTAGTGTTTGTCTCTTCAGTTCGTTCTGTATATTGTGCCCAATGCTGGCAGTGTCCCTAGTGTTTGTCTCTTCAGTTTGTTCTGTATATTGTGCCCAATGCTGGCAGTGTCCCTAGTGTTTGTCTCTTCAGTTCGTTCTGTATATTGTGCCCAATGCTGGCAGTGTCCCTAGTGTTTGTCTCTTCAGTTTGTTCTGTATATTGTGCCCAATGCTGGCAGTGTCCCTAGTGTTTGTCTCTTCAGTTCGTTCTGTATATTGTGCCCAATGCTGGCAGTGTCCCTAGTGTTTGTCTCTTCAGTTTGTTCTGTATATTGTGCCCAATGCTGGCAGTGTCCCTAGTGTTTGTCTCTTCAGTTCGTTCTGTATATTGTGCCCAATGCTGGCAGTGTCCCTAGTGTTTGTCTCTTCAGTTCGTTCTGTATATTGTGCCCAATGCTGGCAGTGTCCCTAGTGTTTGTCTCTTCAGTTTGTTCTGTATATTGTGCCCAATGCTGGCAGTGTCCCTAGTGTTTGTCTCTTCAGTTCGTTCTGTATATTGTGCCCAATGCTGTCAGTGTTCCTAGTGTTTGTCTCTTCAGTTCGTTCTGTATATTGTGCCCAATGCTGGCAGTGTCCCTAGATTGTTCATTCTTGTTTGTCTCTTCAGTTCGTTCTGTGTATTGTACCCAATGCTGGCAGTGTCCCTAGTGTTTGTCTCTTCAGTTCGTTCTGTATATTGTGCCCAATGCTGGCAGTGTCCCTAGATTGTTCATTCTTGTTTGTCTCTTCAGTTCGTTCTGTGTATTGTGCCCAATGCTGTCAGTGTCCCTAGATTGTTCATTCTTGTTTGTCTCTTCAGTTCGTTCTGTATATTGTGCCCAATGCTGGCAGTGTCCCTAGTGTTTGTCTCTTCAGTTTGTTCTGTGTATTGTGCCCAATGCTGTCAGTGTCCCTAGTATTTGTCTCTTCAGTTTGTTCTGTATATTGTGCCCAATGCTGGCAGTGTCCCTAGTGTTTGTCTCTTCAGTTCGTTCTGTATATTGTGCCCAATGCTGGCAGTGTCCCTAGATTGTTCATTCTTGTTTGTCTCTTCAGTTCGTTCTGTATATTGTACCCAATGCTGTCAGTGTCCCTAGTGTTTGTCTCTTCAGTTCGTTCTGTATATTGTGCCCAATGCTGGCAGTGTCCCTAGATTGTTCATTCTTGTTTGTCTCTTCAGTTCGTTCTGTGTATTGTACCCAATGCTGGCAGTGTCCCTAGATTGTTCATTCTTGTTTGTCTCTTCAGTTTGTTCTGTGTATTGTGCCCAATGCTGTCAGTGTCCCTAGATTGTTCATTCTTGTTTGTCTCTTCAGTTCGTTCTGTATATTGTGCCCAATGCTGGCAGTGTCCCTAGTGTTTGTCTCTTCAGTTTGTTCTGTGTATTGTGCCCAATGCTGTCAGTGTCCCTAGATTGTTCATTCTTGTTTGTCTCTTCAGTTTGTTCTGTATATTGTGCCCAATGCTGGCAGTGTCCCTAGTGTTTGTCTCTTCAGTTCGTTCTGTATATTGTGCCCAATGCTGTCAGTGTCCCTAGATTGTTCATTCTTGTTTGTCTCTTCAGTTCGTTCTGTATATTGTACCCAATGCTGTCAGTGTCCCTAGTGTTTGTCTCTTCAGTTCGTTCTGTATATTGTGCCCAATGCTGGCAGTGTCCCTAGATTGTTCATTCTTGTTTGTCTCTTCAGTTCGTTCTGTATATTGTACCCAATGCTGTCAGTGTCCCTAGTGTTTGTCTCTTCAGTTTGTTCTGTATATTGTGCCCAATGTTGTCAGTGTCCCTAGATTGTTCATTCTTGTTTGTCTCTTCAGTTTGTTCTGTATATTGTGCCCAATGCTGTCAGTGTCCCTAGTGTTTGTCTCTTCAGTTTGTTCTGTATATTGTGCCCAATGCTGGCAGTGTCCCTAGTGTTTGTCTCTTCAGTTTGTTCTGTGTATTGTGCCCAATGCTGGCAGTGTCCCTAGTGTTTGTCTCTTCAGTTTGTTCTGTATATTGTGCCCAATGCTGGCAGTGTCCCTAGATTGTTCATTCTTGTTTGTCTCTTCAGTTCGTTCTGTATATTGTACCCAATGCTGTCAGTGTCCCTAGTGTTTGTCTCTTCAGTTTGTTCTGTATATTGTGCCCAATGTTGTCAGTGTCCCTAGATTGTTCATTCTTGTTTGTCTCTTCAGTTTGTTCTGTATATTGTGCCCAATGCTGTCAGTGTCCCTAGTGTTTGTCTCTTCAGTTTGTTCTGTATATTGTGCCCAATGCTGGCAGTGTCCCTAGTGTTTGTCTCTTCAGTTTGTTCTGTATATTGTGCCCAATGCTGGCAGTGTCCCTAGTGTTTGTCTCTTCAGTTCGTTCTGTATATTGTGCCCAATGCTGGCAGTGTCCCTAGTGTTTGTCTCTTCAGTTTGTTCTGTATATTGTGCCCAATGCTGGCAGTGTCCCTAGTGTTTGTCTCTTCAGTTCGTTCTGTATATTGTGCCCAATGCTGTCAGTGTCCCTAGTGTTTGTCTCTTCAGTTTGTTCTGTATATTGTGCCCAATGCTGTCAGTGTCCCTAGATTGTTCATTCTTGTTTGTCTCTTCAGTTCGTTCTGTATATTGTGCCCAATGCTGGCAGTGTCCCTAGTGTTTGTCTCTTCAGTTCGTTCTGTATATTGTGCCCAATGCTGGCAGTGTCCCTAGTGTTTGTCTCTTCAGTTTGTTCTGTATATTGTGCCCAATGCTGTCAGTGTCCCTAGATTGTTCATTCTTGTTTGTCTCTTCAGTTTGTTCTGTGTATTGTGCCCAATGCTGGCAGTGTCCCTAGTGTTTGTCTCTTCAGTTCGTTCTGTATATTGTGCCCAATGCTGTCAGTGTCCCTAGTGTTTGTCTCTTCAGTTTGTTCTGTGTATTGTGCCCAATGCTGGCAGTGTCCCTAGTGTTTGTCTCTTCAGTTCGTTCTGTATATTGTGCCCAATGCTGTCAGTGTCCCTAGTGTTTGTCTCTTCAGTTCGTTCTGTATATTGTGCCCAATGCTGGCAGTGTCCCTAGTGTTTGTCTCTTCAGTTCGTTCTGTATATTGTGCCCAATGCTGGCAGTGTCCCTAGATTGTTCATTCTTGTTTGTCTCTTCAGTTCGTTCTGTATATTGTGCCCAATGCTGTCAGTGTCCCTAGATTGTTCATTCTTGTTTGTCTCTTCAGTTTGTTCTGTATATTGTACCCAATGCTGTCAGTGTCCCTAGTGTTTGTCTCTTCAGTTCGTTCTGTATATTGTGCCCAATGCTGTCAGTGTCCCTAGATTGTTCATTCTTGTTTGTCTCTTCAGTTTGTTCTGTATATTGTGCCCAATGCTGTCAGTGTCCCTAGTGTTTGTCTCTTCAGTTCGTTCTGTATATTGTGCCCAATGTTGTCAGTGTCCCTAGATTGTTCATTCTTGTTTGTCTCTTCAGTTTGTTCTGTATATTGTACCCAATGCTGTCAGTGTCCCTAGTGTTTGTCTCTTCAGTTCGTTCTGTATATTGTGCCCAATGTTGTCAGTGTCCCTAGATTGTTCATTCTTGTTTGTCTCTTCAGTTTGTTCTGTATATTGTGCCCAATGCTGTCAGTGTCCCTAGTGTTTGTCTCTTCAGTTTGTTCTGTATATTGTGCCCAATGCTGGCAGTGTCCCTAGTGTTTGTCTCTTCAGTTCGTTCTGTATATTGTGCCCAATGCTGGCAGTGTCCCTAGTGTTTGTCTCTTCAGTTTGTTCTGTATATTGTGCCCAATGCTGGCAGTGTCCCTAGTGTTTGTCTCTTCAGTTCGTTCTGTATATTGTGCCCAATGCTGTCAGTGTCCCTAGTGTTTGTCTCTTCAGTTTGTTCTGTATATTGTGCCCAATGCTGTCAGTGTCCCTAGATTGTTCATTCTTGTTTGTCTCTTCAGTTCGTTCTGTATATTGTGCCCAATGCTGGCAGTGTCCCTAGTGTTTGTCTCTTCAGTTTGTTCTGTGTATTGTACCCAATGTTGTCAGTGTCCCTAGATTGTTCATTCTTGTTTGTCTCTTCAGTTTGTTCTGTATATTGTGCCCAATGCTGTCAGTGTCCCTAGTGTTTGTCTCTTCAGTTTGTTCTGTATATTGTGCCCAATGCTGTCAGTGTCCCTAGATTGTTCATTCTTGTTTGTCTCTTCAGTTCGTTCTGTATATTGTGCCCAATGCTGGCAGTGTCCCTAGTGTTTGTCTCTTCAGTTTGTTCTGTGTATTGTACCCAATGTTGTCAGTGTCCCTAGATTGTTCATTCTTGTTTGTCTCTTCAGTTTGTTCTGTATATTGTGCCCAATGCTGGCAGTGTCCCTAGTGTTTGTCTCTTCAGTTCGTTCTGTATATTGTGCCCAATGCTGGCAGTGTCCCTAGTGTTTGTCTCTTCAGTTTGTTCTGTATATTGTGCCCAATGCTGGCAGTGTCCCTAGTGTTTGTCTCTTCAGTTCGTTCTGTATATTGTGCCCAATGCTGTCAGTGTCCCTAGTGTTTGTCTCTTCAGTTTGTTCTGTATATTGTGCCCAATGCTGTCAGTGTCCCTAGATTGTTCATTCTTGTTTGTCTCTTCAGTTCGTTCTGTATATTGTGCCCAATGCTGGCAGTGTCCCTAGTGTTTGTCTCTTCAGTTTGTTCTGTGTATTGTACCCAATGTTGTCAGTGTCCCTAGATTGTTCATTCTTGTTTGTCTCTTCAGTTTGTTCTGTATATTGTGCCCAATGCTGGCAGTGTCCCTAGTGTTTGTCTCTTCAGTTTGTTCTGTATATTGTGCCCAATGCTGGCAGTGTCCCTAGTGTTTGTCTCTTCAGTTCGTTCTGTATATTGTGCCCAATGCTGTCAGTGTCCCTAGATTGTTCATTCTTGTTTGTCTCTTCAGTTTGTTCTGTGTATTGTGCCCAATGCTGTCAGTGTCCCTAGATTGTTCATTCTTGTTTGTCTCTTCAGTTCGTTCTGTATATTGTGCCCAATGCTGGCAGTGTCCCTAGTGTTTGTCTCTTCAGTTTGTTCTGTATATTGTGCCCAATGCTGTCAGTGTCCCTAGATTGTTCATTCTTGTTTGTCTCTTCAGTTCGTTCTGTATATTGTGCCCAATGCTGGCAGTGTCCCTAGTGTTTGTCTCTTCAGTTTGTTCTGTGTATTGTGCCCAATGCTGTCAGTGTCCCTAGTGTTTGTCTCTTCAGTTTGTTCTGTATATTGTGCCCAATGCTGGCAGTGTCCCTAGTGTTTGTCTCTTCAGTTTGTTCTGTATATTGTGCCCAATGCTGTCAGTGTCCCTAGATTGTTCATTCTTGTTTGTCTCTTCAGTTCGTTCTGTATATTGTGCCCAATGCTGTCAGTGTCCCTAGATTGTTCATTCTTGTTTGTCTCTTCAGTTCGTTCTGTATATTGTGCCCAATGCTGGCAGTGTCCCTAGTGTTTGTCTCTTCAGTTTGTTCTGTATATTGTGCCCAATGCTGTCAGTGTTCCTAGTGTTTGTCTCTTCAGTTTGTTCTGTGTATTGTGCCCAATGCTGGCAGTGTCCCTAGTGTTTGTCTCTTCAGTTTGTTCTGTATATTGTGCCCAATGCTGTCAGTGTCCCTAGATTGTTCATTCTTGTTTGTCTCTTCAGTTCGTTCTGTATATTGTGCCCAATGCTGGCAGTGTCCCTAGTGTTTGTCTCTTCAGTTTGTTCTGTATATTGTGCCCAATGCTGTCAGTGTTCCTAGTGTTTGTCTCTTCAGTTTGTTCTGTATATTGTGCCCAATGCTGGCAGTGTCCCTAGTGTTTGTCTCTTCAGTTTGTTCTGTATATTGTGCCCAATGCTGGCAGTGTCCCTAGTGTTTGTCTCTTCAGTTCGTTCTGTATATTGTGCCCAATGCTGGCAGTGTTCCTAGTGTTTGTCTCTTCAGTTTGTTCTGTATATTGTGCCCAATGCTGTCAGTGTCCCTAGATTGTTCATTCTTGTTTGTCTCTTCAGTTCGTTCTGTATATTGTGCCCAATGCTGTCAGTGTCCCTAGATTGTTCATTCTTGTTTGTCTCTTCAGTTTGTTCTGTATATTGTACCCAATGCTGTCAGTGTCCCTAGTGTTTGTCTCTTCAGTTCGTTCTGTATATTGTGCCCAATGCTGTCAGTGTCCCTAGTGTTTGTCTCTTCAGTTTGTTCTGTGTATTGTACCCAATGCTGTCAGTGTCCCTAGTATTTGTCTCTTCAGTTTGTTCTGTATATTGTACCCAATGCTGGCAGTGTCCCTAGATTGTTCATTCTTGTTTGTCTCTTCAGTTTGTTCTGTGTATTGTGCCCAATGCTGTCAGTGTCCCTAGATTGTTCATTCTTGTTTGTCTCTTCAGTTCGTTCTGTATATTGTGCCCAATGCTGGCAGTGTCCCTAGTGTTTGTCTCTTCAGTTTGTTCTGTATATTGTGCCCAATGCTGGCAGTGTCCCTAGTGTTTGTCTCTTCAGTTCGTTCTGTATATTGTGCCCAATGCTGTCAGTGTCCCTAGATTGTTCATTCTTGTTTGTCTCTTCAGTTCGTTCTGTATATTGTGCCCAATGCTGGCAGTGTCCCTAGTGTTTGTCTCTTCAGTTTGTTCTGTATATTGTGCCCAATGCTGGCAGTGTCCCTAGTGTTTGTCTCTTCAGTTCGTTCTGTATATTGTGCCCAATGCTGGCAGTGTCCCTAGTGTTTGTCTCTTCAGTTCGTTCTGTATATTGTGCCCAATGCTGGCAGTGTCCCTAGTGTTTGTCTCTTCAGTTTGTTCTGTATATTGTACCCAATGCTGGCAGTGTCCCTAGTGTTTGTCTCTTCAGTTTGTTCTGTATATTGTGCCCAATGCTGGCAGTGTCCCTAGATTGTTCATTCTTGTTTGTCTCTTCAGTTCGTTCTGTATATTGTGCCCAATGCTGGCAGTGTCCCTAGTGTTTGTCTCTTCAGTTTGTTCTGTATATTGTGCCCAATGCTGGCAGTGTCCCTAGTGTTTGTCTCTTCAGTTCGTTCTGTATATTGTGCCCAATGCTGGCAGTGTCCCTAGTGTTTGTCTCTTCAGTTCGTTCTGTATATTGTGCCCAATGCTGGCAGTGTCCCTAGTGTTTGTCTCTTCAGTTCGTTCTGTATATTGTGCCCAATGCTGGCAGTGTCCCTAGTGTTTGTCTCTTCAGTTTGTTCTGTATATTGTGCCCAATGCTGGCAGTGTCCCTAGATTGTTCATTCTTGTTTGTCTCTTCAGTTCGTTCTGTATATTGTACCCAATGCTGTCAGTGTCCCTAGTGTTTGTCTCTTCAGTTCGTTCTGTATATTGTGCCCAATGCTGGCAGTGTCCCTAGATTGTTCATTCTTGTTTGTCTCTTTAGTTCGTTCTGTATATTGTACCCAATGCTGTCAGTGTCCCTAGATTGTTCATTCTTGTTTGTCTCTTCAGTTCGTTCTGTATATTGTGCCCAATGTTGTCAGTGTCCCTAGTGTTTGTCTCTTCAGTTCGTTCTGTATATTGTGCCCAATGCTGGCAGTGTCCCTAGATTGTTCATTCTTGTTTGTCTCTTCAGTTCGTTCTGTATATTGTACCCAATGCTGTCAGTGTCCCTAGATTGTTCATTCTTGTTTGTCTCTTCAGTTCGTTCTGTATATTGTGCCCAATGCTGGCAGTGTCCCTAGATTGTTCATTCTTGTTTGTCTCTTCAGTTCGTTCTGTATATTGTACCCAATGCTGTCAGTGTCCCTAGTGTTTGTCTCTTCAGTTCGTTCTGTATATTGTACCCAATGCTGTCAGTGTCCCTAGATTGTTCATTCTTGTTTGTCTCTTCAGTTCGTTCTGTATATTGTGCCCAATGCTGGCAGTGTCCCTAGATTGTTCATTCTTGTTTGTCTCTTCAGTTCGTTCTGTATATTGTACCCAATGCTGTCAGTGTCCCTAGTGTTTGTCTCTTCAGTTCGTTCTGTATATTGTGCCCAATGCTGGCAGTGTCCCTAGATTGTTCATTCTTGTTTGTCTCTTCAGTTCGTTCTGTGTATTGTACCCAATGTTGTCAGTGTCCCTAGATTGTTCATTCTTGTTTGTCTCTTCAGTTCGTTCTGTATATTGTGCCCAATGCTGGCAGTGTCCCTAGATTGTTCATTCTTGTTTGTCTCTTCAGTTTGTTTTGTATATTGTACCCAATGCTGGCAGTGTCCCTAGATTGTTCATTCTTGTTTGTCTCTTCAGTTTGTTCTGTGTATTGTGCCCAATGCTGGCAGTGTCCCTAGTGTTTGTCTCTTCAGTTCGTTCTGTGTATTGTGCCCAATGCTGGCAGTGTCCCTAGTGTTTGTCTCTTCAGTTTGTTCTGTGTATTGTACCCAATGCTGGCAGTGTCCCTAGTGTTTGTCTCTTCAGTTTGTTCTGTGTATTGTACCCAATGCTGGCAGTGTCCCTAGTGTTTGTCTCTTCAGTTCGTTCTGTATATTGTGCCCAATGCTGGCAGTGTCCCTAGATTGTTCATTCTTGTTTGTCTCTTCAGTTCGTTCTGTATATTGTACCCAATGCTGTCAGTGTCCCTAGTGTTTGTCTCTTCAGTTCGTTCTGTATATTGTGCCCAATGCTGGCAGTGTCCCTAGATTGTTCATTCTTGTTTGTCTCTTCAGTTTGTTCTGTATATTGTGCCCAATGCTGTCAGTGTCCCTAGTGTTTGTCTCTTCAGTTTGTTCTGTATATTGTGCCCAATGTTGTCAGTGTCCCTAGTGTTTGTCTCTTCAGTTTGTTCTGTATATTGTGCCCAATGCTGGCAGTGTCCCTAGTGTTTGTCTCTTCAGTTCGTTCTGTATATTGTGCCCAATGCTGGCAGTGTCCCTAGTGTTTGTCTCTTCAGTTCGTTCTGTATATTGTGCCCAATGCTGGCAGTGTCCCTAGTGTTTGTCTCTTCAGTTTGTTCTGTATATTGTGCCCAATGCTGGCAGTGTCCCTAGTGTTTGTCTCTTCAGTTTGTTCTGTATATTGTGCCCAATGCTGTCAGTGTCCCTAGTGTTTGTCTCTTCAGTTTGTTCTGTATATTGTGCCCAATGCTGTCAGTGTCCCTAGATTGTTCATTCTTGTTTGTCTCTTCAGTTTGTTCTGTATATTGTGCCCAATGCTGGCAGTGTCCCTAGTGTTTGTCTCTTCAGTTTGTTCTGTATATTGTGCCCAATGCTGTCAGTGTCCCTAGTGTTTGTCTCTTCAGTTCGTTCTGTGTATTGTACCCAATGTTGTCAGTGTCCCTAGATTGTTCATTCTTGTTTGTCTCTTCAGTTCGTTCTGTATATTGTGCCCAATGCTGGCAGTGTCCCTAGATTGTTCATTCTTGTTTGTCTCTTCAGTTTGTTCTGTATATTGTGCCCAATGCTGGCAGTGTCCCTAGTGTTTGTCTCTTCAGTTTGTTCTGTATATTGTGCCCAATGCTGTCAGTGTCCCTAGTGTTTGTCTCTTCAGTTCGTTCTGTGTATTGTACCCAATGTTGTCAGTGTCCCTAGATTGTTCATTCTTGTTTGTCTCTTCAGTTTGTTCTGTATATTGTGCCCAATGCTGGCAGTGTCCCTAGTGTTTGTCTCTTCAGTTTGTTCTGTATATTGTGCCCAATGCTGGCAGTGTCCCTAGTGTTTGTCTCTTCAGTTTGTTCTGTGTATTGTGCCCAATGTTGTCAGTGTCCCTAGATTGTTCATTCTTGTTTGTCTCTTCAGTTCGTTCTGTATATTGTGCCCAATGCTGGCAGTGTCCCTAGATTGTTCATTCTTGTTTGTCTCTTCAGTTCGTTCTGTATATTGTGCCCAATGCTGGCAGTGTCCCTAGATTGTTCATTCTTGTTTGTCTCTTCAGTTCGTTCTGTATATTGTGCCCAATGCTGGCAGTGTCCCTAGTGTTTGTCTCTTCAGTTTGTTCTGTATATTGTGCCCAATGCTGTCAGTGTCCCTAGTGTTTGTCTCTTCAGTTCGTTCTGTGTATTGTACCCAATGTTGTCAGTGTCCCTAGATTGTTCATTCTTGTTTGTCTCTTCAGTTCGTTCTGTATATTGTGCCCAATGCTGGCAGTGTCCCTAGATTGTTCATTCTTGTTTGTCTCTTCAGTTTGTTCTGTATATTGTACCCAATGTTGTCAGTGTCCCTAGATTGTTCATTCTTGTTTGTCTCTTCAGTTTGTTCTGTATATTGTGCCCAATGCTGGCAGTGTCCCTAGTGTTTGTCTCTTCAGTTCGTTCTGTGTATTGTACCCAATGTTGTCAGTGTCCCTAGATTGTTCATTCTTGTTTGTCTCTTCAGTTTGTTCTGTATATTGTGCCCAATGCTGGCAGTGTCCCTAGTGTTTGTCTCTTCAGTTTGTTCTGTATATTGTGCCCAATGCTGTCAGTGTCCCTAGTGTTTGTCTCTTCAGTTCGTTCTGTGTATTGTACCCAATGTTGTCAGTGTCCCTAGATTGTTCATTCTTGTTTGTCTCTTCAGTTTGTTCTGTATATTGTGCCCAATGCTAGCAGTGTCCCTAGTGTTTGTCTCTTCAGTTTGTTCTGTATATTGTGCCCAATGCTGGCAGTGTCCCTAGTGTTTGTCTCTTCAGTTTGTTCTGTGTATTGTGCCCAATGTTGTCAGTGTCCCTAGATTGTTCATTCTTGTTTGTCTCTTCAGTTCGTTCTGTATATTGTGCCCAATGCTGGCAGTGTCCCTAGATTGTTCATTCTTGTTTGTCTCTTCAGTTCGTTCTGTATATTGTGCCCAATGTTGTCAGTGTCCCTAGATTGTTCATTCTTGTTTGTCTCTTCAGTTTGTTCTGTGTATTGTACCCAATGCTGGCAGTGTCCCTAGTGTTTGTCTCTTCAGTTTGTTCTGTGTATTGTACCCAATGCTGGCAGTGTCCCTAGATTGTTCATTCTTGTTTGTCTCTTCAGTTTGTTCTGTATATTGTGCCCAATGCTGGCAGTGTCCCTAGTGTTTGTCTCTTCAGTTTGTTCTGTATATTGTGCCCAATGCTGGCAGTGTCCCTAGTGTTTGTCTCTTCAGTTTGTTCTGTGTATTGTACCCAATGCTGGCAGTGTCCCTAGTGTTTGTCTCTTCAGTTTGTTCTGTGTATTGTACCCAATGCTGGCAGTGTCCCTAGTGTTTGTCTCTTCAGTTTGTTCTGTATATTGTGCCCAATGCTGGCAGTGTCCCTAGTGTTTGTCTCTTCAGTTTGTTCTGTGTATTGTACCCAATGCTGGCAGTGTCCCTAGTGTTTGTCTCTTCAGTTTGTTCTGTGTATTGTACCCAATGCTGGCAGTGTCCCTAGTGTTTGTCTCTTCAGTTTGTTCTGTATATTGTGCCCAATGCTGTCAGTGTTCCTAGTGTTTGTCTCTTCAGTTTGTTCTGTATATTGTGCCCAATGCTGTCAGTGTCCCTAGTGTTTGTCTCTTCAGTTTGTTCTGTGTATTGTACCCAATGTTGTCAGTGTCCCTAGTGTTTGTCTCTTCAGTTTGTTCTGTGTATTGTGCCCAATGCTGTCAGTGTCCCTAGATTGTTCATTCTTGTTTGTCTCTTCAGTTTGTTCTGTGTATTGTACCCAATGCTGTCAGTGTCCCTAGATTGTTCATTCTTGCTTGCCTCTTCAGTTTTCTCTAACGTTTATTTATTTCCTGCACTGGTTCATTTTATATAATAATCAACAACAGATTTTTCATCGTCAAGAGAGACCACCCCTCTTATAAGACAGCCTTTTCATTGCAGAAGAGTGGTCTTATAAAAGGGGGACTACTACTGTGTGCATGTCTGCTTACCTCATTTCTCTATTCCATATAGCTTCTGGTGTATCAAATTCTCCTAAAAATATTTCTGCAAACTTTTCAGCTGAGTAGTTCTCTAGATAACACACCATGGCTTCTGGTAGAATATGACCTAATACACTTCTGTTCATAATATCTGACCTCTTGTTCTGAAAACATACAAAATATTAAATCAATTTTATACTTGTTTTATATGACCATCCAAAAGAACCATATATTAATAAGGATCACATTAGATTTTTTTGCTTTGTGGTGTTTAACGCCACTTTCAACTATATTTCATTTATATCGTGGCGGTCAGTTTTATTAGTGGAGGAAACCGGAGGACCCGGAGAAAACCACATTATACAGGTGGTCACTAAATACAGGTAAAATTCAAATGAAATATGCTAGAAAGGGAAGTTAAATTAAGCTTGCGTGACATATGTTGTTGCATAAAAGAAGTTTCTGCCAACACAGATTTTACTCATTGTTGGTAACCCATGGTTAACCACACTCTGATATGCTCCACTCATCACCCATAAGTCAATTGAAAAAAAAAAAAAATGAAATTTGTTTCGAAGTTGATCAACATAACATTTCTCATATGTTCGATAGGTCTTTCAAAATAGGTCACAAAACTAATTTCTATGTTTTTTTGTTTCAGATGTTATGCATCCCAAAGAATAGTCACCAATAAACAATTTAAATTCTTGGTTAACAACAGTATGTGCTGTATAAAATTATTTTATGTGGAAAGGCCTTCATAAGTTCAGGGGGGTGAATGTATGTCATACAGTCAAACCTTTCTATAGTGGTCACCTGCGGGAGATTGACAAAATGACCACTATATACAGGTCACCTTTATATGAAGGGTTTTGATTTTTCGAAAAAATATTGCACGTTAGTTGTAAATAAACATTTTTCATTACATCTTATGTTTTTAATAATGTTTTACTTGTTATTTTGTTCCCGTCATAATATTACTCTTGTTTACATTTATTGTTGATGAAATTATCTCAATATGATATGATTTGAATAAAACATACAAATAAATAAATAAAGATATTTAATAAACAAAAGTACAATTTCCAGTAACACGACGTTGTTTTCAAAATCGTCAAGAATCTCACGTTTTCTTTTAAGAATGTTTATTATCTGGGTACGACCAACACCCATCTCCTCGCCCACAGCCCGACAACTTTTCCCAACATCACAATGATTTATCGCTTTCACTTTGTTGTCTAATTTCAAAGCTTTCCTATTTACGGATGTTGATGATTTTGACATGATGTAATAGATGCAAAATATTTTTGGTGAGTGAATTTCTACTCTCGTCGTAATGAATACAAATCTCCAATAACGCCTGGGGGATAAACTGTTTTTTATGTAATTTACTATTCACAAAATTCATGGTGTTTGTTTATTTAGTTAACTAAATTAATCAATATATTTTGTAACACCTCAGGATTTTTGGCACATTTGAGAAAAATACCGATTTTCCGAGATCACTTTTGGTATTATTTTTAAAATAAATTTACCATTATACAAAGGTTTTACACTGAAAATTACTTATAAATGGTGACCGCTGACCACATTGAACAGGTGACCGCTATATCGAACTAGAACTGTGAGTGACCTCACTGAGTGATACCCCCCGCTTGCAATACTATGATGTTCAAACTTTGGACTACAGGTATATTAGCAAGTTACCTATGAAAAATGAACAGATAACTTACATGCCCATATATCCATAAATAATTATAGGAGAAAAAAAAAGATTTTAAATTATCTCCCTTTCTACATTTTGGAAAGCAAATATCCAGATGTGAAAAGGTCAATTAAAATCTTATTTCATTCAGGAATAGTTACGCTTACATCACCTTCCAAATTTTTGACAGGAACCATATTCCTTCATGCACATCTGCAGGCAGTGTATTACAACTGTGTAAAGTTTCATTAAAATCCAATGAGCCGTTTAGGAGGAGTTGCACTTACAAGATACATGCGCCCCCCTTTTCGAGAAAGTATAAGTTGAATTATCTCCCCTTCTAAATTTTAGACAGCAATCATATTCCTTCGTGCACATCTGCAGGTAGTGTACTACAACTGTGTAAAGTTTCACAAAACTCCAATAAGCCGCTTAGGAGGAGTTGCACTTACAAGGTACATGCTCCCCTGTTTTCGTGAAAGTATAAGTTGAATTATCTCCCCTTTTAAATTTTGGACAGCAACCATATTCCTTCATGCACATCTGCAGGTAGTGTACTACAACTGTGTAAAGTTTAACAAAACTCCAATAAGCCGCTTAGGAGGAGTTGCGCTTACAAGGTACACGACCCCCCCTTTTCGTGAAAGTATAAGTTGAATTATCTCCCCTTCTAAATATCAGACAGCAACGGTATTCCTTCATGCACATCTGCAGGTTGTGTACTACAACTGTGTAAAGTTTCATAAAAATTCAATAAGCAGTTTAGTAGGAGTTGCACTTACAAGGTACATTCCCCCCCCCCGTTTTCGCAAAAGCATAAGTTGAATTATCTCCCCTTTTAAATTTTGGACAGCAACCATATTCCTTCATGCACATTTGCAGGTAGTGTACTACAACTGTGTAAAGTTTCACAAAACTCCAATAATACGCTTTAATAGGAGTTGCGCTTACAAGGTACACGACCCCCCTTTTTGTGAAAGTATAAGTTGAATTATCTCCCCTTCTAAATTTTAGACAGCAACGGTATTCCTTCATGCACATCTGCAGCTGCAGGTTGTGTAAAGTTTCATAAAAATTCAATATGCAGTTTAGTAGGAGTTGAACTTATAAGGTACATGCCCCCCCCCCCCCCCCCCCCCCCCGTTTTCGTGAAAGTATAAGTTGAATTATCTCCCCTTTTAAATTTTGGGCAGCAACCATATTCCTTCATGCACATCTGCAGGTAGTGTACTACAAATGTGTAAAGCTTAATAAAAATCCAATTAGCCGTTTAGGAGGAGTTGCGCTTACAAGGTACATGGACGGACGGACAGACGGACTAACGGACGGACAGGGTGATTCCTATATACCCCCCCAAACTTTGTTTGCGGGGGGTATTATTAAAATATATAGTAAAATGCACCGGGAGAGCACGAAAGTGACCATTATGAGCAGGTGACCATTATACAAAGGTGACTGTTACGACAGGTTTGACTGTAATTGGAAGCCATTTTGTGTCACTTGAAGGTAAGTTTTTACTAATA
Source organism: Bathymodiolus septemdierum (assembly GCA_963383655.1). NCBI lineage: Eukaryota > Metazoa > Mollusca > Bivalvia > Mytilida > Modiolidae > Bathymodiolus > Bathymodiolus septemdierum. The sequence goes on from OY726531.1 coordinate 4,256,421, forward strand.
GCATTAGTTATTGTAAGAATAACATTAAATGTGATAGTGCGTCAAATGCCCCTAAATGTCCGCTAAACAACGGTGTGTCCATCGTTCAAAAACTTGTTGTCAAACTCTCGAACACTTCAACATTTTATTTCCACCTGTTGCGAAAACGTTGTCGAAGTGTTTAAGAGTTTGTGATTTCATATGAACAACTGAAATTCTTTGCCGACAACAGTATAAGCTGTAACTATTTTATGTGGAAAGGCCTTCATAAGTTGTGAAAACATGTATGTAATCGACTTCAACTTTTGCAAAGCATCATTTTTGACAGATGCACCTTTAATTTCCCACAATCCCTCACAATAAAAACTATGTTTTACCTCGTCTGATCTGAATGCTTGACTGACATGTGTATATTTCAAAAATCTAGCAATTGGCAAAACGTTTGATCCAGTGTACATCATAATGAAGTAGAAAGCTCCTGTGAGATACAGACGAGATATATTTGGATTGTCCTGCATGATGTCATGCATCAAACTGGCAATCTTCTCTACCAAAATAGGGTCAAAGGTCAACAGGAGCTAAAAATAGATAAGATGAAAAACCATAATGCATCAGCAATTTTCTCTGTCTACATAAGACATAAATAAACAGCTATACTAAAGGCTATACAGGTACTGAAAATACGTTTTTAAAATTGTTTATGACAGACCACAGCTGGCTAACACATTAAAAATCTGATAATTTTTTTCTTCCAAATATCAGTAAATGGCATATATTATAAATGTGTATTGAATCATTAACCACAATCTACGATTTGTGTTTAATCACTAAAGGACCATCGTGATCACATGGTAATTGGATTTACAACTACCTATGCAACGAGTGCTTATCACCACTAAGTTCGAATCCGGCTCGGGCGAGGTGTACTCGATGTGACAATGTTTGTCAGTGACTTACGACAGGTCGGTGGTTTTCTCTGCGTACTCTGTCTCCTCCACCAATAAAACTGTATATAACTGAAATATTGTTGAAAGTGGCATTAAACACCATAAACCAAACCAACCCTCAATCACTAAGTCGAGTCTGACAGCAATAACAACTGCAGTTACAGATTACAAAAACTAGGTTAGTTATCACCCTGTAGGTCCAATATTACAAACATACCTGTTTACCCAGACCTGTTTACCCTTATTGACCTATAGGAGTAGTTTTCTTCCTTGACTGAGAGTAGTTTTCTACTTTTAAGAGTAGCTTTAGTCTATTTCGCTAGGGGGCTTGAGGGCACCCCCTCCTTAACAAAAGTTTGAAAAAATAAGCATTGTTTCCTGCAATGTATATCATACAGCTTCTTGTTGAATATGACTTTGTTTGTACCTGTGTGTATTGTCTAAGTGTAAGGATTTATAGGCAAGCCTAAAAGCATAATATGGAATTAACTGAAAATTTGTTAACAGTGCAACATGTTTATTCAACCCTTTTTAACATAAAATTCTATTAATGCATCAATAATTAAATTAAAATTTTACAGTCAAATCCAGTGTACATAGATAGGGTAGTTTAACATGTACTCGATAGACATTGATATGATTGTGACATTTGATTATCTCCCTTGCTTGTAGATGTAAACACCACATCTATTAATTCCTTTTATAATCATTATTCTGAGCAAATTTATGTATAGTGTATTGACATTAGAAATAATATAAATACATGTACTGTTCTCATTAAATAAGAATATTAATTGTACACTATGGTGTAAAAAAAAATCCAAATAACCAACATTGGGTTTTTAGAGATGACCATTTGAAATTTATTAGTATTAGGGCTATCACACAAAATATCTAAAAACAGTTTAATAGATCAATAATCGTACATATATTGATTTAAATGTAAATATAATTCAATGCTAAATAAGATCATACAATCTCTATATATTTGCAAACCTCAATTTACGATAAATTTGATGTTTTCCTTTGGCGGTAATCACTTCGTTAACCAGACATGAGAAGTAAGTCTGACAAGTACAACACCGTACAAATGTATCCCCCTTTGTTGAGGGTTTGAGACGATTCCAAATTTCCGTATATTCATGTTTACATCATTCTCTTGTCACTGGCAGTGACTTCTTCAAGCTCAGTCCCCTGCTTGCGCTTGGCATGCCGCCATTAATTTTCAGACACATGTTACTAGATCATCAAAGTGCTTGTAAGGAGCATGGACATACAATCATAAAAAAGCACTTAAACGACAAAGACTCAGTGTTGCATTCGGTTATCTACCATAAGAAACAAAAGTACTTTCTGGCGATTTTTTTTTCCAGTTTTGCAACTTGTTGGCATAGAAATAACGTATGAGGGCGTAGAGCGTAATTTAGGGGTCAAAAATCGTACAAACTACGCTAAAATCGTAGTTGTAAACAGATCTGCTCACCTATGTAAGGAAGAGCTGTTTACTCAGACTATCTTTCAATTCTAGGCAACAGTAATGTAATAATCACCCTGTAGGTCCAATATTACAAATTTGATTCATGGAAATGGCACATAATTATCACCTTCTAGGTCCAATATAACAAACATACCTGAACTATGTGAGGAAGTTCTGTTTAGTCAGACCATCTTTTGATTCTAGGCAATGAGATTTAATTATCATCCTGTAGGTCCAATAATACAAACTTACCTGAACGATGTGAGGAAGACATATGGAATCAGACAATAATCTTTTGATTCTAGGCAAAGGACGTATTATTGCACCATCAGAGTCCCTACAATCAAACATGGTTGTTAATTAATGAATGTGCAAGGAATTAAATAAACATCGTTTAGAGTGTTAGGGCTATGGGTGTTTAACACCACTTTCAACAATATTTCAGTTACATCGTGGCGGTCAGTTTATAATGATGGAGGAAACTGGAGTACCCGGAGAAAACCACATACCTGCTGTAGGTCACTGACAAACTTTATTACATAATACTGTATCAAGTACACTTCGCTATGAGCGAGATTTAAACTCACAACTTTAGTGGTGATAGGCACTGATTGCACAGGTAGAAATATTTACGGGCTAGGATAGTGATCCCATGTCCATGCTACATATATACAGATAATTTAGACAGATATATTTACCGGCTAGGATAGTAACTAGACATTTTGATCAACATGTTGAATATCAAACAGGCTAGATCACTTTCATTCAGAACAGCTTGACCAGTTGCCATGATGGTCCACTTTAGTTGTGGAACTGACTGTAATGGCCGCCAGCCATCCATACCCTGAGCCCAACACCTTGTCTTGGCATGCACTGTACCTTCTTCCCATAAATCTTTCATCTGTATAAAGATAAAAAAAAAAATTACACAATAATTTATAAAGAAAAAAGTTTTTTCCATGTAACTGTAACTTTTATAGACATTATACGTAGATTATCTGCAAATAAAGAATTCATTTGAACAAGTTTTAGAAATATGTATGTAAATACCTGAGCCTATGACTTAAAAACTTTCCTTTCCTGTTTTGAGGTAAGAACAAACATATTCTTTATTTCTTAACAATGTATGTATATTTTGTTTATACTGCAATGTCATGTATGGAAAACAAAAAAATTAAATTTAAACACAAAAAGACAACAACATTAGACATTTTAGCTGAATTTTTATTAGATGTTTACAGTATTGTCTGTGTTCAATTGTGCTTCGCTATGCACAAGACACAGGAGACTTTATACCTCTAGAAGACAATATAGAGCAAATATTTATATGTACACCTTTATAGAGGCAGTAAATGCACTGATTTTTCAGTATAAAAAGGACATACCCAGGAAATTACTTACCCATAAAAAGGACATACCCAGGAAATTACTTACCCATAAAAAGGACATACCCAGGAAATTACTTACCCATAAAAAGGACATACCCAGGAAATTACTTACCCATAAAAAGGACATATTCAGGAAATTACTTACCCATAAAAAGGACATACTCAGGAAATTACTAATACCCATAAATAGGACATACCCAGGAAATTACTTACCCATAAAAACAACTGTGGGACATACAGACATTCAGACATGGGTAAAACTAAATGACCTCCCAATTTCCAGTGGTGGGGACATAAATAAAACGACTTATCCAAGATCAAAATAACAAGGTATAAATATGTATAATTTCCTATGACTAGATTTCTTGCTTGTTTGCTTGCTTGATGGTGTTTAACGCCACTTTCAACAGTATTTCAGTTATATCGTGGCGATCATATTTATTGGTTGTGGAAACCGGAAGAGCCAGAGAAAACCATTGACCTGTCGTAAGTCACTGACAAACTTGATCACATAATGATGTACACATAGCCCTGATCGAGATTCGAACTCACAACTTTAGTGGTATTAGGCACTGATTGCATAGGTAGTTCTAAATCCAACTACCATACGATCACGGCCACGACGGCCCCTTGACAAGTTTTCTTACACTACCTCTTCAAAGCTATATGGTCCAAGTCTTTCTTTATCTTTGTTTCCGTAATACCATTCTTTTTCTGTATCTCTCTTCATGTCAGCTCCTGCTTCTATCACATTGCTCTGTAATATTGATACATTAAATGAGTGTGGATACAATATCCTCACGGGGTATAGAAATAGGAGTGAGTGAGTGATTGTTGTTTGACACCAATTCAGCAATTTTTCAGCTATATTATGGCGAGAACAAGATAATTTTCAATGATATGATGATGAGGTCCGCTTTGTACTAGAACAACATGCTGAGTTGCATTTTTATAGTGCTAGCTCACTGAAACAACATGTCGCCTCACTCGGACACATTATCCTGATTCCGAGCCAACCAGTCTTTGCTTTTTCTCCTTAGCGGAGAAGCAACAAAAACCAATTTTGTAGTCTTTGGTTTGACTCGAACCCACGATCTACCGCACTCGAGGCGAGAATGCTAACCATTACGTCTCTGATTTGATTATATAGGAATAGGACCTCCACCACCCCAAATATACAACTCGCTAAAACAAAGGAACATTAATGAGTAACTCGTGGGTGGAGACAGCCATGATCATTACACATTAAAGACTATGTCAATAGTTCTTAATGAGTAATGGTTTGTTACGATTGATCGCTAAACGACAAATTTTCCAGGCCCTATCAATTTTCTCTACTGTTACTACAGAATCTGAAAGCAGCGTCCATTGTTTGTGACAAATATATAACTCAGCAAAACAAAGAACTTAAATGAGAAAATCGTAGGTGGGGACTGGCATTGATTTGTTACGATTGGTCGCTAAACAACAAATTTTTCAGGCCCTACCCATTTTTTCAACTGTTACTTACAGATAATTTTAACAATACCTATCCATAGGCCAAAAATATTAAATTTTGTGTAGATAATTTCTTCATTTTCAAGAATATAGCTAGAATGCTGCTATAAATTTGGTGTCAACCAACAATCATTGAATGGATTGAATGTGTTCCATTTAATAAGTGTTGATACAATAATTTTGACTATCCTGAAATATTGAATGGATTGAACGTGTTCCACTTAACGAGTGTTGATGCAATAATTTTGACTATCCTGAAGTATTGAATGTGTTCCATTTAATGAGTGTTGATACAATAATTTTGACTCCTGAAGTATTGAATGTGTTCCATTTAACGAGTGTTGATACAATAATTTTGACTCCTGAAGTATTGAATGTGTTCCATTTAACGAGTGTTGATACAATAATTTTGACTATCCTGAAGTATTGAATGTGTTCCATTTAATGAGTGTTGATACAATAATTTTGACTATCCTGAAGTATTGAATGTGTTCCATTTAATGAGTGTTGATACAATAATTTTGACTATCCTGAAGTATTGAATGTGTTCCATTTAATGAGTGTTGATACAATAATTTTGACTCCTGAAGTATTGAATGTGTTCCATTTAATGAGTGTTGATACAATAATTTTGACTATCCTGAAGTATTGAATGTGTTCCATTTAATGAGTGTTGATACAATAATTTTGACTATCCTGAAGTATTGAATGTGTTCCATTTAATGAGTGTTGATACAATAATTTTGACTATCCTGAAGTATTGAATGTGTTCCATTTAATGAGTGTTGATACAATAATTTTGACTATCCTGAAGTATTGAATGTGTTCCATTTAATGAGTGTTGATACAATAATTTTGACTCCTGAAGTATTGAATGTGTTCCATTTAATGAGTGTTGATACAATAATTTTGACTATCCTGAAGTATTGAATGTGTTCCATTTAATGAGTGTTGATACAATAATTTTGACTATCCTGAAGTATTGAATGTGTTCCATTTAATAAGTGTTGATACAATAATTTTGACTATCCTGAAATATTGAATGGATTGAACGTGTTCCACTTAACGAGTGTTGATGCAATAATTTTGACTATCCTGAAGTATTGAATGTGTTCCATTTAACGAGTGTTGATACAATAATTTTGACTATCCTGAAGTACTGAATGTGTTCCATTTAACGAGTGTTGATACAATAATTTTGACTCCTGAAGTATTGAATGTGTTCCATTTAATGAGTGTTGATACAATAATTTTGACTCCTGAAGTATTGAATGTGTTCCATTTAACGAGTGTTGATACAATAATTTTTACTATCCTCAAGTATTGAATGTGTTCCATTTAACGAGTGTTGATACAATAATTTTGACTATCCTGAAGTATTGAATGTGTTCCATTTAACGAGTGTTGATACAATAATTTTGACTATCCCGAAGTATTGAATGTGTTCCATTTAACGAGTGTTGATACAATAATTTTGACTATCCTGAAGTATTGAATGTGTTCCATTTAACGAGTGTTGATACAATAATTTTGACTATCCTGAAGTATTGAATGTGTTCCATTTAATGAGTGTTGATACAATAATTTTGACTCCTGAAGTATTGAATGTGTTCCATTTAACGAGTGTTGATACAATAATTTTGACTATCCTGAAGTATTGAATGTGTTCTACTTAACGAGTGTTGATACAATAATTTTGACTATTCTGAAGTATTGAATGTGTTCCATTTAATGAGTGTTGATACAATAATTTTGACTCCTGAAGTATTGAATGTGTTCCATTTAACGAGTGTTGATACAATAATTCTGACTATCCTGAAGTATTGAATGTGTTCCACTTAACAAGTGTTGATAAAATAATTTTGACTATCCTGAAGTATTGAATGTGTTCCATTTAATGAGTGTTGATACAATAATTTTGACTCCTGAAGTATTGAATGTGCTCCATTTAACGAGTGTTGATACAATAATTTTGACTATCCTGAAGTATTGAATGTGTTCCATTTAATAAGTGTTGATACAATAATTTTGACTCCTGAAGTATTGAATGTGTTCCATTTAATGAGTGTTGATACAATAATTTTGACTCCTGAAGTATTGAATGTGTTCCATTTAACGAGTGTTGATACAATAATTTTGACTCCTGAAGTATTGAATGTGCTCCATTTAACGAGTGTTGATACAATAATTTTGACTATCCTGAAGTATTGAATGTGTTCCATTTAATAAGTGTTGATACAATAATTTTGACTCCTGAAGTATTGAATGTGTTCCATTTAATGAGTGTTGATACAATAATTTTGACTCCTGAAGTATTGAATGTGTTCCATTTAACGAGTGTTGATACAATAATTCTGACTATCCTGAAGTATTGAATGTGTTCCACTTAACAAGTGTTGATAAAATAATTTTGACTATCCTGAAGTATTGAATGTGTTCCATTTAATGAGTGTTGATACAATAATTTTGACTATCCTGAAGTATTGAATGTGTTCCACTTAACGAGTGTTGATACAATAATTTTGACTATCCTGAAGTATTGAATGTGTTCCATTTAATGAGAGTTGATACAATAATTTTGACTATCCTGAAGTATTGAATGTGTTCCACTTAACGAATGTTGATACAATAATTTTGACTATCCTGAAGTATTGAATGTGTTCCATTTAATGAGTGTTGATACAATAATTTTGACTCCTGAAGTATTGAATGTGTTCCATTTAATGAGTGTTGATACAATAATTTTGACTATCCTGAAGTATTGAATGTGTTCCATTTAACGAGTGTTGATACAATAATTTTGACTATCCTGAAGTATTGAATGTGTTCCATTTAACGAGTGTTGATACAATAATTTTGACTATCCCGAAGTATTGAATGTGTTCCATTTAATGAGTGTTGATACAATAATTTTGACTATCCTGAAGTATTGAATGTGTTCCATTTAACGAGTGTTGATACAATAATTTTGACTATCCTGAAGTATTGAATGTGTTCCATTTAATGAGTGTTGATACAATAATTTTGACTCCTGAAGTATTGAATGTGTTCCATTTAATGAGTGTTGATACAATAATTTTGACTATCCTGAAGTATTGAATGGATTGAACGTGCTCCATCTAATGAGTGTTGTTACCTGTAAAGGGACCGTAGCTCTAGATGTATGTAAGTGGGCTAATGTCAGTAAATCTACAAGAACTTTAGTCCCATTGGCATCCATTATCTCTTTAACATTTTTCTAAAAAAGATAAAAAAAGGTACATGTATATAAATAATTTGTTTTTTTTCTTAATTACATTCATACAAACTACCAATCAGAATTTAATCATAGTCTGTTAATTATAAATCAAATTAAAATATGTGGTTATTTTCGACATTCTAAATGTACAAAAAACTACTGTTGTAAAAATTTTCTCTCAAATGTCTAAACTGAAAATAAGGATATTTTTTGTGTGTGAAGGTAAAAATACCTGACATTTTTCATGTAAAGAAAAATATCTAATATTTTTGTTGAATACAAATAAATACCAGAATAACACTTTCTAATGTGATGCATTGGTTTTTCACACCTGTGAATATATCGTGTACTTTTGTTTCAACGACTTTTTTAAAAATCATTCCTACATGAAAACTTCCATGTTAACATTACAGTTATCTCCCCTTCTTCATCATTGGTGATGATGATTGAGTGAGTGAGTATTTGTTGTTTAACATCAACAAAGCAATTTTTCAGCCATATGGCAAGAACAAATTAATTTTAAATGAGATGACAATGAGGTCCGCTTTGTACTAGATCAACACGCTTAGTTGGATTTTTATAGTGGTAGCTCACAGAAACAACAGTCCATGGGTAGACATTTCACTCCACTTGGACACATTATCCTGATTCCGATCCAACCAATCTTTGCTCTTTCTTCCTTAATGCTGTGTGCTTAGCGGAGAAGCAACAAATACCACTGTTATAGTCTTTGGTTTGACCCGATCGGGGCTCGAACCCACGATCTACCACACTGGAGGCAAACACGCTAACCAATGCGGTCTCTGTGATTATGACATTCCTACATACATTGTAGTTGGTTTGTCACACCATCTGAGTACTACTTACTTGATGTAAAATTAATTTCTGTAAAAACAAAACTAATCTGTCTCTCTCTAATTTGTCTGAACACTGAAAAATAAATATAGTATTAAACTACAAGCAAAATCTTTATATGTACATGCATGATTCATATAAAAGGATAAAACATATGTCATCAAACTGGTGTTTGTTCGTTTAGTTCTTAATAAGCTATGTATAGTCAAGGGGCCGTCGTGGTTGTGATTGCATGGTAGTTGGATTTACATTTAGCCTGGAATACTTCTGGAAAATTTAAACTTTTGGGGATTCATTTCAATCTTTATAAAGAAGACAAAACTTCAGAAAATTTTAGTGAAAAAATAAAAAAGGTAAAGAATATCTTAACCTCATGGGCATACAGGGACTTAACCTATATTGGCAGAAATCAAGTCAATATCTCCAAGCATAGCGAAAAAAAGTGGTGACAACTAAATATTTGGCCAAATTTCAAAGTCCAAGGGCCATACCTCAACCAAAAATAATTGGACCGGAACAAAATGCAAATTTGATCTGTAACTCATCATTATACACTCATATACCAAAAATCAAGTCAATATCTCCAAGCATACCGAAAAAGAGTGGTGACAACTAAATATTTGGCCAAATTTCAAAGTCCAAGGCCAAGGGCCATAACTTGGTCAAAAATCATTGGACCGGAATGAAATGTAAATTTGATCTGTAACTCGTCATTATACACTCATAAAACAAAAATCAAGTCAATTTCTCCAAGCATAGCGAAAACAAGTGGTGACAACTAAATATTTGGCCAAATTTCTAAGTCCAAGGGCCATAACTCGGCCAAAAATTATTAGACCGGAACGAAACGTACACTTGATCTGTAACTTATCATTATACACCCACATACCAAATATAAAGTCAATATCTCAAAGCATAGCGATAAAAAGTGGTCACAACTGTTTTATTTCGGAATTACGGACATGCGTAACACTATATGTCCCAGCCACTTAGTGGCGGGGACAAAAAATGGTTGCCATTTGAAAACTGTCCTTGGTGTTTAAAATTTCAGTTCAGTGTTGCAAAATGTTTGTTTTGATAAATTAAATGTCTTTTGTCTGTAAAATTGTATATGTATGTCATGTTTTTTTGTATTTGTATCTGTCTCTACTCTTCTTTAAAAATAAACAAATTACAAAAAAATAAAACTACCTATGCAATCAGTGCTAATCACCACCTAAGTTGTGAGTTTGAACCCCACTCATGACGAGGTGTACTAGATACAACATTATGTGATAAAGTTTGTCAGTGACTTGCGGCAGGTCTGTGGTTTTCTTCGAGTACTCCAGTTTCCTCCATCAATAAAACTGATCGCCACGATATAACTGAAATATTGTTGAAAGTGGCATTAAACACCATAAACCATAAAACCAACCACCTCAAAAAAAGAAGATTATTCCTGAGTTAAAAAAAACATGGCTCAGACCATAGTACCAATGATTATATCAACTTACTCGCTCTAGCATCCCAACCATATACTTTGTATCATTAAAGGCACCAATTTCTTCATGACATCTACCGTACACTATCGTCATAGCCTGCAGACACATACATTTCATAGCTATCTTTGGTGTTAATAAAAATCTGTGGTAGAGATCGTTGAAAAATTCATATCTGAAAATACATAACGGTGAGAAAGATGAAAAATCTATTCACATCTTAAAAGTGTCCCTTGCTTGAAAAAATACAATCCCTTGGAGGAAGCTAAGAGCAGAAATCCATGAATAAATGATTGTTGTTTAACGCCAAGTGAGCAACTTTTCAGTTATAATATGAGACAGGCACAACCTGTTTGAAGGACGAAGTCCTATAATTTTAAGAGGGAGGCGTGAGAAGGGAATGTATTATTTTTTTCAAGTACTTTAAAAAAAAAAAAAAAATTATTATTTGGCTGGAGTTATCTCTCTTTGACTTATGGCTGTTCCGTTCATTTTACCTACACTGCTTTTCCGCCGAGAATCTTGTAGAAAGAGATTTTTTAACTAGAATTTTATTTCAAGTTTATTTCGATTTTGCATAGAGTAAATAATTAAAGAAATGGGAATTTTTCATTGAATATATATTTTTTGCATTTCTAAATATCAATTGATCTATTTTTAAAACTTCCGGTGAAAAGATATTTGGATATGAATAGATACATAGGAAAAATTGTACGGCCTACAGTTCGTCCTTTATAATGGGAAGAACAATTAGTATTTCGATTAGATGATGATGAGTTTTGTACTAGACCAACACACAGATGGATTTTATGGTGCTAGCTCAATGAAAAAACAGGGTGTGGGTAGACATGACACTACACTTGAACATATCTCAATTCTGAGCCAACCAATCTTTGCTCTTTCTCCTTAATGTTGCTTGCTTAGCGGAGAAGCAACAAATACCAATTTTATAGTCTTTGGTTTGGTAATGAAAGCACTGAAGTGCTGTGTCTCTGACAGTATTCTTATTTAACTTCAGAACCTACTGTCGTACTTACGATCGCTTGATTGCACTAAATTCCTCTGATTCATTGTCGTCTTCTTCTAGAAGTAAACGAAGATAATAATCACCTGGCAAGAGAAAAAACATATTTAAGAATAGGTTAATAAATCTTCATTTTTATCCTGTTTTTTGTTTGTTTTGTTTTTTTCAAGCAAAGCTTTTTACATGAAAATTCTTTTAATGATATCTGTACGACATATCCAATAATAAAAATGTCACTCAGTAAACAGTTAATCATTAATTAACTAATTTAGGTATTATTTCAAGTAAAATCTCACATTTACTTTATTTACAGTAAAAACATGTATGTATGAGATATATATTTTTAATGTTTTCATTTGAAAATTTTGTTCTATCCAATACTAGCCTTTATTTCATGGAATGAAAATCTGTTCTTTCCCAATATTCTACACACATATTGCCCCATCTCTTTGTCAACGAGGAAGTTAATTTTGATCTGGAAACCCCCTTTACCTATTTTTATTTCATCACTGAGACAGATATATGGCACTTCAAACTCTTTGTGATTCCATCCTATCACACATTTGGCCCCTAATTCTTTGTCCACCAGAAAAGCTCTCATTTCATTCTCTAAACATTCCCTCAATTCTTCTCTAGTCTGAAAAGAAGATGTCATATTAAGATCATTTTACAATGAAGAAACATTCTGTCATTTTATGGAATAAAACTGAAGTAACTTGATACTGAAACATCAAAAATGAAAAATCACAAAAGAGAAAAGAGGCATTCCTTTCACCAATTGTGACCAAAAGCAACAATGTTAATGAAATTAAGTATTTGTATGACATGCATAATTTAAATATTATTTTTTACCAATAAACGAGAACAATATTTCCTTCCTATTGTAAGGTTATTGCACGCATATTATTAGTTACACAGTGTGTTAGTGATTTAATACGATATATACGGGTCAGGAAATTCCATATGGAGAGAGAGCGAAGCTCGAGTCTGATATTGAATTTACTGTAATTTATACAAATTTCATTTGATCTCAGCCAGTGATATTTTCAATGCAGCGACTGTGATATTAAAACTATCGATCCGTGTGACTACAAACACACTATGACGTTGCTGATAACAATAACGTCAATTTAGAAGGTCTAGACGAACATTATCACTTGTATCACAGCTCGTCCTATCAAGACTCTGTGATACTGGAGATTAATGGCTGTCTCAACCTTCATAACTGCCAATATTCTATATTTGCTAGCTATGTCACTAACCTTGTAGTTCCAGATTAGATTTGGTTTTGCGTGATCTCTGTTGAAATAATAGTAAAATAATGACCAGTTAGCTTCACTTTTTATCCTTTCTCGTCTTTTCCGTAAAACAACTGGCTTCATATCATTTTGCTAATAATATAAAAACAATTCATATTGAAGTAAGTAAGCAGTCTTTCAGCTATATCCATGGCAAGAAGAAGCTTACAATCAATAAATTACAGAGGGAAAAATGTGACACTGTGATAGGTGTTAGAGCAGCACTGATCGCATAGGTAGATGTAAATCCAACTACCATAGGATAATGGTCATGACGACCCCCCATAACATTGCCGTGAAAGTCTTCCTTATGATCCTGGCAGTGATGATCCCCATATGATCATAGCAGTGACAATCCTTTAAATATTTTTTTAGGTTTTTTATTGTTAGCTTATATCTATATTGCTGATGGAGATCCAATTATCAAGAGAGGGCTAAAGTTGTGAGGTTCAAACCCTGTTTATGGCGAGGTATACTCAATGCAATATTATGTGATAAAGTTTATCAGTGACTTGCGACAGGTTGGTGGTTTTCTCTGGATACCCCGGTTTCCTCCACCAATAAAACAGACCGCCACGATATAACTGAAATATTGTTGAAAGTGGCGTTAAACACCAACTAAACGATCAAAAGAGGGAAGGTTAGGATGCTATTAATCTATTTAACCCTTTCACATTTCAGTGTCAATTCCAGGCCTGGACCTGGACTTACTTCAACACAGGTAGTGGTCTTGTTTTGTGGTCAATGATTTAATGTGAGAGGTAGTTGTTTGTTTTGTTGATAATGGTGGAATTGTTGACCAACACTGTTAAAACTGTCTTTTTACAATTGTAAAATTAAACATTTCAATGTAGACAACTGAACAAAGGGAGATAACTCTTACCTGTTTCTGTTTCTGTAAGCCAATCCTAGATCTCCAGTGCTGCAAAAAATCATCTATCTTTTTTTCTATGATCACAAGATTAGGATTTCTTCTGTTCTTGTTCTGTATATCCTGAAAACAAAAATAAATTATTTTAATAATAAAAATAAACACGGAAAACACAGTTTCTTTGATATGTATGTTATTAATTACTAGAGCTACAAAATATCGGAAAAGGCTAAAGGTAAAGAAAAATACAGTGGAACTTGTACAATCCAACACCTGAGTTTTCTGACATCCTGTGACATCAGACAAAATGTATGGTCCAAAAGTATTTCTGTTAACTAAAATAAAACCTGAGTAGTCCGACATCCTGCACAATCCGACACATTTCCCTGGTTCCTTGGTGTGTCAGATTAGACAGGTTCCACTGTATTTAGAATCAACTTGATGTGGGGACAATGTCACAGTTGGATATCTTATATAGATGATGCATCACAGTAGATCATGAGATGAAATGTGGTTCAGCTTACTTAATGTCCATTTCATTGGTGTGATTGTAAATTCTATGAGAACAAGACAAGACGATAAGGAAAGACAAAGAATAGATATCCTTCCTATATGCTGATCCTGCTATATAGAAGACAAAAATTTCTGCTCCAGACAAGTAGTGCAAACTAATAAAAAAAATCTATGACTTGACCTTCACCTCAAATGTCAAGGTCACAAAGGTGGAAACTCCAACTGACATGTGACAATTCCGCATGTCATAATTTATATTGGTAACAATTATTGGAATGTAAAAACTTTTTTCTCCAGACAAGGGGGGGGGGGGGGGGCATCGTGGTGGTGATCGCATGGTAGTTAAATCTGTGCAATCAGTGCCTGTCATCACTAAAGTTGTGAGTTCAAACCCACTTCATGGGGAGGTGTACTATGTGATCAAGTTTGTCAGGGTACTTCAGTTTCCTCCACCAATAAAACTGACCGCCACAATATAACTCAAATATTGTTGAAAGTGGTATTAAACACCATAAACCATAAAACCATTTACTGATAGATATTCCAGGAAATCATGATTTTTTGAGCTCAGTATAGTAGTATTCTGTAAAAGGTAACATCATAATGACAGCCTGCTCTGCCTCCATACATCTTTAACAGAACAGTTTTGACAGTGCAGCTGTCTTTTAGTTAACAGTTTATTTACACAATAACACTGTTGAAAGTGGCATTAAACACCATAAACCTAAACTTCCAAACAAGGTTGTAATAAAATTAAATCAGTTAATTTGATATTAGAGGTAAACTTTGACTCTGGACAAACTGATACAAGAAGAGTGAAAACAAAATCAGGGAAAACAATGTCTCCCCACTTGGTAAGAGGAGACATAATTATAAGAATTTAGCTTACCTGGGCTAGTTTGAGGTTATCTCTGACATTTAATTTGTCATCCTCTGATACAGGAACCTCAGCATCTGAGTCTAAATACGCTAACAATCCTCCTGGCTGCAAAATAAAACCAATTAATCATATGATTGAGTTAGTGAACACAATTGTTCAACTATATCACAGTAAATCTACACACCCCAGTGAATATTTATAGTGCTAGCTCACTGAAATATCAGTCTGTGGGTAGATTTGTCACTCCACTCCGGACATATCATGATTCTGAATCTAACAGGCTTTACAGTATCCTTTGATACTGTCTGCTTAGCGGAGAAGCAACAAATACCATTTTTAAAGTCCTTGGTTTAACCCAACCGTCGTTCAAACCCACATTCAAAGCAAGAATCCTAACGATTACACCACCAAGGTGTTTCAATTCTGTTATGTCCCTGTATAATCCAGTACAGAAAATCTTCCATCCATGCTGTAAAGAATAAGTAGTACTTAAGACATCTTAGTTTTCAACAGACTTTGAATCATGCTATAATTCTTATTAAGATTGTTTAATGATGATATTAATTAAAAGTTAAACGACCTTATCAATCCTGTCATCCAGGACCATGTTAAACGACCTTATCAATCCTGTCATCCAGGACCATGTTAAACGACCTTATCAATCCTGTCATCCAGGACCATGTTAAACAACCTTATCAATCCTGTCATCCAGGACCATGTTAAACGACCTTATCAATCCTGTCATCCAGGACCATGTTAAACGACCTTATCAATCCTGTCATCCAGGACCATGTTAAACGACCTTATCAATCCTGTTATCCAGGACCATGTTAAACGACCTTATCAATCCTGTTATCCAGGACCATGTTAAACAACCTTATCAATCCTGTCATCCAGGACCATTTTAAACGACCTTATCAATCCTGTCATCCAGGACCATTTTAAACGACCTTATCAATCCCTGTCATCCAGGACCATTTTAAACGACCTTATCAATCCTGTCATCCAGGACCATTTTAAACGACCTTATCAATCCTGTCATCCAGGACCATGTTAAACGACCTTATCAATCCTGTCATCCAGGACCATGTTAAACGACCTTATCAATCCTGTCATCCAGGACCATTTTAAACGACCTTATCAATCCTGTCATCCAGGACCATTTTAAACGACCTTATCAATCCTGTCATCCAGGACCATTCTAAACGACCTTATCAATCCTGTCATCCAGGACCATTTTAAACGACCTTATCAATCCTGTCATCCAGGACCATGTTAAACGACCTTATCAATCCTGTCATCCAGGACCATTTTAAACGACCTTATCAATCCTGTCATCCAGGACCATGTTAAACGACCTTATCAATCCTGTCATCCAGGACCATTTTAAACGACCTTATCAATCCTGTCATCCAAGACCATGTTAAACGACCTTATCAATCCTGTCATCCAGGACCATTTTAAACGACCTTATCAATCCTGTCATCCAGGACCATGTTAAACGACCTTATCAATCCTGTCATCCAGGACCATTTTAAACGACCTTATCAATCCTGTCATCCAGGACCATGTTAAACGACCTTATCAATCCTGTCATCCAGGACCATTTTAAACGACCTTATCAATCCTGTCATCCAGGACCATGTTAAACGACCTTATCAATCCTGTCATCCAGGACCATTTTAAACGACCTTATCAATCCTGTCATCCAGGACCATTTTAAACGACCTTATCAATCCTGTCATCCAGGACCATTCTAAACGACCTTATCAATCCTGTCATCCAGGACCATTTTAAACGACCTTATCAATCCTGTCATCCAGGACCATGTTAAACGACCTTATCAATCCTGTCATCCAGGACCATTTTAAACGACCTTATCAATCCTGTCATCCAGGACCATGTTAAACGACCTTATCAATCCTGTCATCCAGGACCATTTTAAACGACCTTATCAATCCTGTCATCCAAGACCATGTTAAACGACCTTATCAATCCTGTCATCCAGGACCATTTTAAACGACCTTATCAATCCTGTCATCCAGGACCATGTTAAACGACCTTATCAATCCTGTCATCCAGGACCATTTTAAACGACCTTATCAATCCTGTCATCCAGGACCATGTTAAACGACCTTATCAATCCTGTCATCCAGGACCATTTTAAACGACCTTATCAATCCTGTCATCCAGGACCATGTTAAACGACCTTATCAATCCTGTCATCCAGGACCATTTTAAACGACCTTATCAATCCTGTCATCCAAGACCATGTTAAACGACCTTATCAATCCTGTCATCCAGGACCATTTTAAACGACCTTATCAATCCTGTCATCCAGGACCATGTTAAACGACCTTATCAATCCTGTCATCCAGGACCATTTTAAACGACCTTATCAATCCTGTCATCCAGGACCATGTTAAACGACCTTATCAATCCTGTCATCCAGGACCATTTTAAATGACCTTATCAATCCTGTCATCCAGGACCATGTTAAACGACCTTATCAATCCTGTCATCCAGGACCATTTTAAACGACCTTATCAATCCTGTCATCCAGGACCATTTTAAACGACCTTATCAATCCTGTCATCCAGGACCATTCTAAACGACCTTATCAATCCTGTCATCCAGGACCATTTTAAACGACCTTATCAATCCTGTCATCCAGGACCATGTTAAACGACCTTATCAA
Organism: Bathymodiolus septemdierum; assembly: GCA_963383655.1. Lineage (NCBI taxonomy): Eukaryota > Metazoa > Mollusca > Bivalvia > Mytilida > Modiolidae > Bathymodiolus > Bathymodiolus septemdierum. The sequence goes on from OY726531.1 coordinate 4,274,564, forward strand.
TCCTGTCATCCAGGACCATTTTAAACGACCTTATCAATCCTGTCATCCAGGACCATGTTAAACGACCTTATCAATCCTGTCATCCAGGACCATTTTAAACGACCTTATCAATCCTGTCATCCAAGACCATGTTAAACGACCTTATCAATCCTGTCATCCAGGACCATTTTAAACGACCTTATCAATCCTGTCATCCAGGACCATGTTAAACGACCTTATCAATCCTGTCATCCAGGACCATTTTAAACGACCTTATCAATCCTGTCATCCAGGACCATGTTAAACGACCTTATCAATCCTGTCATCCAGGACCATGTTAAACGACCTTATCAATCCTGTCATCCAGGACCATGTTAAACGACCTTATCAATCCTGTCATCCAGGACCATGTTAAACGACCTTATCAATCCTGTCATCCAGGACCATTTTAAACGACCTTATCAATCCTGTCATCCAGGACCATGTTAAACGACCTTATCAATCCTGTCATCCAGGACCATGTTAAATGACCTTATCAATCCTGTCATCCAGGACCATGTTAAATGACCTTATCAATCCTGTCATCCAGGACCATGTTAAACGACCTTATCAATCCTGTCATCCAGGACCATGTTAAACGACCTTATCAATCCTGTCATCCGGGACCATGTTAAACGACCTTATCAATCCTGTCATCCAGGACCATGTTAAACGACCTTATCAATCCTGTCATCCAGGACCATTCTAAACGACCTTATCAATCCTGTCATCCAGGACCATGTTAAATGACCTTATCAATCCTGTCATCCAGGACCATGTTCAACGACCTTATCAATCCTGTCATCCAGGACCATGTTAAACGACCTTATCAATCCTGTCATCCAGGACCATTTTAAACGACCTTATCAATCCTGTCATCCAGGACCATTCTAAACGACCTTATCAATCCTGTCATCCAAGACCATGTTAAACGACCTTATCAATCCTGTCATCCAGGACCATTCTAAACGACCTTATCAATCCTGTCATCCAGGACCATGTTAAACAACCTTATCAATCCTGTCATCCAGGACCATTTTAAACGACCTTATCAATCCTGTCATCCAGGACCATGTTAAACGACCTTATCAATCCTGTCATCCAGGACCATTTTAAACGACCTTATCAATCCTGTCATCCAGGACCATGTTAAACGACCTTATCAATCCTGTCATCCAGGACCATTTTAAACGACCTTATCAATCCTGTCATCCAGGACCATTCTAAACGACCTTATCAATCCTGTCATCCAGGACCATGTTAAACGACCTTATCAATCCTGTCATCCAGGACCATGTTAAACGACCTTATCAATCCTGTCATCCAGGACCATGTTAAACGACCTTATCAATCCTGTCATCCAGGACCATGTTAAACGACCTTATCAATCCTGTCATCCAGGACCATTTTAAACGACCTTATCAATCCTGTCATCCAGGACCATGTTAAACGACCTTATCAATCCTGTCATCCAGGACCATGTTAAACGACCTTATCAATCCTGTCATCCAGGACCATGTTAAACGACCTTATCAATCCTGTCATCCAGGACCATGTTAAACGACCTTATCAATCCTGTCATCCAGGACCATGTTAAACGACCTTATCAATCCTGTCATCCAGGACCATGTTAAACGACCTTATCAATCCTGTCATCCAGGACCATGTTAAACGACCTTATCAATCCTGTCATCCAGGACCATGTTAAACGACCTTATCAATCCTGTCATCCAGGACCATGTTAAACGACCTTATCAATCCTGTCATCCAGGACCATGTTAAACGACCTTATCAATCCTGTCATCCAGGACCATGTTAAACGACCTTATCAATCCTGTCATCCAGGACCATGTTAAACGACCTTATCAATCCTGTCATCCAGGACCATGTTAAACAACCTTATCAATCCTGTCATCCAGGACCATTTTAACGACCTTATCAATCCTGTCATCCAGGACCATTTTAAACGACCTTATCAATCCTGTCATCCAGGACCATTTTAAACGACCTTATCAATCCTGTCATCCAGGACCATGTTAAACGACCTTATCAATCCTGTCATCCAGGACCATTTT